>SJYT01056325.1:544450-566542 GCA_006410635.1 Cephalophus harveyi
TAACTTTAATGTGGTAAAATTTTAATTAATGAATGATTAATTAATCATTTTGCTTTTAAAATTATCCTATGTTATCTTCTATGATCTTTAAATTTTCTTTTGCATTTAAGTCACAATCCTAAATCCTTAATCATAGAGTCCTATGTTAGCTTGAGAATATCTATTTTATTTATCTTTCTATCTGTTATCTATCAAGAGAGAGATGGCCAATTTTCTGGACAGTCCTTTTTTTCCTATTTTGTGGTACCATTTAATCATGTATTACATTTTTCTATATATGTGATTTTATCACTAAGCTCTCTATTCTGTTCCAGAAACCTATTTGCCTGTTCTTGCACCAGTGTATGAACAATTTTTACTATGAAGACTTTGTAATATGTTTTGATAGGAGAAGTTTCCCCTTTACATTTTCAAAGATGGCCTTTTCCCCTTCCATTCACATTTAAATAAATCGTTATTAGATTGCTCAAAAAATATCAAGTTGACTTTTTTTGGGGGAATTACATGCAACTTACAGATTCATTACCGTACCTAGTATATATTATTAATATCAAGTTGTCCTATTCAGGAGTATGCAATATCTCCTTTTAATGAATTCTTCTATGTTCTTTAATAGAGATGCATGCATGTGCCCCCTCCCTCCTCACAGTCAACAGAGAGCTTGTGTGCTCTTGGTTAATTCTTAAAACCTTTTTTTGTTTCTATTTTGAATGGTATTTTATTTTTGGTTTTATTTTCTGCTTGTCTTGATTCAGTTGCTCCTCTCCCAACCCTCACCCCCTATCTTTTCCCTGGGTTTAGGCTTATGTCTGAAAAATACACACACACACACACACACACACACACCAGCATTCTCCCTTCATAGAAAGGTTAGTATTTTATATGGTGGATCTAAAATACACTGAAATCCTCAATCTGGCTGAGGCTGAAACTTTAATACCTATGTCGAGTCCAGGATTTATAACAACAACATTCTTATTACTAGAGAGATTTGAACTTTCTTTTAGGGAGTTTAAAATGCTTTGCAAATGTCACCCCCTTAAAATCCCACAGCACTTCTAGACGATAGGGATCTATGTAGATGGAATTGGTAAGATACTGTCTTTATCTGTCATCCAAGGCCAAATCTTGACTTCATTTGATGTAACAACCAGTGGTCCTCAAGGAGGAGCCCTATTACAGGGAAGACAACTTCCTGACTAGAAAAATCAACCTATGCACATGCTTCGAGATGGGCTCCCTACATAGGAGCCAGTGGCTGAAGCCAGGCCAATGTCCCTCTGAGAGAATACTTTGTTTTGCCTGTATTTGCCTTTTCCTCCCACTCTCTTTCCAGCCTATCCCTTTCCCTTTTCCCCAAATCCAAGAGATATAAAAAAAGTAGTCAAAGTTAATCTAAAACAAACTGCTAAATATATTTTATAAGCTTCAATGTACCACTTAAAATGCCAGACTACTACACACAAGACATCAAGGGTATTCTCAAGTACACCGACTGGAGGTGGAATGTTTATACTAGTCTTTAGACAACAACTTGTGACTTCTATGTAAGTATTATTTTACTCTCTTGGGAAAACAAAAAGTTCTTTTTCCTCTCCTCTTCCTTCTCTTCCTCTTGTCCTCCCAGTCTCTCTTTCCCTCTCTTTCTTAATAATGGACTATTTAAAAATGAGACAAAATAGTCAAAACATGTTGTAAACGAATAGACACATACTGTGATCATTTTATCACTGATATCCAAGGAGATTTATAAAAAGGATGAGAGGCAAATATTTCTTTAAACTTTTCCCAAATAAAATTAGAATTTAATGAAAATAAATGTATTAATTTTCTTTTTTCTTAGGACTTAAGACAGGGGCCTGGGATAAATTTAAATGGTTACAAAACTATTTTCACAAGTGCTTCTGGGATATTTTCTTCAGAAGAAGAAAACAAATATATTTTGATCACTTTGATCAAAAATCCAAGTATAAAGATAATAATAATTCTCCCCATACAATAGTGCTACTCATACTACATTCTAGTATACAAATATTTACCCTTAGTGGCTTTTCCAGATTTATAACAATTCAAGTATTCCCTAATATTAAACAACCTGATTTGGGGATGATTAGAAAGAAGAAAGGATGAAAAGTAGGTGAGGTTTCCAATTGGAAGATTTGGAAGCACTGAGGATGATTTTGCTTTTAGAATTATTACAGCTGCCTGCTTATATTGTGGGGACTGAAATTATGGAAAAGGGGCAGATGGACAACCACCCCAATTCTGTGAAATTTCAATGTTCTCTGGCTTTAAGTTATGATGAACAGGGCAAATATTATAAATAGTACTATCTTTGAGTACAGTACTTGAGAAATAAAAGTAAACTTATTAAAGAAAGATTGCATCTATCTCTTTCCATCTCAGATATAAGTTACTCTGCACCCTTGGGATGGGTTATAGAACCCCAGAGAAGACAGTCTATTATTTCAAATCTTAAAAAAGCAAGTATCAAAATTGGAGAAAAATTACACTGACATATTTTAGTTCAAGTTCGAACACAGAAATTATTTAATCCACTGAATTGGTTGCTTAAAAACTCTAGAATGGCTTGAGGAAGATTCTAGGCAACGATTCTAAGAATTAATTTGAAAGCAACACTGCAGAACTGATCTATGAAAAGAGCTGCTACCATTGACACAATAAGAAAGGTGAGGGATAAACAGGAAGTTCAGGAACAAGGAAGCCATTGCCTCAACTGTGGGCTCCAAACCACACCCCTGCAATGATCTGAGCACCAGCAAGCTACTGAGAAAACAGCTGACTTCAGAGCCACAACATCACAGCCACAAGCCATGTCAATAGAATGGATATTCCATCAAACTCTCAATGCTCATAAAATTATGGACTGGATACTTAGAGTGCTTCTTCTGTTCCTGAAAAACCCAATACCCACTAGCAAATGTCCCCCATATCATTTCTGCATGCCAGTTCTCTCGTGGGCGAATCTGCTTGGTGGAAACCAAACAGTTGCAGGATTCAGGCGCTAAGGCAGTCTTGTAATAAGGCATAACACAAGGAGATTAGAACAGAGTTGAATGAGTTAATCTCCACCACATATACTCTATTCATATTATTTGCAACCAAGCAAAACAAATTTATGGGTATCTTATAAAAACTGTTGTGGCAAGAACTTGTAAAGTTACCAGTTGACAAAAACAGCAGTAGAAAATTATAGTCCAAATTTGTATTAATTTTAGATGTATAAAATATCACTGGCGTATTCTTTATTTAGTATTATTTTACTTGAGGTAAAATATTTTCAAAGTCATCATCAGTTCACTCATAACCTCAGTCCTCCTTATTTTTTTTCTTTATAAGTTCTCATACTTTGATCTATAATTCCTTTATTGTCAGAGTTGTCAGAGATATAATGGTCAACGTTATAGAGGGAATATCCAGTAAGTATCATTTATATTAGTACAGAGCCTTATACTTCTAGTAATATATAATCTTAAGATCACCATTTTCATATTTTCCTTTTTCCTACTATACTGTAGGACTTTAATGCTAATCAGTTAAGAGATACAGGAGATAGCTTCAAAATGTATTTTTTAAATGAAAAATGAAGGCCTAATTATAGAGAGACACATGATCATTTACATATTATGCATGGCTTTAGAGAGATTAAAGCAGTGTAATATGGGCTGGAGAGTGAGGGATGTGGGGTATGACTTTAGAAGATACCTGACCTGACAGGAGTAGGGATGGGGCATTTGGAGAGAGGGAAAGTCAACATTGTCCAGTCATGAGTGTAAGTTATACAGAAAACTGATTGGTAAGTGAGCCAAAACAAAACAAAACCAAAACCAAATAAACTCTACTAATATCTACAGAACTTATTACCACTCCAGGGAGTCCACTCATCACTTGGGCAGCAGTTTTATGGGCTCTCAAATGAGGGCTTTCTTCAGATTAGAAGAAAGAAGCTCATCATTGCCACATGACTTTACTAAGCTCCACATCAACTGCCTTTTGAAAAAACTGTGCTCATTTTAAAGAGCCCAGAAGATCCATATGCCTCAGATAATAGAGTGTGGATGGACCTGTAGTCAAGGAAGAGGTCGATTGCAAAGTACATCTTAGTACTAGTACTATAGTGGCCCCAAACACTGATGACACACTAGCTCATTACCCAGAACAGAGGTGCTCACCTGTATAATCTCCCTTGACCCTCACAATATTCCCAGGCAGAAGACACAGAAGCTATTACCTTCATCTAATAGATAAGACGATAATGCTCAGAGAGATTTTACAACTAACCAAGAGTAACACTGCTCATAAACAATAGAACACAGAACTGGAACCATTTTTTTCTGACTCCAAGGCCTGTGCTTTGTCAATGCACTGATTCTGTTGATGTATATCCATTATAAAGGGGGAGAGCAATGAAAACTGTATCACAAAGTTGAATTTAATCAAAGTGTTATTTCT
This sequence comes from Cephalophus harveyi, assembly GCA_006410635.1. Lineage (NCBI taxonomy): Eukaryota > Metazoa > Chordata > Mammalia > Artiodactyla > Bovidae > Cephalophus > Cephalophus harveyi. Next base: position 548,924 of record SJYT01056325.1, read on the forward strand.
AATCACAGTAGATTGAATTTAGTAGGTAAATTGCCTTACTAAGAGGAATAGGATTTTTGAAACCTGAATTTAACTTGAGTAGAAATACACCTGAAGCTATGTTATCATAAGAAAACAATTTTTTAAAGAAAATCATCAGTGTCAACGCAGTGACTGATTTGGTCAGTTCAACTAAATTCCAGTTAATTTCATGAACAAAAAAAATTAAAACTGGGGAAAGATGCAGTCAAGATAGTCATTTGATATGAAATAAGATCAACAATCATTACATTTCCCCCCACTATTCCAGTAATGATGTTGTTACAATATAGGGAAATATATCTATAGATATATAGGATCCTAATGTTTCTCATTAATTTAAACATCATTTATTAAAATCTATGTGTTTCTACACAAGGCTGAATTGTCAATCCTAATTTTTCTACCATCTCCTCTACCTCCTGTGCTAGAAAAATTAATTTAGATAATTTATTTGGTATTCATTTTTTTCCCTATTCATTCCATACAACTTGAAGCACTGGTAGGTGACAAGTACTGCATGAAAGTAATAATGAAAATTTAATGGCATTTCTGCATTAGAGAGAAGCTGACCCTGAGAAAATGTGCTTGAACCAGAAGTCATCTGGTGTTTCTTTCTAGCTCTAGGCAAAAGCTCTTAGGGAGTGCAAGAGAGAATCCTTAAACAAAGGCATCACTGATGACATTAGCTATAATAATAAGGAAAAATTTTTGATTGAGTGAAGGCAGAGTTTCATCATGGTTAAGATACTGGTATCTAAAAAACTAGGAACAACCCAAATATCCAGCACTGGATGAATGAATAAACACAGTGTGGTATATCCATGGAACAGAATAGTACTTCTCCATAAAAAGGGATAAATTGTTGATTTTTTCAACAACATGGATGAATCTCAGTGCGTTATATTACATGAAAGAAGCCAGACTCAAAAGCCTTCATGCTTTATTATTCCATTGATAGGACATTCTGGAAAAGTGAAAACTATAAAGAAAACAGATAGATCAGTGATTTCCAGGGACTGGGAAAAGGGGAGGGGACTGACTAGAAAAGGGCATGCATAAGGAGATTAGGGAAAATGATAAAACTGTTCTACATCTTGAGTAGGTAGCAGTTACCAGGTTGGGTACACGTACCAAAACTCAGAATTAGACATCAAACAAGACCCTCTTACTGTATATATATTATACTTAAAATATGATATTGGGTTCCAGAATTTGATTTGTTGGGTTCAAATCAAATCCTACCTCAGCAATATGTTATTTGTATAACTTGGGCAAATTACTTTGCTTATTCATGTTTTTTTAGAGTCCTCATTTGTAATATAAATAGCATAATAATATTGACCTTATTGCATTGTCATAACAACTAAGTGAAGTGATCTATATGAATTACCTAGAACAATGTTTGACATGGATTTACTTTCAAAAAAGAGAAAATCATAAGTTTGTGCAGATAACAGCTGTATACTTACCACTGCTGCCTCTTCATATTCACACAAGTTTTTCCAGGACCACAATTTATGCCCTGGACTTCCCCATTTGCCCCCAAGCACCAGTAAGCCTACCGTTTGAGTACACCACCAATCCATCCTCCTTTTGCCAGTCACTGGTGCTTAGAATAGCTGGTTTCATGACACATTTTCTTTTAATGGCAGCCACACACTGTGCTTGTCAAGGCTAGAAAAAACAGATGACAGCACACAACTCAATCATCTCTCTGTTGATTTATTCATGATGACTGACTTTTGATATTTTTTCTTATCCAAAATATCAAAGAATGTCATTTATAAACAAAAATAAGAAATGCTTGCAATAATATATGCAACTCCTTCTTTGTGATTCATTTCAAAGCACTACAGGTCCTGAAAACTCCTCTAGGCAGCATTATTTGGTACTGCAAAGAGTTTAGTTAGTTTGGAGGTCAAGAAAAAAAAAAAGGAAATTACTTTCTTCCAATATCAAAGCTAATGGTGAGGAACCATGGCATGGATCCTCTAAAACAATGGATAGCGCCCAAATTCTCTACATGGTACAGTGCTTTACTTTGGAAAGCATTATCATTTCTTTTTCCAACAGATTGCTTTTGTAATTATATTTTGCTTATGTCATTGCCATTACTTTGCATTCTCTGAGAACTCAACAAGGACAACTGAGGTGAGGAGGAAACAAAATGACCTAGAGATATACTAGACTCATCTTCTGGAGGTCAGAAACCTGAATGTACAGTATTACTTCTTCAAGTTGATACCCTAACCAAAAGAAGACATATAATAAGCCTTGGTCTTATGTTAAATGCAAATTATTCTGGAGAGGTAACATATTCATTAGCATTTACATCTTACTGAAAGCAAGTTTATAACATGATTTGTTGATGAGAGTGAGGATGGAGAAGAAGAACGAATGAGAGGTTTGGCAACTGTAGAGAGTAAGGGTGATACACTTCTAAGGGCTGTAATGATACAGAAAGTAGACACTGGGGTTACTAAGGCCCAATCAGCTCTTGGATCATAAAGTGGCCTATTTTTTTTTAATGTACTTGGAAGCTGATTGCACACTGAAATGCTTTTGAATTTATTTACTACACAACTAAATGCTACTCCTTCTGATTCTGGATGCAAAAGCAAAGTGCTGGCATTCAGCTAGTCACATTAATGCAATATAACCTTACTTGACGCTTTGGAGCAAATACACACACATAGACTCTTTTTTTTTTATATAAATAGAGCAAAGTTTCATTACACTCATATCTGTTCGCTGTGCATGTGTACAGTATAGCTCACTTTCTGGAGTAGACTCAAAAGATAGCCAACAGCGATCTATCCTTCCTCATACAAGCATTCCTTTTTATCCATCAAGAAATAGAGTATATTTTCCCTCCTCTTTATCTAGGTGGGAACTCTGACTTGTTACCAAGAGAGTGTGGTAAAAATGATATTTTGGACTTCTGAGGTCAAACCTTAAGACTGACAGTCCCTACTTCCTTCTCTTAGAAGTCAGTTGCCATGTAAAATCTCCAGACTACCATGCAAGAGACTACAACAGTGTGAGTAGCTGGTCACATGGACCATACAAGTGAATGATTCCAGGAAGTAACCCTAGTTGACTTAACAACAAATAAAAGAACTACTCAGTTGAATATATCAACTAACAAAGTGAATAATAAATTGTTGTGGTTTTGTCACAAAGTTTTGGAGTGATTTGTTATGCAGCAATAACTGAAACATTTAACTTCCCTATTTATTCACATATGCCGTATCTCAAAAGGATGAAAAAGAAGAAAGCCAATAAACTTGCATGCCAATATAATGGATCCTTAAACAACATGGGTATGAACTTCATGGGTCTACTTACATGCAGTTTTTTGTTTTTTTTTTTTTCACTAGTAAATACTACAGTACTACATGATCTATGATCTGAGGTTGGTTGAATTGTAGATGTGGAACTGAGTGTATGTAGGAACTGTAAATGCACAGGAACTATAGATATAGAGATTCAAGCATAAATTATACTCAAATTTTCAACTGCACAGAGGGTTGGCCCCCTAACCACCATGTTGTTCAAAGGTCAACGGTAATTAAGATACACATACATGTTCATATGTTATACTCTTCATTCTAGACTCCAAGTAACCAAAAGTTTTCAATTTATATTAATACTCCCAGTTATAATTAAGCCATCATGATAGATAACTTTTTTTTATTTAAATTAAGAAATCAGTCTCCATATCCATTAGGTTTGGAAAAAGATCCCCTTCCAATGTGGTATTCCATTCTTCTAATGTAAGCTGAAGGCAGTAGTAAAATCAGAAACGCATGTAATTGAAAGGTACATCCATCTATTCATTCATATTGTTTTCCCTGATGCACATTTAAAAAAATTTATGGGCTTGTTTGAAAAATGTGAAAGAAAAAAAAAAAAATCAATGGAGTAACCATGATTTATAAAGGTGAAACATTCATGTCATGAATATTTTATCAGGGAAATGTGTAAGTCATGAGATTTTATCTGAATGCATTCCTCAATCTGATATGATAAATTCATAAATGGACTGACACCCATTATTAATGGAAATGATCACTGGATACATAGGAACAGCACAAGGGCTACAAAACAAACATTATTTTCATAGGCTTCCAGGAGTCTAGGAAATAATTTGGATCAAAGGTGGTTAAATGTCATCAGTGAGGAGAGCACAACAAGAAGAGGCCATGATTTTCTGCATGCTTTGCAGATCATCATCAAGATTAATCAAAATCCCAGTGTGTGGAAGAATTGGGCCAAACCTTCCCTCTTCTTCCTAGTATTGGATCAGAAGCTTCCCTCCCTCAGAAACCATTTCAGAGAGGAACCTCAGTTCAGTTCAGTTCAGTCGCTCAGTCGTGTCCGACTCTTTGCGGCCCCATAAATCGCAGCAGCCAGGCCTCCCTGTCCATCACAATCTTCGGGAGTTCACTCAGACTCGTGTCCGTCGAGTCAGTGATGCCATTCAGCCATCTCATCCTTGGTGGTCCCCTTCTTCTCCTGCCCCCAATCCCTCCCAGATCAAAGTCTTTTCCAATGAGTCAGCTCTTCACATAAGGTGGCCAAAGTACTGGAGTTTCAGCTTTAGCATCAGTCCTTCCAAAGAACACCCAGGACTGATCTCCTTCAGAATGGACTGGTTGGATTTCCTTGCAGTCCAAGGGACTCTCAAGAGTCTTCTCCAACACCACAGTTCAAAAGCATCAATTCTTCGGCGCTCAGCCTTCTTCACAGTCCAACTCTTACATCCATACATGACCACAGGAAAAACCACAGTCTTGACTAGATGGACCTTAGTCGGCAAAGTAATGTCTCTGCTTTTGAATATACTATCTAGGTTGGTCATAACTTTTCTTCCAAGGAGTAGGCTTCTTTTAATTTCATGGCTGCAGTCACCATCTGCAGTGATTTTGGAGCCCCCCAAAATAAAGTCTGACACTGTTTCCACTGTTTCTCCATCTATTTCCCATGAAGTGATGGGACCGGATGCCATGATCTTCATTTTCTGAATGTTGAGCTTTAAGCCAACTTTTTCACTCTCCTCTTTTACTTTCATCGAGAGGCTTTTTAGTTCCTCTTCACTTTCTGCCATAGGGGTGGTGTCATCTGCATATCTGAGGTTATTGATATTTCTCCCGGCAATCTTGATTCCAGCTTGTGTTTCTTCCAGTCCAGCCAGTCATCTTTAATTTTCTTGCCTATAGACCATTTTCCCAAGTATCTAATTGTTTTTAAGCATGTCCACACAGTTGTGAAAGTTTTGGAGACATTGATACACACAATGGAGAAAGCAAATGACATTTTATGGAGAAGAAACAACTGACCAAGTTCAAGAAGCTCATAGTCAAGCAATTAATGATACATCTAGTGGCACAATAAACACCTATCTGTCTCCGTTAGAGCAGGAGGCAGCACAAAAAACAAGGTAAATTAAAAGCAGATCAAAAAAGAAGCATATTTAATAAAGGGCTCAGGCAGAATGCTGCCAAGGCCAGCTCAACATTGAGGTTTCAGATAGCAAAGTCATGAGGGGTTGGATGGCCCAGGCTGTGTTTGACCTCAAGAGAGTTTTCAAAGATGGCCCATGATGATATGATTTCATTCTCAAACTATTGATTTCATTGAAGAAATCTGAAACTTTCCAAGAGTCATTGGGAAGAATACAGAAAGGGTCAGAAGTTAATTTAACAGCAGGGGCATTAACAGAGCCTAACATGTTTCCTGGCAGAGGAAATGAATCATGGATTTGAAAGCAGTCTTTTCATGACTCTGTACAGGTGTTTGTGCCTCCATTAGTGAACTCCTCAACCTGGAGCTGAAAATAGTCTGCTTATGTTGATGTCAGATAAGCACAAAGCTGTAAGGTAGATGGGGAAATATACTTAATTATTAAGGCACAGAGGACATAATGGGAAGGTGTGCCAGCGAGAAGGAAGCACATATATGCTGAATTATCTACCTTCTGGACTCTAATTGGCTGTCCCTTCTTGGTGGACAGAGTTGCTGGTTTTCCTTACTTAAGAGACTAACCATGGAATTGACCATACACCTTCAAGAGTTAGACGTGGATAGCAGAGACACTAATAACTTTTTAGCATGCAAAAATGTTCCTTAGTCTTTCCCTTACTTACTATGAGTCAGATAATGTGTACTACATATATGCACATACAAGTATGTATTTTTAACTAAATTTAAATAGGGAAAATATAATCTGTTGTATAGTCTTTTCTATCCTTGGTATCCAGCAAGTAGGTACTCAATAATTTTTTATTAAATATGTGAAAAGAATGAATGAATAAAATTCTTGGAAGTCTTCTGGAAATACAGGGCATATTTATATCTTTACTTAAATATTTAGATTTCCTTCTTTGATTTAGAGCCAAAGTGGTAAAGAAAAAAAGTACATCAAAGCAAAACAGAAAACAAAGAATTAGACAGGGATTTAGATTCTTATTTATGAAGTTTTACCAACTTTCTGAAGCCTTGAGAATTCTACCCCTCTGGATTTTAAGCTTCTCAGCATAAAAGGTAGGAAGGGGGGTGGGGGGAATGCCATTATGTTCAAAGTGTTCTCCAGAGACAATATTCTATGATTTCATGAAGAAGATATATTTTTAGAGCATGATGTGGGGCTTAGTAACTTCATGAGATGAAAGAATCATAACACATAAGAGCTAAGGAATAATTTCAATTCAGAAATAGAACAATAAGAAACTATTTTAAATAATCTGGTTCAATACTATATCGTAAGGAAGATACATGATTAAAATATGCAGGATGAATGGAAGTCCCATCATTCTTAAATATTTCCTGTTATGCCTATTTATTTATCTAGAAGCTGATCTGGAATTGCTTAACTGATTGATGTGAATAGGAAAGCAGCTCCAAAAGTATTCTCTTTCTTTCTCTCTCTCAATTTCTCTGTGTCTCTGCTTGTCTATCAGTCTGCCTCTGCCTGTCTCTCTTTCAAACACACACACACAGCAGACCAGAAAAATTCCCAGGAGCAATCTTCAAACAATCTGGCAAGTAAAGGTAGCATATAGCTTCATATGATTCTATCTGGCCTGGCTGCTAGCCAAACAAGCCTTGAGGAGTAGAATCTTCCTTTCCCTCACTAGCCATTCATGCAGCAGCAGGTTATTCTGATTTTACTCTAATCATAAAGAGACTGTGAATTTAAAAAGGCTATCTTCATGTCTGTTAAGAGTCTTACATTTTTGTTATACATATGCCACTCCATCATTGTTTACACAGTAATCTGCTTATTGGAAGACAGTTGCTACTGAATGAAGCTAAAATGGACTAAATCAAAACAAAGCTGAATTCCTTTGGCTTTCCCCATTTCCTTGACCCTCACCCTTCTATCTCTTAGTTAGCTGATAAAACAGTTCACTTTGTAAACATGCATGAAAAGTATGCAAATAGTCCTGGCAGCTATGGATATGTCATTTTAGACTTATGGTCCATTATAACATTTGATTCACCTATCAAAAAGCAAAGATCTATGCTAGTTGTTTTCTTTCCCTCCTTCATTAGTAAAATCCATTTTAAGGTCTTCAGGAGGTAAATTATTTTTAGAATTAGCTTTTTTTATTAGTCAGGTTGCAGAGTGTCAAAACTGCACTGAAGCCAGTGGCACTTCACTGAGCTTATTAATATTGATATGATCACTCTGTTCTGTGCTGAGTGACACTGCTAACCTTCCCTGATGGCAAGGATTCTTTTTAAAGGGACCATACAATTAAAAAAAAAAAGATCCTCAGGTCTTTTACTCTGGTGTTTTTGAAAAGGGCAAGAGAATATCTGCATCAGTTTTCTATGATTCAATTCATTCAAACAATGTTTCCTGAGCGCGAGTTTTGAGCTAACACAATGCTAGATGCTGAAGTTTCAAAGACCTCCAATATGTGATCCTACTCTTTAAGGGGTTCAGTCTCCCCAATAAATATTTCTCTAGTACCTATTATGTGCTAGGTGCCATATTGAGAGCTGCGAAGTTAGAATGCTTAGAAACATGGTCTCTATACTCAAGGGACCTACTAATTGAAAGGATAAAAATTTATTCCAGTATAAAGATCCCCATGGGATCAGTGAGGAGATTATGTTCATGGGGAGGAAGGCTTCAAGGACAGATATTTGAATAGGGTTTGGAAAGATGGATGGAGTCTGAGAGGTGGAGATTAGGGATGCAAAAGAGGAGGAAGGGACTAAAGAGATGTTCATAGAGATGGGCAAAGAGAAGCAAAACTAACCTAGAATATAATTAGGAAACAGCAAATAGTTATGTTTAAACAGAAAATGTATTTGAGGATATAGTGGGTGATAGCAGAAATTGGGTTGTGGCCATGGTGTTGAAACCGAAATGCCAGCTGGAGTGGTTTGAGGTAAATTTCTACAAAATTGGGCACCTGGCAAAAGTTTCCAAGAAAGGAATCCAACCCATTGCTTGTAACAGTTTTTGATTCAAGTTCAGTTTAGTTCAGTCACTCAGTCATGTCTGACTCTTTGCAACCCCATGGAATGCAGCACTCCAAGCTTCCCTGTCCATCACCAACTCCTGGAGCTTATTCAAGCTTATGTCCATCGAGTCGGTGATTGCCATCCAACCATCTCATCCTCTGTCATCCCCTTCTCTTCCCGCCTTCAATCTTTCCCAGCATCAGGGTCTTTTCCAATGAGTCAGTTCTTCTCATCAGGTGGCCAAAGTATTGGAGCTTCAGCTCCAGCATCAGTCCTTCCAATGAATATTCAGGATTGATTTCCTTTAGGATTGCCTGGGTGGATCTCCTTGCAGTCCAAGGGACTCTGAAGAGTCTTCTCTAGCACCACAGTTCAAAAGCATCATATCTTTGGTGCTCAGCTTTCTTTATAGTCGAATTCTCACATCCATACATGACTACTGGAAGAACCATAGGTTTNTTGCCTGGTTGGATCTCCTTGCAGTCCAAGGGACTCTGAAGAGTCTTCTCTAGCACCACAGTTCAAAAGCATCATATCTTTGGTGCTCAGCTTTCTTTATAGTCGAATTCTCACATCCATACATGACTACTGGAAGAACCATAGGTTTGACTAGATGGACCTTTGTTGGCAAAGTAATGTCTCTGCTTTTTAATATGCTGTTTAGGTTGGTCATAACTTTTTTTTTCCAAGGAGCAAGTGTCTTTTAATTTCATGGCTATTTCATTTTGATTCAAGGCTACATTAATCTTTCTATAGGCAGACATCAAACTTGGGATAGTATTTTACCAAGCAATTCTATTTTTTTTTTTGAACTAGGACCCAGTTTGTCATTACTGGTATAATCTATGAATCAAAATGCCCAGTAGTCATGGAAGGAAAGTCAACCTTTGGTTTACCATAGAAGATAAGATGACATTTTGCAATTTATATTAAATTTACAATCAGAAATTTCTTAGATTGTAACCTTTAAGTGTAATCTCCATTACTGTTGACCACACATTGTATATCCACAACTGAGATTTAAGAAAGATAAGATTTTGAAAGCTTTCATAGCAATGGGGAAAGAAAGTCTGAGGTCACCTGTTGGAGTTGCTTGGGAATCAGTCTGGATCTAACAAGGGACTTGGGGAAAGGTCTTTCATTGCTTTGTCAGTCACTATGTTAAAGGTAAAATGCATGCAATGAATTATAGGGTTTTTGTTTTTTCCAAAACTTTTTCTGAAAAATAGAATAAAGAACAATAAGTATCCAGAACAAACATTATAGGAATCAGTAAAACTAAACCTAATATAATCAATATTAAAAACAAAATTCCCTTACCTTGTAAAGCATAATGCTATCAAAGATAAGGAGACACTGAAAATTCACTTCATTTTCATTCCCTGCTAAACACTATCTAATAAATAAATTGGGCTTCCCAGGAGACACTAGTGGTAAAGAACCTGCCTGCCAATGCAGGTGACATGAAAGATGTGTGTTCAATCCCTGCAGGAAAGCACGGCAACCCACTCCAGCATTCACGGACAAGGGAGCCTGGTGGGCTACAGTCCATAGGGTCTCAAAGAGTTGCACGCAACTGAAGTTACTAGCACAATAGATACATTAGCAATAGCATTGATGGAACAGACACAGTTCAATCAATAACACTGCACTGATGGTTCACCATTCTAACTAGAAAGACAGAGATGTAAAGAAAACTTCATGGCATGAGTTGATAAGTACTAGGAGATAGGTATAAGGGGAGAGATACACTAGCCACTGAATGTCTGACTGATGGAATACTCCCTTCATCAACATGATACTATTCTCTCCTGAGTGATTCATTCATAATTAATAAAGCAAATTTAACAGTGTTTTCACTATAGTGTGGAAGCCAGAATCAAAATCAGCATTCTCTAGCCTTAGTTGCTTGAGTGATATCTTTTAATCTGTAGCAAAAGGAAAGCCTTCTGGCTTCCTTGAATTGGGAGTTCTTTCTGCCCACTGAAGCACTCAGAGACCTCCAACTCTTTGTCCGTGTTTTACATGATTGTCACCAGAAACAAGGACTTATTTTTTAAGCCCACAGGTGAGTGGGTCACAATGGTGACATTACACAAAGGGAACTCTAAGTACCCTGTCCTTCAAGGAACCAAATATGTGAAGGCAAACAAATACCAGCAACTGTAAAAATTGAAGAACTGCACATAGGCCAAAGCTAAGCAAGAATGGTTAAGTAGGTAGGATCCCAGAGGAAGGCTGCAGCGCAGCCAGGGATATGGTCTTCAGCAAATTCTGCATATTCACCGACCCTAAGGTGGGAGAGACTGGGGGAAGCAAGGGGATGTGCTGGCCAATTGACCATTCTCTCCTTCTTCTCTTTTCAGTCTCTTTCTATGGCTTTCTGTCTGACAGATACCCAGATTAATCCAATTTGCCCTCAACTAAGAAAATATATATATATATATATATATATAAAATTATATAGGCTTCCCTGATGGCTCAGATGGTAAAGAATCTGCCTAGAATCCAGGAGACCCAGGTTCGATCCCTCAGTCAGGAATAACTCCTGGAGAAGGGAATGGTTACCCACTCCAGTATTCTTGCCTGGAGAATTCAATGGACAGAGGAGCCTGGTGGTCTACAGTCCATGAGGTTGAAAAGAGTCAGACACATCTGAGCGAATAACATTTTTTTTTAATTATATATGCATATAAATTATAATTAATTTTCTCAATGTATATCAATTATATCACTTACATTCTTAAAGTGAGCTAAGAAACAACTTTAGTATTGTCATATGTGAAAAATTTAGCTTTTTGTGACTAAATTAGCTTTGCTCTCCAATGAAAGCTGCTGCTGCTGCTGCTAAGTCGCTTTAGTTGTGTCCAACTCTGTGCAACCCCATAGACAGCAGCCCACCAGGCTCTCCCATCCCTGGGATTCTCCAGGCAAGAACACTGGAGTGGGTTGCCATTTCCTTCTCCAATGCATGAAAGTGAAAAGTGACAGTGAAGTCTCTCAGTCGTCTCCAACTCTTAGCGACCCCATGGACTGCAGTCTTCCAGGCTCCTCCGCCCATGGGATTTTTCAGGCAAGAAGTGGGTTGCCATTGCCTTCTCCACCAATGAAAACTATGAAGGACCAACTGAGAAAGGGTTTGGAGCCTGTAAGACCAACTACAGGAGAAAGTAAGTAATACTGAACAATAAGGCATGATTATAAAAGGAAACGCTATGACAAAGAATTCCCTTTTCTCTTGCAAACTGTAATTTTTTCAGATTTTCCTAATTGAGAAGTGGTGTATTTGTCTCTGATTTGTTGGAAGGGAGCAAATATTAATATGGCAACAGATGCCAAATAGCATAGATTTAAAAGCTTTGACACGAGTTGATATAATGTAGATCTTATTTTTATGATGTAATTGTGAATTATGCACTTTACGCATTGGTAATTAGAGAGCCGAACAGATGGAGAAAGTTTAGCTTAAAGTGATGTGTCCATTAAAATAACCTGCACTACCCAGAGTCTATTCATGTTCATGAGTATAGCAAATTTGTTCTATTAAAATATGATTTGAAGATAAGGACTATTGTCATTGTGTTGGAGTCATCCATCTAATGATGGGAGAGAAAATTATCTGTAAATGTCACATCCACCTATTATCCTATTTTGCTTTGCAGAGGGTTATAACTGGACATTTTGGCTGCTGTGGAAATTCTGATGTTTAGCATCTCCACCTCATTATTTAGACAATATCACTAAAGAAAATCAAACTAGCCACCAAATAAAAAGAGCAGTTTCAACTATTACTTTAAGCACATATTTTTTAGTTTATTGTTGAAAGGCCAGATGGCAACTAGTTTTTTCAATGTGGATATTATATTTTTCTATTTTTACCAGACATGTTTGCACTTATCCCCCACGTATTTTCCCCAACCTTTTTCAGTGGCATCTAGGGCTGCTTTTCTGCTCAGCTTTAATCTGCTTTCATAGGGAGGAGAAAATGAAATAGCTCAGATTTCTCATGTGCTCCATCTGGAGATAATACCACAACTAAAGCATCACAACTGAGGTTTTAGAGGTGCACCCTCTCATATATCATTGGTGGGGGTATAAACTGTTCTCCTCATCTAGGAAAGCAGTTGGCTGTAGGAATCAGAAGTCTTAGATAATTCATTGCCAGAATTTCCAACCTTGAGAATCTATCTTATGGAAATAACCACAAACATACAAACAAATACACACAGACCTTAGCATAACCAGAAAAATGCAAACAGCTTTATACCTAAAAGAAAAATCATTGCAATCAGTATATAATAGCTAATAATAGGAATTATACTAAATATCCTATAGAGGAGATGGTTGTGAAAATTATAGCATAGCCACATAAAAAGCTGCTGGATAGAAATTTAAATTATATATGTGAAGAATCTGTAATAAGACAGAAAAACACTTGTAATGTGGAATAGAAAAATAAGACATTTAAGATACTAGTAAATAATCACTGAGTGCTTTTTAATATGCCAGGTATTTTTCTAAGGCACTCTATAAGTAAGGTACCATAACATACTCATGTAACCCACTGAGGTAGGCAGTAGTAGAGCTGATAGAGCTGGGAGGAGCTGGGATTGAAACCCAAGTATCCTGATTTCAAAGAACTTGCTTTTAGTTTTCGTGTTATAGTGTCTTTGGTGAATAGCAACTGGGTAAAAAATGGTAACACACACACACACACACACACAAAGATGAAGTCTATTTCCCCACCTGGAATCTGAGTGTTCCCGTGACTTGCTTTGAAAAGAAAGTGCAGTGAAAATGATTCCGTGTGGTTTTCAAAATGAGGCCTTAACAAGTTTTGCAGTTTCCACATTCATATTCTTGTGGTTCTGCCCTGAGATGGCCATGCCAGGAAGCCGATCTGTCTTTCTGAAGAACGAGAGATCATATGGAGGAGAAGAGAGGTGCCTGAGCCCATCAAATGCCAGACATGTAAGTGAGGGGATCATGAACGTTCCATCTCAGCCAACTCAGCAGCTGAAGGCAGTCACATGAGTGCAAATGTACATAGAAAATACTCTGAATTGTGAAAAATAATAATTCATTGTTTCAATCTAAATTTTAAGACTGTTTGTTATATAGCAAGAGAGATGGCTAAAATACTGAGATGCTTCTAAAGCAATTGTGGAAATAGGTATCATTTTTTTCTTTTCTGTATGAAACTAATGAAATCATAACATAGAAATGTTTAATTTCTTTAGACTTTAGAACCTAACACTGACATACTTTTGGAATAGTCTCTGTAGTTTTCTCAGGTTTGCCAAACGAAAGTGGAAGTCTTTCTGAAAGAACCAACCCTCTTGAGACATGGTTAGTATGACATTTCATGGTCACTGAAAATAAATCTTCCTGGGTTGGGCACAGAATGAGCAGCTGTTGGGCAGTTAAGTGTTGAGATGAGGAATCTGCAATCTGGGAGACAGAAAGTGCTATGAATATTTTTCCCCATCAGCAGTAAGAAGTGCTGAGCTAACTTTCAGGACATACACTAAACTGGGGACCATTTCACATTGGACCTTGTCTCTCATTTACTGCCCCTTTAACTTTATTACTAGTGCTAGGCCTCTCTCATATTAAAAGGGAACTATAGTTCAATTAGTACCTGCTTATGCTCTGGAAATTCTGCCTCTCTTATTGAGTCATAGGAAATTTGAAATTATAATCAGGGTGGGGCAGGCAACCGTCAACAATCAAATTAGGAAGTCAGTATTTTATGAGGAAATTGTGATGAGGATTAAAATGTCAAATTGAAAGTCAATTTCCAGCCAAGCAACATTTGTTACTGCTGATCACTTCTTTCTCTCGGAGAACTCTACTGCCTTGGTCTCCATAAACCCATCAGCATTTTTCATGACTCTTTTTCTGACTCTCTGGCCACTATTTCTAACTATCAATGTTTCTTCTTGAAATGTTCATCCCCAAATTTTGGTCTCTACTCTTCTAACCTAAACACTCTCTTTGAGTGATTTAATCCACTTCTGTGGCTTTAATTATCACTGACTCCCCAACTTGCATATTTGGCTCCTCATTCCAGGAACAACATCCAAGTTTCCTCTAAATGTCTTCATCTGAACCTTTCCCAGGTACCACAATATTATCACTGTAAAATGAAATTTATTCTTTCTCCCAGATCTCCTTCTCCATAATTTCCATCCAGCTTTCCCCCAGTCTTTTAATGGAACATCCAAATCAAATTGTGTATCCATTTGTACTCCTTAATATTTCTGAGAACAGTATCACATCCATTCCCAGTAGCATGGCAAAACATAGGGTTCATGATCTGAGCCCTGCGTCCCTCTCCAGCTATTTTGTTTTCCCTGTTTCACCCTGAGCTACAGTTACAAAACTCAGTCCAAAGGGACTTGTTTAACGGGACTTCTCTGACCTCTCTTCCCTGCAGCTATATGGATAGGTGGTCCTCCTCCCACACTGTGTTATGCATAACTCTATCATTGCATTTCATCACACTGCTTGTAATTAACTCTTTTATTTTCTATGTTGCCTGTTAGACCTGTTAGTGGAGGGCAGGGTTTGTGTGTTCTACCTAACATAAAATTAACATATGTTAAGTAATTGTCTATTACTTAACATAACGCTTGTCTCTTAAGAGATGCACATGGCCTTGTTTATGGAATGAGTGAATGTGATATAGCTGATCCACAGGACAGGGATTACTCTGGAAGGCTGTAGGGAGAGATACTCACATAGTGTGAGTGTATAAGGTGTGACAGAAAAATCATGAAGAGTCTGAATATAAGACTGAGTGACTCATGATGCTTAAGAATGGGTCTGGCCACATTTCAGCATCAGTTAAGTAGTCAGTCTGCGTCCAACATCGAGTGCTTCACCAAACAACCACATGACTATGATTTTGCTAGTCATATTCTCAGATATAACAGAGAGATCCTACCTTAGCCACTGGTCACAGGGTCAAAAGTCTTATTCCTTACAATTTGTTGGTCTTGCAATTGCCAGGCTCCTCTGTCCATGGGATTCTCCAGGCAAGAATATTCAAGTGAGTTGCCATGCCCTTCTCCAGGGGATCTTTCCAACACAGGGATTGAACCCATGTATCTTATGTCTCCTGCATTGGCAGGTAGGTTTTTTGTTTTTGTTTTTATTTACCATGAGGGCCACCTGGGAAGCCCCTGACACCACCTCCAATACATGTTAATAGCTACACACTAGCAGAAGCACCTCTCCTCTAGGCTCTGACACTAGTCACTAGAATCTGAGAGAAATTGCTGGTCTCCAATCCCCCTTAGATTCCAGGAGACTCCCAGGTTTATACTCTGAGCATTCTAGGAGGGGTTATTTGTTCAGCTTTCACTGATTTGAATAAATGAAAAAAACATCTGCACATAAAACTGCTTCTCTAACACATACTAGATCTTATTGCCTCTATGGCACTCCCTGTTTTCAGTTTAGAAAACGTCCCCCTCTGTCGAGGTTGTGGCAAGAGCCATTCGAACTGCTGAAGTGTTTCTTTTCTCTACTCTATGGACCATATCATGGCCACATATACCAACCAAAATGAGTGTATTTGCTTATAGTCTGCATCTGCCTCTAGACATACCTCTGTTTTTTCTGCCAAAGACACTTACGTCAATTAAAACATCAAGCCATCAGTCTACACTGCCTGGAGAGCTAACACTATTTAGCACTAAAATAGGTGGTCGAGAATATAAACACAAGTAAATAAGACACATGATCCTTATGTAGCTTAGAATCTCCTTAAGATAAAAAACATATGGAATAGATAGTAAATAATAAGGAAAAACAGAATATGACAAATTGCTTGAGAGATTATGGGCCAGGTCTTTACCTATGACACTTTTAATTTAATCCTTATCACTATTTGATGAGGGGAAGTATTACTAGACTAGAATTATGGGTGAAGAAATCAGGGGTCATAGGCGAGAGGTAACATTCCTAACACCACACAGTCAGTACGAATCACAGCTGGAACTCAGGCTTATGCTATGATTTAATCACTATTATATATTTTCCTCCTAGAGCCAGAGGAGTTTGGATCCAGAAGATGCAATTGCTGTGGGTTGGAATGCTCAGGAAAATCTTCACAGAGGAGGTGAAATAGAATCTAGGCCTTAAGGTACTGTCAGGATTTAGAGAAATAGAATGGAAATATAAGAATATTTGGGGCAGCAAATATTTTTAATAGCACCCTTTTGTAAAACAAAGAGTGGAGACAAAGCTAAAGATTTCCTGGAAATCCAGTGAGCCCAAGAATTTCATTTTCTAAAATAATGATATTCATTCAACCTGTAGCCCAAATAACTTGCTTGTGCATTCTTCTCTCCACAGTAACACCAGGGTCACCTGCAGCTCTGGAGACCAGAAACAGAAGGGATATTTGCAACTTTAGTCTGGTATGATAACTCTCCTGTTCCTCTCTGAGCCTGTCAATTTTATATCCTCCACTAACATTGAACAGGATTGAAAACAAATTTGTCAGACAGCCATTGCTTGCAGTTTATACAATACAAAAATGAAATCTAGAAATAACACCAGCTGAAAAGACCAGTCATTAAATAAATACAGATACTCTTTTCCTGACCAATGAGCATATCACTGAATTGTGAAAGCTTTTCACTAACGTGAGCCAAGTGTTGACTGATTGGGAAAATCCTAATATTTAGCTTATGAGGCTTTTATCTATCACTGGGGAGGCCTGAAAGAGTCACAGTGGTGTCTGAGCTACAGTTCTGTTTGTTTGGTGAAATGAGTTCAGTGGTAATGTCTTCCTGGGTATACCCTGGCAGTGAATCTGAGTCTCCTCCCGCAAAAAGCTGAAACTAAACAAATTCTTCCACAAATATCTGATCTTCTGGGTAGCAGGACACAAACTAGACCAGGTGACTCAGAAATCAAACAATCTGAGACTGACATTGGGACTGATTCCCTCAACAAGCAGGTTCTCTTGAATGTTCAGTTCAGTTCAGTTGCTCAGTCGTGTCTGACTCTTTGCGACCCCATGGACTGCATCATGCCAGGCGTCCCTGTCCATCACCAACTCCTGAAGCTTGCTCAAACTCATGTCCATTGAGTCGGTGATGA
>SJYT01056330.1:3000-84618 GCA_006410635.1 Cephalophus harveyi
CTATTGATCTAGTTGTCCACAAAAGTGTGCCAATACCATGCTTTTAATTACAGAAGTTTTGTAGTATATTATAGTGTATTTTAATGTGTGATATGGCTAGTTTCCCTCTGTAATTTTTCTCTTTGGGTGTTTTCCTAGCTATTCTTGCATATTTGTTTTTCTATGTAAATTTTAGTTATCAACTTATCTAACTCTGTTAAATAATTTCTTGGTAATTTTATTAGGATGGCATGAGTTAATAAATTAATATAAGGGAAACTATCATGTTTAATGCCAGGTCACCTAACCAAGAACAGAGGATGCCTTGCCATTCCTTAAAATCTGCTTTTGTTTCTTTCAGGAGGTCTGATATGGCTGTGCTAATTTGCACCAGCCTCTCGGTTGTTTCCCTTCCTCAGCCTCTCTGCACTGGCGTTCAGGCCATGCCCTTAAAGATTCTTCCCTATGTCTGGCTGCCTCATAGCACTTTACACACATTTTTAAAAGGAAGAAAAGAAAAAGAAGAAAAAGTAACTTGTCATGGGCTCATTAGTGTCATCTCCCCACACAAAAGCAATTTGTATTATTGTCCTAACCTTAGAATGAAACCATATTTGGAGATTAGATCCTTATAGAGGTGATGAAGTTAAAATGAGGTCATTAGGGTGACCTTAATCCAATCAGACAAAAAGGGGAAATTTGGACACAGATTTGTTCTAAGGGAGGATCATCTGAGGACGCAGGGACAAGACAGCCATCTAAAAGCCAAGAAGAGACCTCAGAAGAAAGCAACTCTGTTCACAACTTAAACTTAGCCTTTGAAACTGTGAGAAAATCAATTTCTGGGGTTTAAGCCACTCAGCTTGTGGTAATTTGTTATTGCAGCCTTAGCAAGCTAATATATTTGTCCAGAGAAAATTTTACTTACCTCAAGAGATCAGCCCTATTGATTAATTAATAGTCAAGTGTTTCTTTGCAAATTCTACTCTTGAGATAGACTTTTTAGACCAGTATGGACGTGCTTTGAGCCTCAATATTGCTGTCATTGAATCAGCCAATATACAAGTGACATGATCAATATTTTTAAGCCATGTCCTCAGGGATGCTAGAAATACGACTTTATTTTTTTCTATCACTCACCCTTATTTCTGTCTTGATCCTCAGTGCTGCCTGGTGGCAGAAAATTTGCCCAGTTAATTCTAGTTTTAAGTATTTCAGATTAGGTCCATTTGGGGACTTTTCCTTCCCAAATGACTTCTCAGAGATTGGTTCAGAAAAATGCAGTAATCAGTCATGCTTTGTTGTGGCCAAGCTTAATAATGCCTCCTCTTAAAATCTTCCCTGCTTCTCTCCCTGTCTCTCATGCCTGCTTTTTGCATTCCCTGAAATGTGTAGCAGATACACCTTCTTTGCTGCTGCTGCTAAGTGACTTCAGTCATGTCAGACTCTGTGCAACCCCATAGACGGCAGCCCACCAGACTACCCCGTCCCTGGGATTCTCCAGGCAAGAACACTGGAGTGGGTTGCCATTTCCTTTTCCAATGCATGAAAGAGAAAAATGAAAATGAAGTCACTCAGTCGTATCAGACTCTTAGCGAACCCATGGACTGCAGCCTGCCAGGCTCCTCTGTCCATAGGATTTTCCAGGCAAGAGTACTGGAGTGGATTGTCTAGGCTCTCCTTTTTCTGCAGACTAAAATAGCACTTTGGCTTGTCTCTCTGGGCCCCACTTGGAAAGAAGCTCAGTCCGCCTTTGCTCTCTGAATGCCAGGATTATTTGAGGAGCATTTATTCATCTTTCTTTTCCCTTTTACTAAGACTTGATCCTGGGTTGGAGATGTAGGGTTAAAAGCTGCCAGGGTCCAGCCCCGGTGGATCCAGGGTAATTTGAAGCGGGGATGGCTTGGGCGATGAAAAACTTACTTATTTAGAAATATAAAAGAGATTAGGAAGAAATAGTGTATTAGAAAAGAGGCTGAATAACTTGGTTTACGTGGAAAGCCAATAAAGTTCTGGACAAGGAACTTGCACCATCTACGTTAGGCCACCAGCGTCCTCTTGAATAGTGGGGGGTGCCCCACCTTGGGCTCCCTCTCGCGTGGATCTTAGAAGCTGGGGCACGTAAGTAGACATGGTGAGCCTCCACGCCCCAGATGGGAATTCAGCCAGAAAATAGAGTAAAAACACGGGGGGAAGCAGTCCAGTGACTGGCCCATCCTCTATTGTCCAGAACGGCCTTTTATACCTTTTTTTTGTACATAGAGATCAATGGATAGTATAAAATTATGCAGTGTCAGCAGCCCTGACTCTTATCGAGACCAGGCTTTCTTTCTGCATACCTAGTTGTATACACAAGTCTTAGGTGATTTACATCATCTTCTGGCCAGAGGGCCAATTAACATTTTACAGCCCTTTTTTGATAAGGGTTTGTCAACCAGAAGGCTTATTTGTTTTAAAAATGTTGTTCTTCCCAAAATCTGGTGCCACACTCAGAAATCACTAAATAAAGTTACAATCTTACATAGCAAGGATACAACAATTTATAACAAGTAAAAGCAGTACAGTGATTTAAAGAGATTAAAGAGAAAAGTAACTCAAAAGTCTAGTGTTGCTAACATCAAAACTACTATATTCCTATTTCTGCATCCTGATTACATTGATTAATATCCTCCCAGGTGCCTAAAAGATAAAGAATATGGAGGCCTGGCAGCAGTCATTGAGTCAACAGTGAAAACCATCACCAATATAATTTTTAACTCTTTAGAAAAGGCTCTGTATCTTTAAGATGCTTTAAGCTTTGTGTCTCTCATGGTTGGGGGGCTGTTAACAATTCACAAGTTGTAAAAAGTCCAGGGGAACCTGTCAGGCAAGTTAGAGAACCATCAAAGGGGGTTCAGACCGAGACATTCTTTTTATATGCAGGAGATTGTTAACTGGAGCCCTAAGTTAATTCCTTTTAGAGGCAGAAGAGTGGAAAGCAGAGTACAGTAAGGCAGGCAGACTCTGGTTTTGGGGGTAGATGTTCAGGAAAACTCAGGGGGAACCCCTGAAGCCAGATCACGCCGTTGCGTTTTATCGGGCTTCCTTCCTCATGACCTTTGCCATGGGTGGGATTCCTCACGCTGGCTCCCGGCAAAAAGCCGCTTCTTTAAAGATGGAGACCCACTGCCTCCACTAGCCAGACACACGGCACTTCCTCATTCTTTCCAGGGTCACATTGCACTCTGTGTATATTCTATAATTTATTTAACTGGTATCCCATCAGTGGCTATCTTTTGCTATTGCAAACAGTATGGCAGTGAATATCCTTGTCCATTTGATGGACTTTTGCAAATTGATCCAAATACTACGTGTGCAGTTTCTCATTGTCTCTACCCTGTCCTCAGCATTGTATGGATTTCATCCTGCATTTCACCAGTTTCACCAACATTGAGGGCTATCAATCTTTTTGATATTTGACAATTTTGTAGATCAAATATTGCATATAATTTTAGTTTAGATGTTTATTTCTCGTTTTCTGAGATAAGATACTTTTTAGTCATATACTTAAGAGCTTTTTATTGTTTTTGTCGCTTACCTGTTCCTGTCCTTTTTCCCATTCCTCTGTTGGTTTGTTGGTGTTTTGATTTTTCTGAGGCCATTATAAAGGAAATTGTCCCTTTGTCTTTCACTTGTTTTAGCTATGTTTTTTCTTTATTTTTCATTTGTAGTTTGACTTTTCTAATAATGAGTATTTCCAGGAAGAATTTTTAATTTTGTTATTAACTTTATCAGTTGTTTTCTTTGGCGTCTTAGAACATCTATGAATATTTAATACTAGGAGTAGTAGCAAAGAAGTTGCTTTTTTTCCTGTTCCTCCCTGCTGGAACTGAAAGCGGGAAGAGCACCAGTGCTGTTTTCAAACTTTGCCTTAAATACCTCCTCGGTAGGTCTACATCAGAGTGAATTTGAAGTGTTGTTACTCAGTTCTTAAGAAAATAATCTGGTTGATCCCAATTTACAGAGCTACTCGTGCCTTGTATAGTCCTTCAAAACTGTGGACAAATTTTTCTAAAGAAAGAAAGAACAAAACTAATGGTGCAGAACAATCACTTGACTTGATGCTGTGCGTGAGAAAAGCAGCTATTCCACTGTTGATAACTGCTATAATGTACTTCATTGCCCAAGTTAATGGATGGCAGTGATACAGAGTAAAAAGATATTGTGCTTTTTGCTTTCATTTTCTCAACAGATTTCAATGAAATAACAAAGAATATTCTTTAGAACATGTTTCAACATTTATAACACTTTTTCAAAACTTCTAGTATGATAATGCTTCTAGATTAGGGCAGGTAAGAACTGCCTTCTTACAAAAGGAATTTCATTTCTAAATGCTGCAGAACTGGAGTTTGTCATTTCTTCTCTTATTACTAGCATAATTCAAATAATCGGGAGAGGTTCTTCAATTAATTTGGTGCATGCCTTCAGTGTGCCTCAAGTAACCTCTTCCGCGTTGACAGCCTGGTTTATTTTAGGAAGAAAGGGTGACCTTAAGAAACAAACTGAGCTTGTGTACTCATTGTTGTCAGTAAGGTGGGCTTGACATCAGCTAACTAAGGCAAGAATTATAGTCTTGGTTAAAATTTTCTCTGAATATAAGTGTACTGCACCCCTACAGTTACCTTTCAGCAGAATATAGCAAAATAAAGAAAAAGCCCTTTTGGAAGTGCAACTCATTCATTGGATGATTGTAACAAAGCTTCTTTTAAAGCCGCACATTAATTTGTATTTGCTATTTGTTAGAGACCCTCAAACTCTTCTGATGATCACGTGAATTTCTTACTGAAGGTGCAGGAGCTGCCTGACTTAGGGATAAAGAAAGAGAGTTAATAAGAACTTTCAGTTTTTATTTTTTCCTAAAAATATTTGGCTCCCACATATGATTTTACTGTCTGTTTCTTAATGCCATTTGAAAATTGCTGTTAAATGACATAAATTTATGAAGTTATTACCAAATATTCAAGTGCTGAAGCAGATTTAATACTTCCTTCCTTTTTTTTTTAAAGAAAAATCTTGGTCATTCTGTCTTTTACAGCAGAAGAAAACACACAGGAACTTAAAAAGTTGGTTATAAAATTTTTTCAAAATTTGAAATTGAGGTATAATTTACATATAATAAAGTGCACAGATTTTGAATTTAGTTTTATTAGTTTTAATAACTGTGTACATCCACCATCCATAAAAACAGTGTAGAATATTTCCATTTCCTTCAGGAAGTTCCGTTGTGTCCCTTTTTAGTCCTTACACGCCTCTTCTTACAACAGGTAACCTGTGGCCGGACTTTTGAATTGTTTCCAGAGCTTTGCTGTGTTGGGTAAGTTTTGCAAACATTGTTGTACACATCTTTCTGTGGATATATGTTTTCAGTTCTCTTGGGTAAATGCCTAGAAATGTAACTGCCAGCCGTGAAGTAGATGTATATTTGTGAGAAACTGCCTAACAGTTCTCCAAAATATTGTACCATTTCACATTCTCATGGCAGTGTATGAGAGTTCCAGGTGCTCTACATCATCACCAACATTTGGTAATATCAGTTTTTTATTAAAAAAAAAAAAGATTATTTATTTTTGGCTATGTTGGGTCTTCATTGCCGTGCACAGGCTTTCTCTAGTGGTGAGTGAGGGATAGTCTGCATTGCAGCGGCTTCTCTTGTTGCAGAGCCCGAGCTCTAGGCATGTGGGCTTCAGTAGTTGTCACATACAGATTCAGTAGTTGTGGTCCACAAGCTTTGTGGGTCTGTGGCATGTGAGATCATCCTGGACTAGGGATTGAGCTTGTCTCTTCTGCATTGGTGGGTGGATTCTTAACCACAGGACCACCAGGGAAGTCCCAGTGTGATTTTTGATGTTAACTATTCTAGTGGGTATGAAATGGTATCTCATTTTGATTTTATTTTGAATTTCCCTTAAATAATAATGAGCTTCTTTTTATATTCTATTGATCACTTGTATGTATAGCTTTTTTTGGGTGAAGAGTTTGTTGAAATATTTTGTCCATTTAAAAAATTAGGTTGTTAATTTCTTTTTCTTAAGTGTTGATTTGTAAGAGTTCTTTGTATATACTGGGTATAGTTTTTTAAAACAGATTTAGCAGATATTTTTTTCCCTAATGTGTAGTTTGCCTGTTAATTTTGTAACTGGTGGTTTTCAAGGAGCAAAATTTTAAAATTGTGATGGGTCGGTTTATCAATTTTTTCTTCAATGGCTAGTGCTCTTGTGACATAAGAAATCTTCATCTGCTCTAGGGCCTTACCGCTCTAGTTTTCAGGTTTATATCTATAATCCACCCCAAATTATTTATGTGTAGAGTGGCATCTTGTCCAATCACTTCATGGGAAATAGATGGGGAAACAGTGGAAACAGTGTCAGACTTTATTTTTTGGGGCTCCAAAATCACTGCAGATGGTGACTGCAGCCATGAAATTAAAAGACACTTACTCCTTGGAAGAAAAGTTATGACCAACCTAGATGGCATATTCTAAAGCAGAGACATTACTTTGCCAACAAAGGTCTGTCTAGTCAAGGCTATGGTTTTTCCAGTAGTCATGTATGAATGTGAGAGTTGGACTGTGAAGAAAGCTTAGTGCTGAAGAATTGATGCTTTTGAACTGTGGTGTTGGAGAAGACTCTTGAAAGTCCCTTGAACTGCAAGGAGATCCAACCAGTCCATTCTAAAGGAGATTAGCCCTGGGTGTTCTTTGGAAGGAATGATGCTAAAGCTGAAACTCCAGTACATTGGCCACCTCATGCGAAGAGTTGACTCATTGGAAAAGACTCTGATGCTGGGAGGGATTGGGGGCAGGAGGAGAAGGCGACGACAGAGGATGAGATGGCTGGATGGCATCACTGACTCGATGGACGTGAGTCTGAGAGAACTCTGGGAGTTGGTGATGGACATGGAGGCCTGGTGTACTGCTATTCATGGGGTCGCAGAGAGTCGGACACGACTGAGTGACTGAACTGAACTGAACTGAGAGTGGAATAGCAGTTGAAGTTTATTTATGTATTTATTTATTTTTAAAGTATTGTACAGAAGACTTTATTTCCCTCATAGAAATTCCTTGACATTTTTTTAGAAAACCAAGCAATATATGTGTGTGGATCCCTTTCTGTAATCTCTGTTTTTTCTGTTAATCTATTTATCTTCATAGCACTAGCACACTGTGTTGATTACTGTTAGCTACTACATTGTGAGATTTGAAACCAGGCAGCATACATCTTCAACTTTGTTCTTTTTTAAAAAAAAAAACTACTACCGATTCTTTGCATTTCTGAAACATTTTAGAATCAGCTTTTCTGCTGGAATTTTGGGATTGTACTAAAACATTAATTTGGGTAAAATGTACATCGACAGTGTTGAGTCTTTCAATCTATGAACATAATATTTTTCCATTTATTAGATCTTCTTTAATTTCTTTCAGAAATTTTTATAGATTTTAATCTATACAGATTGTGAAATTTTGCTAAAATTATTCCTATGTACTTGATGTTTTGTGTTGCTATAGTAAATGGTATTGTTTAAAGACTGCACCTTATTATTGTTGTTGTTTGTATGTAGAAGTACAATTGATGTATATGTTTTGCCCTAATATTCTTCAAACTTGCTAGATTCACTTATCAGTTCTAATATAATTTGCTTTTGCAGGTTCTATAGGAATTTCTGGGTACCCAGTCATAACTGCAAATATTGATAGTTTTATTTCCTATCAAAACTGTATGCCTTGTTTTGATTTTTTTGCTGTATTTGCCTATTAATTCTAGGACAATAATAGTACAATATTTCTAATGTACCAGAATAGAAAAATGAGTAAAAATGGTGAGAATTAGTATCTTTCCTTGTTCCCAGTATTAGGGAGAAAGATTTCAGTGCTTCACTTTTATATTATTGTATTAGCTGTTAAATTTTTATTATTATTATTACTAATATTCCCTTTATTAGATTTCCTTTTCCTCATTTAGGATATTTCTATTCTTTCTAGTCCTATTTCCTTCTATTCCCTTTATTAGATTTTCTTCTATTTGATCCCTGGGTTGGGAAGATCTCCTGGAGAAGGGAAAGGCTACCCAGTATTCTGGCCTGGAGAATTCTATGGACTGTGTAGCCCATAGGGTTGCAAAGAGTCGGACAGGACTGAACAACTTTCACTTTCACTTCTGAATTGGCTGGAGAGATTGGGAAGAAAGGAATTAATAAAAACATTTTCACTGTTGCCCATGGAAAACTCCATTTAACTGAACACACACCACCAGATTCTTAAACTAAAGGCAAGTGGTATGATTTACCTGCTGTACACCACTGGTTCCACAGTGGAACATTCTTAGCCCAGGATTCTTTTTTTGTGTTTAGTAATGGATGGGTGGGAAGAAACTCCTCTTGGATCATGACTTGACTCAGTTTTTGGTTAAAAGCAGAAACCATAGATGACATATCAGATCTCAGAGCAGCATCTGAGTAAGAATATGGAAAATCTGCGCCATAGTAGTCCTAAACCACTAAGTGTAGCCCTCATTGAATTCACTTTGTCCTCTGAACCTCTTTCTTGCTTCCAGTCGGGTCATCAGAGATCCACCTGGCTTTGTCACTGGCCCACTGTCTTCAGTGCCCCTAAGTCATTTCTTAAATATCAATACATTAATGACTTGACTCAGTTTTTGGTTAAAAGCAGAAACCATAGATGACATATCAGATCTCAGAGCAGCATCTGAGTAAGAATACGGAAAATCTGCTCCATAGTAGTCCTAAACCACTAAGTGTAGCCCTCATTGAATTCACTTTGTCCTCTGAACCTCTTGCTTCCAGTCGGGTCATCAGAGATCCACCTGACTTTGTCACTGGCCTACTGTCTTCAGTGCCCCTAAGTCATTTCTTAAATATCAATACATTTGGGTCATTGGAGACAATGTTTTTAATTAATACTAGGAATCAAAACAATTTTGTGGTTAGATCTCATTGACTGGTATGAACCTTTTATTCATTGATTCAAAATAATACATTAATTTTTTTTGCCAAAGAGATAAAAAAATAAGAAGATACAAAATTTCATATAGAGGCTATATTTGATATCTTTTCTTATTCTTGCAAAGTGTGTTGATCATAAAAAAACTCAAAGAAATCTACCCATAGGTGCTTGGCTTACCTAACTACTCTAATTGCCATTTTTCCTTTTTTAATTGTAATTTTCTTATTTTATGTCTCCTAAAATTGTGAGCTGCCTAACATTTTTTTTTTATTAAATAGAAGGATTATAAAAATACTTAACAATCTAAAACATTGAACAGGTTGTGATAAGTCATTTTTATAGTTCTTCCCCCAAGAAGAGTGTAGAGCCGTCACAAGTTGAAGGCAGGGTCATCCTCTCCACATGGTCAAATTAAATACTATTTCTGCAGGAAAAGAAGAAGTATTGTGCAGGAGAGTGATGAATACATAGACATATGATGCTGCCTCTGTTCCAACAACTTCTACATTTGCATCTCCTGCCCAGACTTCTCCCTAACTCCATCTCGTATTCCCAGAATGTCCTCACATATATCTAAATGGCATCTTATGGTTAACATGTCCTAAACCGATTCTTGATCTTCCTCACCATGCCTCATCCTCCCATGCCCATCTCCTTTCAATAAACGGCAAGTCCATACTTCCAGTTCTTTGGACAAAGCACCTCGAAGCCATCTTTGACTCTTCTCTTTTACTCACATCCCACATCTGATCCACAGTAAATTTTATCATTGCATCTACAAAATACACTCTGAAAATGAACCTGTAGTAGTGATCACTTTCACTATCATTATCTAAGTCATTTCCCACCTGGATTATTGCAATACTTTTCTAACTTACTTCCATCTTATTCTTTTCAGAATAATTTCAGTAATGCAAAGATCTTGTTAAAATCTAGGTCAGATCTTATAACTTTTCTGTGCCACTTGCTTGTTCTAGACTCTCCAAGAGCTTCCTTTTCCCTCTGACACAGAGTGAAAGCTAGAGAGATACTTTCCAGTAGTCCATAGCATGTCCATGATCTGGCCGTGGATCACCTCTCTGAGCTCATTTCTTCCTCCTCCTCTCCTGCCTGACGTTCTGCTCCAGCCACACTGTTTTCTCAGGGCATCCTGTCTGGACCACTTTCTCCAGGTATCATCATGTGTTACTTTCTCATCACTTTCAGACTTTAATCACTGTTATTTTCTCATTGAAGATTTTCCTGGCCAATGTAATATTGCACTCTCTCCTGGGTACTCTCTGTTCCATTTCACTGCTTTTTTTTTTCTCCTTTTCTTTTATTATCACTCACAAATTGTGCTAGTTTCCTTGGGCTGCTGTAACAAAGAACCACAACCAGCTGTCTCAAAATAGCAGGTATTAATTCTCCCACAGTTATGGAGGATAGGAGTCCAGAATGAAGGTGTAGCAGGGTTGGTTCCCTCTGGAGGTTCTGACGGAGAACCTGTTCATGCCTCTC
This sequence comes from Cephalophus harveyi, assembly GCA_006410635.1. Classification (NCBI taxonomy): domain Eukaryota; kingdom Metazoa; phylum Chordata; class Mammalia; order Artiodactyla; family Bovidae; genus Cephalophus; species Cephalophus harveyi. The sequence continues at coordinate 13,478 of SJYT01056330.1, forward strand.
TCCTGAATTTTGGTGGTTACTGGTCATCCTTGGCATTCTTTGGTGTGAAGCTGCATCACCCCAGTCTTAGACTTTATCATCACATGATGTCTTGCCGTGTTTCTTTTCCCCCTTTTTGGAAGAACATGAGTCATGTTGGGTTTAGGGCCCACCTTAAATCAGTATGGGCTTCCTTGGTGGCTCAGATGGTAAAAAATCCACCCGCAATGTGGGAGACCTGGGTTTGATCCCTGGGTTGGGAAGATCCCCTGGAGGAGGGCATGGCAACCCACTCCAGTATTCTCGCCTGGAGAATTCAATGGACAGAGGAGCCTGGCGGGCTACAGTCCATGGGGTCACAGAGAGTCAGACATGACTGAGCGGCTTTCACCTTCACTTTTTAATTGAGTATGGCTTCCCAGGTGGCACTAGTGGTAAAGAAAGTGAAAGTGAGAGTGAAGTCACTCAGTCGTGTCCAACTCTGCGACCCCATGGACTATAGCCTACCAGGCTCCTCCGTCCATGGGATTTTCCAAGCAAGAATACTGGAGTGGGGTGCCACTTCCTTCTCCAGGAGATCTTCCCAACCCAGGGATTGAACCTAGGTCTCCCACATTGTAGGCAAATGCTTTACTGAGCCAACCCAACTGCTAATGCAGGAAACGTAAGAGACATGGATTCAATCTCTGGGTTCAGAAGATCTCTTGGAAAAGGGAATGGCTAGCCACTTCAGTATTCTTGCCTGGAGAATCCCATGGACAGAGGAACTTGGTGGGCTATGGTCTATAGGGTCACAGAAGTCGAACACTATTGATGGGACTTAGCATGCACATCTGATCATCAAAGCCACCCTTTCTCCTTTTGATCCAGTGTGATCTCATCTTACCTTGATTACATCTGTAAAGACTGTGTTTCTAGATAAGGTCATAGCCATAGATTCTAGATGGATATGAATTTTAAGGGAAAGTGACACTATTAAATTCAGTACACTAATACATTTATCTTGTTTACTGTCTGTTTCTCTTACTGAAAAATACATTTGGGAGAACTTTGCTCATCGCTGCATCCCTGTTCATAGATTAGTCTGAGACATGTGGTAGGGCTTAGTGATGTTTATTAAATAAATAATATTCTTGGTTGGTCAGACTACCTTTTAATTAGATGGCAGATGCCCAGATATATTGCAGCTGATGATGATTACTGTGTTAAAGAGAGTCCATTTTTCTAAGTGAAGCCTACAGCTATAATTCAATCATAATTCTTTACTCCTTGATTTTTCCTCCAAGATCTATTCACAGACCTTGGACTAGCCTCCAGTCGCCTCTGAAGCCATGACTTAGAAAATAATATCGGTTGTAAAAGACTCTGAGGTCTTGAATAAATAAATGTACCATAACCATGCAAGGACCATTCCTTAAAGACAGTGCTAATGTCACTCGATGATAGAGGGCACTCAATAAACTTTTGATGTGTTTCTGACTTTTCTAAATTCCCTGGATAATAGGAAATCAAATAAGACAGTCCAAGAACAATATTTCCAAACAAAGCAAATAAAAGCCCCCAACATACTTTTGACGTCAAAGCAAAGCTCTTCTCACATTTAATCCTAGTGTGTAAACTCTTGAGAACAGATGAATCAACAGCAGCTAAGTTAACAAATAAAATATGAAGCCTCATATCCCAATATGAGCCTTCCCATCCCATTCAAAGAAGGAAACTTCAAGGCATACATTTTTCTCTCAACTAATGGAAATTACATTTGATTAGCAAAAGTTGCTGCCACTGATTTTTAAAAATGAAATGATTGTCTTTTACTTAAAAAGTGTTCTTAATTTTATTGCTTGCTGTTAGTAGACTTAGAAAAAAGAGCATTTTGGTACTGGTATCAGTCTTGCTGTATGAGTTGATTATTTATTTGCTAAATAAATAATCATTTATTTGTGAGTCATTCACTTGAGTGAGATTTCTTGCCAGGCTTTCACAAGACTTTTTAGTTTTTATCGTAACCGTATTTGAAGTGAGATGGTGTCCTGCCAGTAGGGTGCCCTGAAGAAACTCGATGTTTTTCCTTTGGAGAGAGACTGTTATGGACTGATCTGTATCCATCTTCTACCCTTCTCCCAATTCATATGTCGAAGCTCTAACCCTCTGTACCTTAGAATGTGACCTTATTTGGAAATAATGTCTTTGTGATGTAGTTAGTGAAGATGAGTCAGTTAGGGTGAGGCCTAAATCCAATATGACAAATGTCCCTATGAAGGGTGGGGGGACAGTTTGGACGCAGAGACATGTGCACAGAGAGAACTCTATGTGAAGATGAAGGTAGAGATTGGGCCGATGCTTCTATAAGCCAATAAACACCAAAGATTGCCGGCAAATCAGTGGAGATTCAGGGAATAGGTGCTGCCTCACAGTCCTTTGAAGGAGACAGCCCTGCTGATTGATTTAGGACTTCTAGCCTCCAGGACTCTAAGATAATAAATCTGTGTAGGTTAAGCCACCCAGTCCGTGGTGCTTTGATATGGCAGCCCTGGAAAACTGGTACACCCTGGAAGGCACTTTGGTGGAACTCTTTCAGCATGGCCTTAGCCGGGCTGCCCTCATGGTCTCCACTTGGCTTGGCAGACAGGAAGTCACAGGCCATCTTTTCCTTCCAAACGCCCAAGCCCTCCCTCCGTTTCCATGTTCTGTAGTATCGGGAGATTCCAGGTAACTCTTCTCAGAATTTTCTGTTTCAGCAAATATGCAGCCAGGGGAGTGATGTCACATTCTCCTTTTGCAAAAACCCCAGACTCACTTCGAGTCCTCTTCGCTCAACTGAGAAGTGAAGACTGAGGAACCTACAGTAAAGGAAAAGTTCTCTAATAACAAGTTCCTGCCATTCACTGGCATTCATGCATCCACCTCCTTGCATTCACGCATCCTCCTCTTTACCTTCATTCTGTTGGCAAATGTTGTTGAGTGTCAGGCTCGAGGCATTAATAAAACAAGGTTTCTGCTCCCTTGTATTCTAGAGATGAAGACAGAAACTATTAACAAATAAATAAAATATATAATATGTCAGATGATATTAGGTGCTAAGAACAATAAAACAATATGGGAAGGGTTGATTTTTATAGAAGAGGAAAAAGCTCTCTGATACAGGAACATTTGTGTGTAAACTTGTGGGAATTGAGAGGAGAACAGGGAGGCTGTTTGAAGGAAGAACCATCCAGACAGAAGGAGTAATAAATGCAAAGACCCAGAAGTGAGAGTGCAGGTGGTTTGTTCACAGAAATGGAAGCACAGCAGTATGGCTGCAGCATAGTGATCAAGGAGAAAATTGGTAGGCGATGAATTCCGGAAGGTGGGGTGCTTGCAGACCCGGAAAGGGCTTATGAACCATTGAAAGGACTTTTGATTTTACTCTTGAGAGAAATTGGAAGCATTGAATTATTTCAAGCACAGGAGTGACATGATCTAATGAATTTTAATGAGGATTTCTCTGGCTGCAGGTGAAGAATAGTCTGCACAGAGAGAAGAGCGGTCAATGTGATGAGTCTGTGAGCTGCCAACTAGGATCCATTCTCTCTCTTTTTTTGTATTTAGAAATTCCTAATTAACAGAAATGATAATGAACTCAGATTAAACAATTTCACAGACTACATTAACCAATCTTCCATGCACATAGGGGAAGTCTTGTGGCTATTTCTAGCCAATGAAATGTCATCAGAAGTTGTTAGGAGGGGCTTCTAGAATGCCACTTAGAAGGGGTGCTGCCTCTGCTAGCGTGTGCTTTTTGCCTGTTGTCTTTCACTTCTTCCTGCATGAAGTATGAATATGATGGTTGGAACCAAAGGAACTATCATTAGGGAAATACAGTGTAAAAACATAATGGTATAAAATAGTTCATACAACTCAACAACAAGAAAACAAACATTTGTTTATTTCCAGTATTCTGGGAGGTGGGTCATAGAGGATCCTGCTGTGATTTATGTCGGAGAGTGTTTTGCCTCTGTTCTCCTCTAGGAGTTTTATCTTTTCTAATTAAAATTAAAAGCTTCTGCACAACAAAGGAAACTATAAGCAAGGTGAAAAGACAGCCTTCGGAATGGGAGAAAACAATATCAAATGAAGCAACTGACAAACAACTAATCTCAAAAATATACAAGCAACTCATGCAGCTCAATTCCAGAAAAATAAACGACCCAATCAAAAAATGGGCCAAAGAACTAAATAGACATTTCTTCAAAGAAGACATACAGATGGCTAACAAACACGTGAAAAGATGCTCAACATCACTCATTATCAGAGAAATGCAAATCAAGACCACAATGAGGTACCATGTCATGCCAGTCAGAATGGCTGCGATCCAAAAGTCTACAAGCAATAAATGCTGGAGAGGGTGTGGAGAAAAGGGAACCCTCTTACACTGTTGGTGGGAATGCAAACTAGTGCAGCCACTGTGGAGAACAGTGTGGAGATTCCTTAAAAAACTGGAAATAGAACTGCCTTATGACCCAGCAATCCCACTGCTGGGCATACACACCGAGGAAGCCAGAGTTGAAAGAGACACGTGTACCCCAATGTTCATCGCAGCACTGTTTATAGTAGCCAGGACATGGAAGCAACCTTGATGTCCATCAGCAGATGAATGGATAAAAAGCTGTGGTACATATACACAATGGAGTATTAGTCAGCCATTAAAAAGAATACATTTGAATCAGTTCTAATGGGATGGATGAAACTGGAGTGAAGTAAGCCAGAAAGAAAAACACCAATATAGTATACTAACACATATATATGGACTTTAGAAATATGGTAATGATAACCCTGTATGCAAGACAGCAAAAGAGACACAGATGTATAGAACAGACTTTTGGACTCTGTGGGAGAAGGAGAGGGTGGGCTGATTTGGGAGAATGGCATTGAAACATGTATACTATCATGTAAGAAACGAATCGCCAGTCTAGGTTCGATACAGGATACAGGATGCTTGGGGCTGGTGCACTGGGATGACCCAGAGAGATGATATGGGGAGGGTTGTGGGAGCGGAGTTCAGGATTGGGAACTCATTTACACCCGTGGTGGATTCATGTCAATGTATGGCAAAACCAGTACAGAAAACAAACAACCCAATTGAAAAATGGACTGAAGACCTAAATAGACATTTCTCCAAAGAAGGCATGCAGATGGCCAAGAGGCACATGAAAAGATGCTAAATGTCACTAATTATTAGAGAACTGCACATGAAAAGTACAATGAGGTACAAGCTCATGCTAGTCAAATGACTTATCATCAAAAAATCTACAAATAACAAATGCTGGAGAGGCTGTAGGAAAAAGGGAACCCTCCTACACTGTTGGTGGGGATATAAATTAGTACAGTCGTTATGGAGAACAGTATGGAGGTTCCTTAAGAAACTAAACATAAAATTGCCAAATGATCCAGCAGTCCCACTCCTGGGCATATACCTAGAAGCAAACTAATTCAAAATGATACATGCACCCCAACGTTCATAGAAGCACTATTCACAGTAGCCAAGACATGAAAACGACCTAAATGTCCATTGGCAGATGAGTGGATAAAGAAGATGTGGTGCTTAGGTACAGTGGAATCCTACTCACAATAAAAGGGAATGAAATAATGACATTTGCAAAGATGTGTATGGATTTTAGACATGTATTGTCATACTAAGTGAACTGAATCAGAAAGACAATACCACATGATCTCACTTACATGTGGAATCTAAAATATGGCACAACTGAACCTATATAAAAAACAGCAACAGACTCACAGATGTAGAGAACGGACTGTGGTTGCTAAGGGAAGGATGTGGGGGGAAGGATGGATTAGGAATTTGGTGTTAGCAGATGCAACCTATTATATATAGGATGGGTAAGCACAAGGTTCTACTATAGCACAGGGAACTATATTCAATATCCTGTGATAAACCATAATGGAAAAGAATGTAGAGAAGAATGTATACATGTGTATAACTGAATCACTTTGCCATACACCAGAAACTAACACAACATTGAAAATCAACTGTATATTAATTTAAAAAATAGGGGTGTAAATACTCACGCCTATCAGAATGGCTAAAATGTAAGAAAAATGATAGTACTAAGAGAACACTGCACACAAAACCCTGTGCACACCAGGAACCAGGAGAAAGGAGCACTGTCCCCACAAGAGACTGAGCTAGACTTGCCGGTGAGCCTCCAGGAGCCTCCAGGGAGGCGTGGGTTGATGGTGGCCTGCTGCGGGGCCAGGGGCACTGAATACAAGTCCTTTTGAAGGAGTTCTCATTAGCCCGCCATAGTTTGGTCTCAGGCCAAACAACAGGGAGGGAACACAGCCCCACCCATCAACAGAAAATTGAGTTAAAGGTTTACTGAGCATGGCCCCACCCATTAGAACAAGACCCAGTTTTCCCCACAGTCTGTCTTTCCCATCAGGAGGCTTCCCTAAGCCTCTTATCCTTATCCATCAGAGAGGAGACAGAATGAAAACCACAATTACAGAAAACTAACCAAATTGATCACATGGGTCACAGCCTTGTCTAACTCAATGAAACTATGAGCCCTGCCATGTAGGGCCACGCAAGATGGACGAGTCGTGGTGGAGAGTTCTGACAAAATGTGTTCCACTGGAGAAGGGAATGGCAAACCACTTTAGTATTCTTGCCTTGAGAACCCCATGAACAGTATGAAAAGGCAAAAAGATAGGACACTGAAAAAGGAACTCCCCAGGTCGGTAGGTGCCCAATATGCTACTGGAAAAGAGTGGAGAAATAACTCCAGAAAGAATGAAGAGACAGGGCCAAAGCCAAAACAGCACTTAGTTGTAAATGTGATTGGTGATGGCAGTAAAGTCTGATGCTATAAAGAGCAGTATTGCATCGGAACCTGGAATGTTGGGTCCATGAATCAAGGTAAATTGGAAGTGGTCAAACAGGAGATGGCAAGAGTGAACATTGACATTTAGGAATCAGTGAACTAAAATGGACTGGAATGGGTGAACTTAATTCAGATGACCATTATAACTACTACCGTGGGCAAGAATTCCTTAGAAGAGATGGAGTAGCCCTCATAGTCAATAAATGAGTCTGAAATGCAGTACTTGGGTGCAGTCTCAAAAATGACACAATGACCTCTGTCCATTTCCAAGGCAAGCCATTCCGTATCACAGTAATCCAAGTCTATGCTCCAACCACTAATGCCGAAGAAGCTGAAGCTGAATGGTTCTGTGATGACCTACAAGACCTTCCAGAACTAATACCAAAAAAGATGTCCTTTTCTTATTAGGGGACTGGAATGTAAAACTAGGAAGTCAAGAGATACCTGGAGTAGCAGGCAAGTTTGGCCTTGGAATACAAAATGAAGCAGCGCAAAGTTTATCAGAGTTTTGCCAAACACCCTCTTCCAACAACACAAGAGAAGACTCTACACATGGACATCACCAGATGGTCAATACCGAAATCAGACTGATTATATTCCTTGCAGCCGAAGATGGAGAAGCTCTTTACAGTCAGCAAAAACAAGACCAGGTGCTGACTGTGTCTCCGATCATGAACACATTATTGCAAAATTCAGACTTCAACAAAGTAGGGAAAACGCTAGACCATTCAGGTATGACCTAAATCAAGTCCCTTACAGGTATGACCTAAATCAAATACAGTGAAAGTGACAAATAGATTCAAGGGATTAGATCTGATAGAGTGCCTGAAGAACAATGAACGGGGAGGTTCCTGACACTGTACAGGAGGCAGTGATCAAGGCCATCCCTAAGAAAAAGAAATGCCAAAAGGCATAATGGTTGTCTGAGGAGGCCTTACAAACTGAGAAAAGAAGAGAAGCTAAAGGCAAAGGAGAAAAGGGAAGATATATCCATTTGAATGCAGAGTTCCAAAGAATAGCAAGGAGAGATACGAAAGCCTTCCCCAGTGATCAGTGCAAAGAAATAAAGGAAAACAACAGAATGGGAAAGACTAGTGATCTTTTCAAGAAAATTAGAGATACCAAGGGAACATTTCATGCAAAGATGGGCTTGATAAAGGACAGAAATGGTATGGACCTAACAGAAGTAGAAGATATTAAGAAGAGGTGGCAGGAATACACAGAAGAACCATACAAAAAAGATCTTAGTGACTCAGATAACCATGATGGTGTTATCACTCACCTAGAGCCAGACATCCTGGAATGCAAAGTCAAGTAGGCTTTGAAAGTGAAAGTGAAGTTGCTCAGTCGTGCCCGACTCTTTGCGACCCCATGGACTGTAGCCCACCAGGCTCCTCAGTCCATGGAATTTTCCAGGCAAGATTACTGGAGTGGGTTGCCATTTCCTTCTCCAGGGGATCTTCCCAACCCAGGGATCAAACCCGGGTCTCCCGCACAGCAGGCAGACGCTTTACCGTCTGAGCTCACCAGGGAGTGGGGTTTAGGAAGCATCAATACAAACTAAGCTACTGGAGGTGATGGAATCCCAGTTGAGCTGTTTCAAATCCTAAAAGATGATCCTGTTAAAGTGCTGAACTCAATATGCCAGCAAATTTGGAAAACTCAGCAGTGGCCACAGGACTGGAAAAGGTCAGTTTTCATTCCAATCCCAAAGAAAGGCAGTGCCAAAGAATGTTCAAACTACTGCACAATTGTACTTATCTCACACACTAGCAAAGTAATGCTTAAAGCTCTCCAAGCCAGGCTTCAATAGTACATGAACTGTGAGCTTCCAGATGTTCAAGCTGGATTTAGAAAAAGCAGAGGAACCAGAGATCAAATTGCCAGCATTCGTTGGATCATCAAAAAAGCAAGAGAGTTCCAGAAAAAATCTACTTCTGCTTCAGTAACTACGCAAAAGCCTTCGACTGTGTGGATCACAGCAAACTTGGAAAATTCTTCAAGAGATGGGAATACAAGACCACCTGACCTGCCTCCTAAGAAATCTGCATGCAGGTCAAGAAGCAGCAGTCAGAACCAGACATGGAACAATGGACTGGTTCCAAATTGGGAAAGGACTATGTCAAGACTGTATATTGTCACCCTGCTTATTTAACTGATATTCAGAGTACATCATGTGAAATGTCAGGCTGGATGAAGCACAGGCTGGACTCATGATTGCTGGGAGAAATATCAATAACCTCAGATATGCAGATGATATCAACCTTATGGCAGAAAGCAAAGAGGAACGAAAGAGCCTCTTGATGAAAATGAAAAAAGAGAGTGAAAAAGCTGGCTTAAAACTCAACATTCGAAAAACTAAGATCATGGCATCCAGTCCCATCACTTCATGGCAAATTGATGGGGAAACAATGGAAACAGTGAGAGACTTTATTTTCTTGGGCTCCTAAATCACTGCAGTTGGTGACTGCAGCCATGAAATTAAAAGATGCTTGCTCCTTGGAAGAAAAGCTATGACCAACCTAAATAGCATATTGATGAGCAGAGACATTAGTTTGTCAACAAAGATCCATCTAGTCAAAAGCTGTGGTTTTTCCAGTAGTCATGTATGAATGTGAGAGTTGGAACATAAAGAAAACTAAGCACCGAAGGATTGATGCTTTTGACCTGTGGTGTTGGAGATGACTCTTGGGAGTCTCTTGGACTGCAAGGATATCAAATCAGTCAATCCAAAAGGAAACCAGTCCTGAATATTCATTGGAAGGTCATGCTGAAGCTGAAACTCCAATATTTTGGCCACCTGATGCGAAGAACTGACTCATTTGAATAGACCCTGATGCTGGGAAAGATTGAAGGCAGGAGAAGGGGATGACAGAGGACGAGATGGTTAGATAGCATCACTGACTCGATGGATATGAGTTTGAGCAAGCTCTGGAAGTTGATGATGAACGGGGAAGCCTGGTGTGCTGCAGTCTATGGGTTCACAAAGAGTCAGACAGGACTGAGCAAATGAACTGAACTGAACTGAAGAGAGTACTAAGAGAATGTGGTGCAATTGGAACTCTCATACATTGAAAATGAAAATGTAAAATGTACAACTCAAGTTTTCTTAGAAATTTTTATCTACCCTTACTGTATGATCTATCTATCTCATCTATGTGTTTACCCAGTAGAAGTTTAAGTTTGTGTAAAAATATGTATATAAATGTCTATAGAAACTGTATATATAATCTCTAAGCACTGAAAACTACTGAAATGTCCCTTAGTGGATGCATAGGTAAAGAAACTGTGGTATGTCCATGTAATGCAATACTATGCAACAGCAGAAAAGAATGAATTATTGATACATGTGACAGTGTGCATGAATTTTTAATGAATTTTGCTAAGTGAAAAAGCCAGATCCAAAAGATTTAATACTGTCTGATTTCACTTATATGTCATTACGAAAAAGGGAAAACTGTAGACATAGCAAAGAGAAGAGAGGGCATAGAGGCTGCAGAATGGATTGATCATAGAGGGCAGTGTGAGAAAATTTGGGGGAGTCAATGGACCTGTTCCACATCATAATTCTGGTGGGCATACATCTCTGTGCATTTGTCAGAGCCCATAGAACTGTATATCACAGGGTGAAAATTTTATAGTATATAAAGTAAGAAATAATTTTTTTTAATGGGGGAGAAAGATTGGGAAAATTGTCAGTCTATATCTGTATTTTCTATTAGAAAGTGGCAAAATAAAATTATCTTGATTCCTGAAACTCAGTTTTGTGGTTCAATAAAAGATAATTCCCCTTCATGGATACATAGTCTGGTTCCCATTTTTTAAACAAGTACTTGTGTTAGAAAGGCAACACAGGGAACAGAAGAGTCTGAACAATTGAGTTTGGTGTATTTTTTTCCATCTTAATATCTACTCCTGGAAACATTTGGAGAGGGTCAGAACCGACAGAAAGATAAGTCATGCTTTTAGCTTCTTTTCTTTCTGGTACATAAATGTTAATATGCCAGATAAATTGCTCTATAACAGTTGTTGTAGGGATAACATAGGGATAAAAAAACCAATTTCCCCTCTCCCAGAAATCTCTCTCAGTTGAGATATGTAATTTTCAAAGTCTTTATATATAAATGATTTAGTTATTTTTGTTGTTACAGATGAAAATGTTTTGGAAGGAATATTTAGTTCTGGGTAGCAACCGAATGAGACAGCTGAGATGCAGAATCCCAGTAAATGAAGCGGCAGTCTGCTCAGCCCACCAGATGGAGAGCCTGCAAGGCTCTTATCCTGTCACCAATTAACCCCCATCACTCTTCTTTCCAACGACAGGCTAAGAAAGTTCTTCACTTGAATACTCACACAGAAAATCCTCAAGTAATTCCCTGCCTTGTCCCCAAGCTACTCCGGGTCACTCTCCAGGAGAAGCGAAACCAGCTCAAATTTAACTAGCAGGGAACGCCAAATGGGTGAACGACATTCATTCGACTTTGTGCCTGCACACGGCCCAAATGTTCTAAAATAAAAAAAAAAAAACAAAAAACAACAATGAAAGATTTATCTGGAGAGGCAGATGAAGTGGAGCTCAGTCATTGTGTTTTTACTGAAGGAGATTTCTGAGTCGGAGATAGAGACAGACCCTGTTTTATCTCCTTAGATGAGCCCACACCATGTGTGATGATGCCCTCGCTTACAGATGACTCCATGCTATTCGAAGACAGCCGAGACAGTGCTAAGCTGGTTGTCTTTCTTGGTGTATCCTGAACTAGGGATTGAGAAGGAACAGGGGAAGTAAATGTCTAGAAGGGCCCCGAAGCCTCTCTTGATCATTTTCGAGTCCAGCGGCATCTGGACTTTTTACTGGGCTACAAAACAGTTCAATATTCTATTTTAAAGCAGTTCCTTGGCCCGCTGGGTGGTAGTGGTGGCCTGGCCCCAACAGTCATCTTTCCCAGCTGCGCAAGTGCAGGGCTTTCCAGGAGGGTGGGGTTGAGGGAAAAGAAGGGATGATGGGCCAAGCAGTGAAAACCCTACCCCCCCGTGTTTATGGCTGGGTACAGAGTCCTTCCTTTGTGACCTGAAATGCACCTGACATACAGGCCAGGGCATGAAAATAAGCCTTAAGTAGAGCTGAATCCAATGATACTGGCTAAATTGTGATTCCACATGGGAATAGTTTCCACAAGCCATTAGTAGAGTTAAAATGGGAAATTGGTACTGAAAAGTGTGTGCCTTGCACAGAGGAGGGGTTGTCCTTGGTCCCCAATCTCCATCTGCTTGCCCCAACCTTCTCTGAAGCTGTTGCACATTTTTCCATCTGCACTGTATCCTGACCCTACTCCCCATTTGTTCAAATCCCAGTTTTATTAGGATATAATTGACATATAACATTGTTTTAGTTTAAGATGAGCAATATAATAATTTGATATATGTAAATATTGTGAAATGATTACCCTTGAGTTTAGTTAATGTCCATCATCTCACATGCTGACAACTTTTTTCTTGTATTATGAACTTTTAAGGTCTACTCTCTTCAGTTCAGTTCAGTCGGTCAGTCGTGTCTGACTTTTTGCAATCACATGAACTGCAGCATGCCAGGCCTCCCTGTCCATCACCAACTCCCAGAGTTTGCCCAAACTCATGTCCATCGAGTCGGTGATGCCATCCAACCATCTCATCCTGTCATTCCCTTCTCCTCCTACCCTCAATCTTTCCCAGCATCAGGGTCTTTTCAAATGAGTCAGCCCTTTGCATCAGGTGGCCAAAGTATTGGAGTTTCAGCTTCAACATCAGTCCTTCCAATGAACACCCAGGACTGATTTCCTTTAGGATGGACTGGTTGGATCTCCTTGCAGTCCAAGGGACTCTCGAGAGTCTTCTCCAACATTACAGTTCAAAAGCATCAATTCTTTGGCACTCAGCTTTCTTTATAGTCTAACTCTCACATCCATTCATGACCACTGGAAAAACCATAGCTTTGGCTCGACAGAACTTTGTTGGCAAAGTAATGTCAACATTACTTTTAATTTCTATTTTATTTTTAATTTTAGTTTCTCCTCTCTTAGCAACTTTTAAATATAAGAATATTTGTTAACTGTGGTCACCATTGCTCTGCATTGGTCCTCTAGAACTTACTCATCTTATAACTGGAATTTTGTACCTTTTAACCACCTTCACTCCTTTCTCTCACCTCCCACCCTGACACTGGCAACCACCAATATGTTCTCTGTTTACATGTCTTTTTTTTAGTATTAATTTATAAGTGAGATCACACAATATTTGTCTTTCTCTGACTTACTTCACTTAGCATGATGCTGTCAAGGTCTGTGCTGTTGCGAATGGCAAGCTTTCATTCCTTTTTATGGCTGAAAAATATTCCATGATGCCGTCTTCTCTGTCCGTTCATCTGTCATGGACACTTAGGTTGTTTCCATGTGTTGACAGTTATAAATAATGCTGCAGTGAACGTGGGTGTTCAGGTACCTCTTGGAGATAGAGATTTTGTTTCCTTCAGATATATACCCAGAAGTGGGATTGCTGAATTACATGGTAGTTCTATTTTTAATTTTCTGAGGACTCTCCATACTGTTTTCCATAGGGGCTGTGTCAATTTACATCCTTGCCGGCGGTGCACAAGGAACCCCTTTTCTCCACATATCTCTTCTCTTTATCATGACAGCCATTCCAACAGGTCTAAGCTGTTGTCTCATTGTGGATTTGCATTTCCACAATGATTAGTGTTGTTGACTATTGAGCAATTTTTACTTTTCCATTTCTCATCAGGACTTCTGCAGAAACCTCTTGACAATAATCTCTTGCTTCTGTTCCAGTTTGTTTCCACATTATGTCCAGAGTGATCTTATAACTAATACACCAGCTTTGATATCTGCTTGTAACATCCAGTGATTTTCTTTCCACTTAGAGTAAACCCCAGCATTTTTTAGATCATGGCTAATGAGGCCTTGAACTCACAGGGCTTATACCCGCTTCTCTACCTTCAGTCTAAAACACTTGCCTACTTGCTCATAACATTTGTGGACAACCCTCCTCTTCCTCAACATTCAAAGCCCTTCCTACTCCCAGCCTTTATCCATGCTGTTCCATCAGCCTAGAACACTCTTTCTCCAGCTCTTTGCATGACTGGTTTCATTCTCAGAAACTCTAGCCTTCCCTGACCACTCCTGATAAGATGGCCACCCCCAGGGACTCTGTGATCATTACCCCATTTATTTCCTTTAGAACATTTTCCCAAACAAATACTTATTTGCTTATTTAGTGTCTTCCCTGCAAGACTGTATACACTGTGAGGGTAGACAGCTTGTCTTGCTCACAGCTCTTTCCCCAGCACCTAGTGCAGTGTAGAACATTGACAGGAGCTTTTAAGATACTGGTTGAATGACTCAGTGAATATTAAGAGAAGGAACAAATGAGTGAACGAGTGACTCGAAGGAACATCTGGTTTCCCGATCTTTTGTTGGCTCATCTCAGAAAGTTTTTGATGATGACTTTGCTATCTGTGGCACTAGAGGTAATGAACCTGTCTGCCAATGGAGAAGACACAATGAGACACACGTTCAATCCCTGGGTTGGTAAGGTCCCCTGGAGGAGGGCATGGCAACCCATTACAGTATTCTTGCCTGGGGAATCCCATGGACAAAGGAGCCTGGCCAGCTCCTGGATTTTTCTGTATCTGGATTTCTTTTTCTGACATTCTGGGTCCTATTACCTGCAGACAGGGTGAACGTGTGATGACTATTTGGCTCTTCAAACACCCACTCTCCCCACCTTGGAGCTGAAGTACAAACCCAGACTTCATCCTTAGCTCTTTCTTTCCTCCACACCTAGTTAATCAGCCACTGTGATGGCTTGCGCCTACTTCCTAATATGGAGCTTGACTCTTCTACTTCTCTCTACCCCCACTGTCACCCTAGTCTACATATCACCAGTTTCCCTGCCTGGACTACTTTAGTAGCATCCTAAAGTCTTGAAGCCTTGAGTTAAGGTTTAATCAAATGCATCTTTGACGCCAAAGCCAGTGATGTGAAAAAATGTAGATCAGATCGCCTTTCTCCTCTGCTTACATTCCTTAGTAACTTCTCCTGACACTTAGGTAAGTCTTCACCTGACTCACAAAACCTTAGGAAGTTGCCCTTATCTTTCATTCCTTTTGTATTGCTTCCCCTTCTCCCCCAAGTGGCATATTCTAAATTCTGGCTGTGATCTTTCAGTCCTTCAGGCCCCATGGACTCTTTTTTTCCTTAAAACCATAGGAGGCCTCTGGGTTTGGGATACTGTTTCTCCCCCGCTTCATCTGGCCGTCTCCTGTTCATGCTTCAGGCTGACCAGAGGCGTACTGCTCTCAGGATTTCTCTCCTGTCCTCTCTGCCTGGATGAGGCCCTCTTGCTAAGATCCTCCTGAGGCAGATACTACTTTCTCTGTCACAACTTTTGTCCCTTCTGGACACAGGGTTCCTCACGAAAGAGACACTTTCTAGTTTGTTCACCATTTCTGGCACCTGGCACAGTGCCTGGCACATAATAAGTGCTTAGTAAAAATGGCGGTAGTGATAAAGAACTCTCCCGCCAGTGCAGAAGACATAAGAGATGTGGGTTCAATCCCTGGGTCGGGAAGTTTCCCTAGAGGAGGAAATGGCAGTCCACTTCAGAGTTCTTGCCTGGTGAGTCCCATGGCTAGAGGAGCCTGGCAGGCTACAGTCCATGGTTTGCAAAGAGTCTGTCATGACTGAACTGAATTAGCCTGCAAAAATCTGTTGACACCAGGAATATCCCTGGATTCTTCTCTAATACATTCAGTGGTGGGCGTTGGGAGACCTTATTTCTCTGTGCTGTTCCACTCTGATTCTCACTTTTTTCTTTTTTACAATAATTTTATCTATTTATGGCTCTCCTGGGTCTTTGTTGCTCTGCGTGGACTTTCTCTAGCGAGTGGGGGCTACACTCTAGTTGTGGTGTGTGGACTTCTCATTGTGGTGGCTTCTCTTGCTGCCAAGCATAGGCTCTGGGTGCGTGGGCTTCAGTAGTTGCAGTTCCCGGGCTTTAGACCACAGGCTTAGTTGTTACGGGGCATGTGGGATCTTCCCAGACCAGGGATCGAACCCCTGTCTCCTGGATTGGCAGGCGGATTCTTTACCACGGAGCCACCAGGGAAGCCCATTGATACTTACTCCTGACTTCACTCTGTCTGTACCCTGCCTATTGCCTTGGCACCTGGGTACCCGTCCACCCCCAGTGTACCCAGACTCTGGTTCCTCAAAAGCCAAGTTCAGTTTAGAGGCGGCTCTTCTCAGCATACTCTGTCCCACTCACCTTTGCTCAGTTCTTTCATTAGATTTGGCAGCAATCAGAGAGGAAATAAGCATTTTTAATGCCCATTGTTGAATAGAAGGAAACCGGAGCCCCAAAATGAAGTACTTGCCTCAGGTAGCCATTCTTATGATAAAGAAGTCTTAGGTCACAGGTTGTCCATTTGTTAAAAACTTTTCCGAATTCTGTAACTCCATAACAAGCTAAATAGAAGGAAATGAAATTCTCTGGGATGACATTCGGGGACTTGGTAGATTGCCATTCTGTTGCCCACACTTGAAAAAATGCGTGACAAAGGATACTCAGTGAGCTCCGTCCCCCCTCCCCTCACTTTCTCTGGAAAGCCCTGATTTTAGGTGTGAGGTCCGCCTGCCTTTGGAGCGGCTAGTAAAACTCCTGGAACTCGTCTGTCAGCCTAGGTCTCAGCAGTTCGATCCCATTATGAGAATCTCCCTCCCCTTCACTCCCACTCAGACGTTCTTTTCCGTATCTTGCAGTTTGACACTTACCCATGAAACATCAAGAAAAGTCACTTAAAATTGGATTTTTTTTTCTCAATCAGAATGTTGAAAATAAGAAGATTCAGAAGGAGGCTGTAGTAATAAACTTGACCCTTTTCTTACCTCCTCTGGCCGTTCTTTAGCATTCCCTCCTCAGCATTGCCATGGAAACCGCTGACTCCTTTCTTGTCAGGGTGATTATACCTTTTCAGATTTTGACAACTGGAAGATACAAGTGAAAGAAATCCAGACTCATTCCCGCTCCCCCTTCCACTGATGCTGCTTATGCAAATTGGAGAAAATGGGCTTTGTTATGTTTTATTTTGTATTCTGCTGACAAATAAGTGCATCTGTGAAGTGCATGTGTGAGAGAAGACTGGTTGCCCAGACGTTTGGGGAAGCATCGGATTTTCTTGCTTTTATTATATTACTTTAACTACCTGCTTGACAGATACAGTAATCATTACAGATTGGAAATAGCTTTGTCAGACAGCAATTTCCTGAGATGGGCAGCCTCAGAAGTGTGCATAATGTATTGAGTTGACATCTTGCAGGGAGATCCAGGAAAAAAAAAAAAAAAACTTGTGAAAGGGAAAAGCTTATTTTAGCATCAGACTTGGAAATTTCACAGACGTTATAGAGTTCTTTTAAAGCGATGCATGATCTTTCCTCATCAGCTGCTAATTAAGGACATTAATTTATGTATTTGTTTGACACTGGAGACATAAGGCTTAGTTTAGCACAAGTTACAATTGATCATAGTTTTAGTGTCTTTTAGGTAATCCAAAATTATCCTTTCCAATAAGTGATTTATGAGGAGTTTATAAGTATTCTTATTAAATCAGCATTTTTTAAAATGTATCATTCTCTGCCATTATGTTCCTCTGGAGACTATTAAAGTTTATTACTCAGTGTTCATTTTAATAAGAACCTTCTGACATTCCCAAGGGCCTGAGAAAAACTCTCCATGAGTTTCTGCCCAATACTGAATGTGGCTTTGGTGGTAAGGCAGTCCTCTTCCTCAATACTTTGAAGGGAGGAATAAGTCGATGGTTCAGGTTTCAGCTTTGAGGCAATGGCTTAGGCCGGAGCTTCCTAGTCGTTTTTACTTCATGACTCACTTGTAAACTTCCAAATCTGCAGCAGCAAAACTGGCCCGCAGTGAATGGGTGCACATCTGGAAACCAGTGAGGTGTATCCTAGCTGCCACCTGTCCCACGCACCTGAAGTTGGCTGGGTTCCGAGTTCTGACTCTGGAAGGAGAAAGGAGAGACAAGGACTTTCTGGGACATTGAAGAGGGTCCTAGATTGTTGGGCCCGCGTTATTCTGGAAGCCTTTTAATGGAAAGAAATTGTCTGAGATTCAGACAAAAAGCCAAATTCACTTCCCAGACAGTCATGGAGAGAAAGATAGAAACTCTGCCTTCCAGACACCCTGCCCTGTTACACACTTGAAACCATCATATGTCCCAGGTGAGGGGTTAAAAACTTTTCCAAATTCTGTAACTCCATAACAAGCTAAATAGAAGGAAATGAAATTCTCTGGGATGACATTCGGGGACTTGGTAGATTGCCATTCTGTCTTGCCCACACTTGAAAAAATGCGTGACAAAGGATACTCAGTGAGCTCCGTCCCCACTCCCACTCACTTTCTCTGGAAAGCCCTGATTTTAGGTGTGAGGTCCTAAATGGCTTGAGAATAGGACCCCAGGTCTTCCTTCTCTTCTGTCTGATATCTTTGTTCTTTTTCATAAACTATGCAGTGGTGCACTCAAACTGGCTTTCTTCTTATGCTGCATTTGGCCTGATGTCTGACTGGCTGTCACTGTTGCCAAGCAGCCGTTCAGTGTTGTCTGTATAGTAGTGTTTGTCTCTGTTTATTTAAAGAAATATTTTATTGCATATAATCCTTAATATTTAAACATGTGTGGAAAACAGGGAAACCGAATTGTTGACATTAGTGATGAAACTATTGAGATGAAGATTCTTCTCCCCCACCTAGCCCCAGAGTGTTTAATTTTTAGCTTCAATCGACGCTTATCAGACCTGAGTTGCCAGTGATGTTCAATTGTAAAGGAAGGGGAAAAAAATAGAGGACAAGTTGGGAATATGTTGTTGCAGATGGTCTAAATGGCATGGTGTAATTAGGGATTTTCCTTTGTCTTTTGGCTTTTTTTGGAATAGATCTTCCCCTTGTAATATGTAAGGCGATTGTTCAACTTTTCTATATTTGGTGTTCGTGTGTCTTCTTAGGAATTCATCATGTGTAAAAATTAAGAATTATCTCGCTATCTCATCACTTTTTTGCCTTTCTGCAAATGGGTGCTATTAGTTTAAGAAAATGTCTTTGTCTACTAATATGCTAGCATAGCTATTTATATGTGTTAAAATCCAGGTGTCAATGTTGCCAGTTTTCAAAACTATAAACTCATTTTTAACATTATTTACCACAAATGCTATTTTTATATTTTATTGTATGTCTACCTTTGAATAGATAAGGGAAATCTTCCCAGGAAGACTACTTGTTAGAATTATCTAAATGCAACTGTAATTGCCCTGGAATTTTAAAACAAAAAGGAAATAAAACAATAAACCCAGTAGATATTACTGCTAACATTATTTTAAAACAATTATTTTTCTAAAAGTCTTTACTTTTGTGACCTTGAAAGGCATAGCAGGAAATGGAAATAGTGGGTAGGGGTTGATTATTCCTATAGGACTAAGTCCTCAGAAATGAATTGAAATTAAATTGTTACTAACTTTTACATAAAGTATCTATATTGAGAAGGACAATGGAATAACACTGTATTGACTGACACTAGAAAGTGAATTAAAACACATTCATGTTATAGTGGTAAATCTCCAGCACACATGCTAAATCTGGCCTTCTATTTAAATTTTTCCAGTCCCTGAGGTAGGTACTGAAATATATTAGTCCTGTATGCACCTGTGATGAAATACAGATTAGGTGAAATACTCATGTAATTCAGTATAATTCCAACATAGTAAGAATGATACTCCAAAATGATAGACTCCTTTTCTTTTCCTTTTTTTAAACTGAGATAGAAAGATGTTATACTGCTGTCTTTGAAGATGGAAACTGGGGCTGTCAGCCAAGGAATGCTGGTGACCTCTAGAAGCTGGAAAAAAAGAAATAAGGAAACAAATTTTTTTCGTAGAACCTCCAGAGGGTGCACAGCCCTGCCTATATTTTGATTTCAGCCCTGCTGCTGCTGCTAAGTCACTTCAGTTGTGTCCAACTCTGTGCGACCCCATAGACGGCAGCCCACTAGGCTCCCCCGTCCCTGGGATTCTCCAGGCAAGAACACTGGAGTGGGTTGCCATTGCCTTCTCCTGATTTCAGCCCAGTGACACCCATTTTGAGCTTCTGATTCCCAAACAGTAGGATAATAGATTTGTGTTGTTTTAAGCCCGTATGATTGTGGATTTCAGCTTTGAGGCAATGGCTTAGGCCGGAGCTTCCTAGTCGTTTTTACTTCATGACTCACTTGTAAACTTCCAAATCTGCAGCAGCAAAACTGGCCCGCAGTGAATGGGTGCACATCTGGAAACCAGTGAGGTGTATCCTAGCTGCCACCTGTCCCACGCACCTGAAGTTGGCTGGGTTCCGAGTTCTGACTCTGGAAGGAGAAAGGAGAGACAAGGACTTTCTGGGACATTGAAGAGGGTCCTAGACTGTTGGGCCCGCGTTATTCTGGAAGCCTTTTAATGGAAAGAAATTGTCTGAGATTCAGACAAAAAGCCAAATTCACTTCCCAGACAGTCATGGAGAGAAAGATAGAAACTCTGCCTTCCAGACACCCTGCCCTGTTACACACTTGAAACCATCATATGTCCCAGGTGAGGGGTTAAAAACTTTTCCAAATTCTGTAACTCCATAACAAGCTAAATAGAAGGAAATGAAATTCTCTGGGATGACATTCGGGGACTTGGTAGATTGCCATTCTGTCTTGCCCACACTTGAAAAAATGCGTGACAAAGGATACTCAGTGAGCTCCGTCCCCACTCCCACTCACTTTCTCTGGAAAGCCCTGATTTTAGGTGTGAGGTCCTAAATGGCTTGAGAATAGGACCCCAGGTCTTCCTTCTCTTCTGTCTGATATCTTTGTTCTTTTTCATAAACTATGCAGTGGTGCACTCAAACTGGCTTTCTTCTTATGCTGCATTTGGCCTGATGTCTGACTGGCTGTCACTGTTGCCAAGCAGCCGTTCAGTGTTGTCTGTATAGTAGTGTTTGTCTCTGTTTATTTAAAGAAATATTTTATTGCATATAATCCTTAATATTTAAACATGTGTGGAAAACAGGGAAACCGAATTGTTGACATTAGTGATGAAACTATTGAGATGAAGATTCTTCTCCCCCACCTACCCCCAGAGTGTTTAATTTTTAGCTTCAATCGACGCTTATCAGACCTGAGTTGCCAGTGATGTTCAATTGTAAAGGAAGGGGAAAAAAATAGAGGACAAGTTGGGAATATGTTGTTGCAGATGGTCTAAATGGCATGGTGTAATTAGGGATTTTCCTTTGTCTTTTGGCTTTTTTTGGAATAGATCTTCCCCTTGTAATATGTAAGGCGATTGTTCAACTTTTCTATATTTGGTGTTCGTGTGTCTTCTTAGGAATTCATCATGTGTAAAAATTAAGAATTATCTCGCTATCTCATCACTTTTTTGCCTTTCTGCAAATGGGTGCTATTAGTTTAAGAAAATGTCTTTGTCTACTAATATGCTAGCATAGCTATTTATATGTGTTAAAATCCAGGTGTCAATGTTGCCAGTTTTCAAAACTATAAACTCATTTTTAACATTATTTACCACAAATGCTATTTTTATATTTTATTGTATGTCTACCTTTGAATAGATAAGGGAAATCTTCCCAGGAAGACTACTTGTTAGAATTATCTAAATGCAACTGTAATTGCCCTGGAATTTTAAAACAAAAAGGAAATAAAACAATAAACCCAGTAAATATTACTGCTAACATTATTTTAAAACAATTATTTTCCTAAAAGTCTTTACTTTTGTGACCTTGAAAGGCATAGCAAGAAATGGAAATAGTGGGTAGGGGTTGATTATTCCTATAGGACTAAGTCCTCAGAAATGAATTGAAATTAAATTGTTACTAACTTTTACATAAAGTATCTATATTGAGAAGGACAATGGAATAACACTGTATTGACTGACACTAGAAAGTGAATTAAAACACATTCATGTTATAGTGGTAAATCTCCAGCACACATGCTAAATCTGGCCTTCTATTTAAATTTTTCCAGTCCCTGAGGTAGGTACTGAAATATATTAGTCCTGTATGCACCTGTGATGAAATACAGATTAGGTGAAATACTCATGTAATTCAGTATAATTCCAACATAGTAAGAATGATACTCCAAAATGATAGACTCCTTTTCTTTTCCTTTTTTTAAACTGAGATAGAAAGATGTTATACTGCTGTCTTTGAAGATGGAAACTGGGGCTGTCAGCCAAGGAATGCTGGTGACCTCTAGAAGCTGGAAAAAAAGAAATAAGGAAACAAATTTTTTTCGTAGAACCTCCAGAGGGTGCACAGCCCTGCCTATATTTTGATTTCAGCCCTGCTGCTGCTGCTAAGTCACTTCAGTTGTGTCCAACTCTGTGCGACCCCATAGACGGCAGCCCACTAGGCTCCCCCGTCCCTGGGATTCTCCAGGCAAGAACACTGGAGTGGGTTGCCGTTGCCTTCTCCTGATTTCAGCCCAGTGACACCCATTTTGAGCTTCTGATTCCCAAACAGTAGGATAATAGATTTGTGTTGTTTTAAGCCCGTATGATTGTGGTAATTATTTCAGCAGCCATAGGAAATGGATACACTGACTGATGACTGTTAGTATTTTGATAGCACATGGAAAGGAAAGATGACTCCTGCCCCTCGGTGCTATGAAATGGAACGCATTTGATCTAAGCCAAGGCATGGCAAACCTGTTGGCCTCTGTTGGCAGTGGTTTAGAAATGAACCTGTGTCCCAGTTCCATTCAGTGAGGCATAAAGGGAAGACTGATGGTAAAGAGACTTCCTGGGAAGAATTTTGCTCCTTTATATAAAGAGCTTTTGAGATGAGAAATCTTGCCCCTTCCTGCCTGCCGTGACCAAAGTTAAGGGAGGTTTGAATGGTTGAAGCTGCACTGAAAGACTTGATAATCATGGTGGTGAAATCTGTGGTAATAAGAGGCTGAAAAGTGTGGTCAAAAGGACCGACCAATAGCAACTAATGACTGCTTGAGGTGAAGAGAAGCTTGATAGATTTCTGTTAGGAAATCGTGAAGAAAAAGCATTGTACTTGCAGTTCAGGCAAATTTAGTTTTCTGCAGGGAGTTTGTGGTTGATTCAGGAACATTAGATCATGAACTTAAGATGCTCTGTCAGAAAACAAGCCTCGGACAGTACACTGGCGTCATTGTCCCAGTGTAGGGCTGGAAACTCACACAGAGCATTTCAAAAAGATCTGTTTCTTCCACTGAGCTTCTTATGAAAGGACAAACAAATCAAGTCCCTGATCCTGAACTTGACCAAGACAGACTTGCTACAGAGAAGAATGCCATGTAAGGTGGGTCCCTCTGGAAGCTTCTATAAAGGAATTTCTCTCTCTGGAGAGCCTCCCTCTGTTTCTCCTGTGGTGGTGAAGAGAAGCCCAATTGCATTTCCAGTTATCTAGGCCAGAAATCGGAGCCTCTGCGCCCTTCCCTCCTCTCCTTTCCCTCCTCTAACACCTACCTGTGGCCTTTACTGTTTTCCGTGTCTCTGTCCTCCTCTGTTTCTTTCTTGGTTCAACCTTTCACCATCACGAGTCTAGATTACTACCGTGATCTCTCAACCTGTCTCCGCATCCCCCTCTAATCCAGGCTCCAAACTTCAGGCAAATGATGTTTTCAAAATGCAGGGCTGATCATCACCAACTCCGGCCTCCCGGTTATTTGATGCCTCCTCATTCTCTACAGGATACAGTCCAGACTTCTGCGCCTTCACCTGTAAATAGTAAGAGCCAGCATGTGGCTCTTCACTGAGATCTCTGGCAGGGACTCTTCCTTCGAGCATCTTTCAGTCTAGTCGGTCAGAAGGAGACCTTCAGGTCTCTGATGGAGCCTGGCTATTTCATCCCCCCCCACCTGCCTTTCATCATGTTGCCTCCTGTCCTGGAATTGAAACCCTTCACCACTCTGCAAACTCCAGTCAAACATCCCCACTTCTGTGACGCTGCTCTGGCCCTCCTCTCGGTACTCAGGGGGATGACCGTGTCCTCCTGGTGCTACACCCTCCTTCAATACCATTTTTGTGTGACTTTCTTACCGTGTTACATTTTTGATAGTCTTAGAAGTTGTTCTTCCCATGTTAGATAGTGAGCTTCTATAGACTAGGAATACCATTCTTAAGTTGTCTGTCTTTTGTTCAGGCTCAGTACAGTACCTGTTACATATGGGACACTCAATTTCAGAGATAAATAAATACATATTGGTGGGATTTTAGAAAATGATTAACTTCAGAATTGATGTTTTTAGAGCAAAAGGAAACTTTTATGTATTGTTTTGAATTTATATATTATTTATATCATATATTTTATATATAATTTTATATGCTATTTAGTTCCAACTCTTTCATTCTATACTTCTAGACTGCACTGATCAAGTTGTCCTTTAAACACTTGAAATGTGGCTCTTTTGTACTTGAATGTTCTGCAAGTATAAAATATACACCAGATTTCAAAGGCTTAGTCCTCTCTCATTAGTAATTTTATATGATTATGTTTTTATAAATTTTTTCCCATTTCATTCTGATTATTTTCATGGTTGCATTTTAAATATTTTTGTATATACCCATATAATAGCCTTGATTTTGCTTCTGGGCCCTGAGTCTAACATATTTATTGTCTGGCCCTTTAAGAAAAAGTTTGTTGATCCTGTTGTAAAACATAAGGCCTCCTGTGTGACATAAAGTAATGATGATAACAACATGAAACAGTAGCTATTGCCTTAATAGTGATAGCTCACTCTGTTATAAGTGCTTTGCTTGAAGTAACTCATTTCATCTTCATACCTTATTGAGGTGGCAACAATTGTGCTCACCATAGTTTGGAATAGGTAATCAAGACACGAGGAAGGTAACTAACTTGTTGAAAGATGCACAACTGGTAAGTGTAGAGACAGAGTTTTAACTCAGGCATCTATTTTGAGGTTGAGAGGTCAAAGATGAGAGCCCTGAAGATGAGGATCACAGTGGCCAGCCATCGGAAGTTGACAACAACCAGTTGAGAGCCATCATCGAAGCTGATCCTCTTACAACTACATGAGAGGTTGTCGAAGAACTCAGTGTTGACCATTCTGTGGCCATTTGGCATTTGAAGCAAATTGGAAAGGTGAAAAAGCTCAGTAAGTGGGTGCCTTGTGAGCAGACCACAAATCTGAAAATCTTTTTCAAGTGTTATCTTCACTTATTCAACACAACAACAAGGAACCATTTCTCAATCAGATCGTAACATGCAATGAAAAGTGGATTTTATATGACAACTGGCGATGACCAGCTCAGTGGCTGGACCAAGAAGAAGCTCCAAAGCACTTCCCAAACTTGCCCCAAGAAAAGGTCATGGTCACTGTTTGGTGATCTGCTGCCCATCTGATCCACCACAGCTTTCTGAATCCTGACAAAACCATTACATCTGAGAAGTATGCTTAGTAAATCGATGAGATGCACCCAAAACTGCAATGCCTGCAGCTGGCACTGGTCAACAGAATCGCCCCGGTTCTTAACAACGCCCAATCGTACACCACACAACCAGTGCTTCAACAGTTGAACAAATTGGGCTATGAAATTATGCCTCATCTACCTGACCTCTAGCCGACTGACTACCACGTCTTCTAGCACCTCAGCACCTTTTTGCAGGGAAAATGCTTCCACAGCCAGCAGGAAGCAGAAAACACTTTCCAAGAGTTTGTTGAATCCCAAAGCATGGATTTTTATGCCACAGGAATGAACAAACTTATTTCTCATTGGCCAAAATGTGTAGATTGTAATGGTTCCTATTTTGATTTATAAAGATGTGTTTGAGCCTAGTTATAATGATTTAAAATTCATGGTCTGAAACCACAATTACTTTTGCACTAACCTAATAAAACAAGTATCCATTTGTTTTTGAATAGGTTATTTGTGTAGTTGCATAAAATCTAAGTACCCAATGATATACCATTTAAGGAATGCTTATTCTGTCCACCCTGTCTGCCAGCTTCCCAGACCCTTACTCCAGAGGCTGCCACTGCTCTTCATTTGCTGCACACAATTTTTTTCCTAGCTTTATTGAGAAACGACCACATATAGCTAGAGAAGAACATGGTAACCCATTCTAATATGCTTGCTTCAGAGATCCCATGAGCATAGGAGCCTGGCAGGCTACAGTCTATGGGGTCACAAAGAGTCAGACATGACTTAGTGACTAAACAAACCACATGTAACGATGTATAAGCTTAAGGTTTGATTTGGTACATTTTATTTGCAAAATGATTATCACCATAGAGTTGTCTATACAGTTCTTTTTATTTATACTTTATTTTTCTTTCTCAGAGGGAGGGCACTTTTCCGGAGTCCTGTCAATTCAGGTGAGGATATTCACTTTGACATTAGCCACGGTCATGCATATAAGGGAGACTTCCCAGGCGACTCAGGGTAAAGAATCCATCTGCCGATGGAGGAGCTGCAGGAGACACAGGTTTGAGTCCTGGTTTGGGAACCTCCCCTGGAGGATGAAATGTCAGCCCACTTCAGTTTTCTTGCCTGGAAGATCCTGTGTACAGAAGAGCCTGGAAGGTTACAGTCCATGGGTTACAAAGAGTCGGACACGACTTAGCATGTACACAGCACATGTCAGACATGAACACAGCACGGTACACACATGCATGTGAGGTTCTGCAGGTCAGTGCTTTCTAACTCTGTGTTATAAGTGGAATTTCTTGTGCAAAATGCAAGTTAAATCTGTGAGTTAAGTGATTCAGATGGGAGACACCACTTCTGAAGAAAAGGAAGCTTGTTTTGGATAGTAAGTATTGACCCAATGAACAACTTTATTTTTTGATTTACATCTTTGATTTATAAGTATAATAACCAGTAAAAAGCACAAAACCCATCACTCTCTCATAGAAGATCCATGGAGAATTTTGTGGGTAATATTGCTTATTGTGAACTTTCTATCCTAACACAGATTAACCCCTTCTGTTTAATAACTGTTTTTTCACTTGATAATAATTAATCTCATTTAATAATTCTTTTTGATAAAATAAGAGAAGGATAAGAGAAGGATAACATTGATTCTAAGCCACATAAATATAAGATTTTATAAATACAAGATTAAAAAAATGTCTACATCAAACATATTTTTTCCTCTTTGTTAGTGAAAACAGGTGAATCCTCAGTTTCAGAAACTTTCAGCCTCATTCAGGTATAGGCTAAATTGACTCATGGGTGTCAGCCAAATATGTGTTCCAGAAATGAATTTCCATCAGAGGCTTTGTTTGGGAAAGAAAGATGTATATGTTTTTCAACATTAATAGAAATTGTACAACCTAGTTTGTATAATTTTCCTATAACTTGGGGGCAGATGTTTGGCTGAAGAGTCTAAATACTTTTTTTTGCTTAAAGCAACTATTTGTTGAGCACTTTCTACTTGCATGTCACTAAGATAAGAGCCTTACATGTTTTAAGATGTATGAATTAATATTTGCATGTTGCAGATAAGGAAACTGAAGTTTAGCAAGTTTTACTAACTTGCTAGATTCAAACTAGGCCTGTTTGACGTCAGTGTTCTGTAATGTAATACCGCTAGTCTAGTGACTTATATGTTTTAAACTGTTATAAATCAAGAATTATTTTAAAAGAGCTGGGGAGGTTCCTACTCAAAGGAATCTTATGGGGAGTCTTTTCATCAATCATCAAACATGTAAAGACAGTCCTTCTAATTTAGTCTTTTAAAATGGCAGCACTCATATTTATTTTTTGTGATTAGGGATTGATTTAGCATGACAACATTGATTAGCAGGTTTCTAAAAGACCAACACATCTTTTTCTCAGAAAGAGCTAGAAACTTCAGTGACTCTATGAGAAATAATCAGTGTAAAATTTTATAATCAACTAGAGTGGTAAGAGGAGAGCGAAAAAGTTGGCTTAAAACTCAACATTCAGAAAACGAAGATCATGGCATCTGGTCCCATCACTTCATGGGAAATGGATGGGGAAACAGTGGAAACAGTGTCAGACTTTATTTTTGGGGGCTCCAAAATCACTGCAGATGGTGACTGCAGCCATGAAATTAGAAGACGCTTACTCCTTGGAAGAAAAGTTATGTCCAACCTAGATAGCATTTTCAAAAGCAGAGACATTACTTTGCCGACTAAGGTCCGTCTACCCTGGGATTTCTTTGGAAGGAGTGATGCTAAAGCTGAAACTCCAGTACTTTGGCCACCTCATGCGAAGAGTTAACTCATTGGAAAAGACTCTGATGCTGGGAGGGATTGGGGGCAGGAGGAGAAGGGGACGACCGAAGATGAGATGGCTGGATGGCATCACTGACTCGATGGATGTGAGTCTGAGTGAACTCCGAGAGATGGTGATGGACAGGGAGGCCTGGCATGCTGCGATTCATGGGGTCGCAAAGAGTCGGACACAACTGAGCGACTGAACTGAACTGAGAGTGGTAATGAGCTCATTGCCTCTTTTTAGTTTAGCTTCTTATGTCTTAACTGCTCTTGAAAAGATAGACTCTTTTCTGTCAGTGAGCCACTATACTGGTTTGTTTTCTTCAGAGAATTAACAATACAATTTAAGGCCCAGTCCAGTCGTTTTAAACCGTATTTAAGCCTTCATCTGTCAGAGTCTTTAGCAGTAAACAAGCATTGATCCATCTATTCATTCATTCTCTAAATATTGTTTGATAGCCTACTTTGGGCCAGATATTATGAGTAGGTATTGCAAACTGAGTGTTGTACAAAACAACTATGGTATACTTTCTGATGGATGTTAGAATCTCTCGAGGAAGATATTTCTTAAGTGAATAAATAAAGTTATAGAACACAGGAGGAAAGGCAGCATGAATTTTGGGAATAATAACTTTTAAGTAATTAAGCAGAGAAGGCAATGGCACCCCACTCCAGTACTCTTGCCTGGAAAATCCCATGGATGGAGGAGCCTGGTAGGCTGCAGTCCATGGAGTCGCGAAGAGTCGGACACGACTGAGCGACTTCACTTTCACTTTTCACTTTCGTGCATTGGAGAAGGAAATGGCAACCCACTCCAAGTTAAATAACATAATTTTTAATTACTTAAAATAACTTAAAAGTGATTAAAAGCTAAGTAATTAAAAGCCATCAGGCTTCACTCATGGTAAGGAATCCATCCGCCTACAATGCAGGAGACCTGTGTTCGATCCCTGGGTCAGGAAGATCCCGTGGAGAAGGGAGTGGCAGCCCACTCCAGCATTCTTGCTTGGGGAAGAGCATGGACAGAGGGGCCTGGTGGGCTGCAGTCCCTGTGTTGCCAAGAGTAGGACCCAACTAAGTGACTGACGGTACCCTAACGCCATAACCCTGACGCTCTTAAGTTATTGGACTGATCTACTTAAGACTTATTGACTGCAAGTTTATAGTTAGTATTCCTGTAAATGCTGCTTAAGATTGCTTGAGAAATTTTATCTCTCAAGTTATTTAGAAATTCTAACACTGTATTTATTCATTGATCAATTTATTCTTTTATTTAGGCATTGCAGCACTGTTTATAATAGCCAGGGCATGGAAGCAACCTGGATGTCCATCAGCAGATGAATGGATAAGAAAGCTGTGGTACATACACACAATATTACTCAACCATTAAAAAGAATACATTTGAATCAGCTCTAATGAGGTGGATGAAATTGGAGCCTATTATACAGAGTNCATTGCAGCACTGTTTATAATAGCCAGGGCATGGAAGCAACCTGGATGTCCATCAGCAGATGAATGGATAAGAAAGCTGTGGTACATACACACAATATTACTCAACCATTAAAAAGAATACATTTGAATCAGCTCTAATGAGGTGGATGAAATTGGAGCCTATTATACAGAGTGAAGTAAGCCAGCAAGAAAAACACCAGTACAGTATACTAACGGATATATATGGAATTTAGAAAGATGGTAACGATAACACTGTATGCAAGACAGCAAAAGAGACACAGATGTAAAGAACAGTCTTTTGGACTCTGTAGGAGAGGGCGAGGGTTGGATGATTGGGAGAATGGCATTAAAACATATATATTATCATATGTGAAATGAATCACCAGTCCAGGTTCGATGCATGTTACTGGATGCTTGGGGCTGGTGCACTGGGATGACCCAGAGGGATGGTATGGGGAGGGAGGAGGGAGGGATTTCAGGATGGGGAACACGTGTACACCCGTGGAGGATTCATGTTGATGTATGGCAAAACCAATACAATATTGTAAAGTAATTAGCCTCCAATTAAAATAAATAAATTTATATTAAATAAAAAAAAAGAACTTGTATTGAGGGTCAGTGGTATAGCAGTCTTGGCTCTCAGGAAGCCAGAACCCATGGAGGGGTCAGCATATTGTTACCATATGATTAATGCTCAAATATGACTGCTTTGTTGTGAGAATATGGAGTTGGAAATTTTTTTCAGGAGGGATGATACTACATCAGTGAACAGAGCTTTGCCTTGAATAGAAGAGGGATGCATTCTAGGAAGAAGGAGCAGCATATGTAAGGGAATGCAAGTTTCATGTATTTTAGGGACAGAAGGAACTTCAGCTGAGAGGAGTGTAGGAGTGTGGATGAAAAATGAATTTGGGGGGAGACACTAGAACCTGCCCATGGGTTATCTGGGTGTCCTGCAGAAAAGGCTGAGTTTGCTCCCAGTTGATCAGAAACCTCTGATTTTTATTATTTATTTAGCAGTACAGTCTGAATTTTTCAAGTTTATCTTTCTTCTGAGAGATACACAGGGAAAATGTGTGTCTTAGAAGCCAGTATGAGACTGTTAAAACACAAGTGAGAAATAAAAAGAAATAAAAATCTGGTTTTTTCAGTATGGATGTGAGAGTTGGACTGTGAAGAAGGCTGATCGCCGAAGAATTGATGCTTTTGAAGTGTGGTGTTGGAGAAGACTCTTGAGAGTCCCTTGGACTGCAAGGAGATCCAGCCAGTCCATTCTGAAGGAGATCAACCCTGGGATTTCTTTGGAAGGAATGACGCTAAAGCTGAAACTCCAGTACTTTGGCCACCTCATGCGAAGAGTTGACTCATTAGAAAAGACTCTGATGCTGGGAGGGATTGGGGGCAGGAGAAGAAGGGGACGACCGAGGATGAGATGGCTGGATGGCATCACTGACTCGATGGATGTGGGTCTGAGTGAACTCCGGGAGATGGTGATGAACAGGGAGGCCTGGCGTGCTGCGATTCATGGGGTCGCAAAGAGTCGGACACGACTGAGCGACTGAACTGAACTGAAAAATCTGGGCCTTGTGGGAGGATCAAGAAGGAAAGTAGACTTGAGAGACATTTGGAAAGCAAAGTTAATTGATTTTGTTGTTGTCGAGCAGTATTATATACATGCAAGGAAAGGGAAAAATCAAGATGGCCACCATATTTTTACATCAAGAGCCACTGGATTATGACTCTGTTAGTTCAGAGAGAAAACAGGGAACAGAGCAAGCATGGGTCATTAGAACTTCAACACACAAGTCTTGGGAGTCACGCAGACATTCAAACCGTAGCAAGATTAGCTAAGATACAAATCACCATTAAATCACAGCAGTGGTTATAATATGTAGGATAAAAACAAACCACAGCTCCCCAGTTACTCCTATTTGATAAAAGAATAGAGTCCAGGTAATGAGTTTCTAGGGCTTCCCTGGTGGCTCAGCTGGTAAACAATTTGCCTACAATGCAGGAGACCCAGGTTCGATCCCTGGGTCAGGAAGATCCCCTGGAGAAGGAAATGGCCACCCACTCCACTATTCTTGCCTGGAGAATCCCATGGACAGAGGAGCCTGGTGGGCTACAGTCCATGGGGTCTACACATTGGCACTGTTAGGTCTTTGATTTTTTTTTCCTGGGCAAGGATTTTGTCTGGTTCTATGAATTCTAGAACACTCTGATATTTCTAACAAATGAATACTTATAAAAGAGTAATGAAAATGGCATTTGCTTTCTTTTGAAATCTCGCTCCCACTTCCATGCTTATCCCACAGCTGCTCTTTCTGGCTGGGGTTTTGATTGTTTCCTTTCTCATATCCTTTTCCTCTGGATATTTTCCTCAGTCTGTTTTTTTTTTTTTAAATATGGCACCATATGAGTTTTTGCCATTACAAACGTTATTATCCTCCAGGATCATTTACAGTGCCCTGAACTACCTTATCCTTGGGAAAAGAATGGAAAAAAAGATCTGAGTTTGATATTCAATATATATTATCCTCACAAATATTTGACCAGTGTCTACAACAACTTGTATTCACAATTTCCACTGGGGATTTTTTTTTTTTTTAATAAAGGGGCAACTAGAGTAGATATTATTTAAGGGATTTATACAATTTAAAGCTTTTCTGCTGGCTCAGCTGGTAAAGAATCTGCCTGCAATGTGGGAAGACCTGGGTTCAATCCCTGGGTTGGGAAGATCCCCTGGAGAAGGAAACGGATACCCTCTCCAGTATTCTGACCTGGGGAATTCCATGGACTATTCCATGGGCTCGCAAAGAGTTGGACATGACTGAGAGACTTTCACTTTCATGCAATTTAATGGGATTCTTCTAAGGATAATTTTGGTGTGGCAATTAAAGAGTGTAGTATATAAAGCCAATTATCCTAATTGAATATCTTTCTCATCATCTTATACTAGTGTATGTTACATTAGTCTCTAATGAGTTACTGAAATTTTTACAAGCATAATTTTACTATTGTTATTTGGGGGAGAGTTTACCTTACTTCTATTACTTAATAGCCAAGAAGTCCATTCAGGGTTGCCATAGTGAACCCGCTGTGGGCAGCTTTTTTCAACTCAATCCCCCTGCAGTTACGGTGAATCCTTGGGTGGTTCCTTACTGTGGAACCCAATAGCAAGGTCACAGGTGTGTAGCCCTGTAGGGGGGCTACAGGACACAGGACAAAAATCTCTGGAACTGACCAATCCCCATAGCAGCTGTTGCTATGAGCCTCCAGATCTAAAGCTGCCAGTTCCCTGACCCCATTTTGGGCAAAATACCCGCCCTATTGCCCACCCTATAGCATCCTAACCAGTCACCTAATGCCACCCTTCCAATAGGAATTTTCTGCCTTGACACTATAAAAAATTGGCTATTAACCCATGAAAGGGGTCGACTCTCCCTTAATCTGGCCTGCTGTTCTAACAGCGTCTCCCACGCTAGTAAACTTTATTCTCCTCTCATTCTGTCTCATGTCTGGAAATTCTTTTCCAGCCTGTGCACAGACCACGGCACTAAGTGTTAATATCAAGGCTAGGAATTTCATTTGCTTTCCACAGTCCCTGTTATTTCTCTGATCTTTCTGTTACAGAAACAGAGAGATTATCACACACAAACTTTGATTAGTTTTGCTTTGGCCCTTAACTTTCTATTGCCTTAGCAGGGCTTATATAAACTAAAGTAGAAATGCTCCAGTTCCTTCAGCTACAGTTTCTTGTAAAATCTGCTTCCGAGACAGAATATGGAGTGGCAGAATTTATTTAAATCAGAACCAGTTTCCTAAAGGATACAACATTCTTCTAAGTTATTTTAACCAACACTTAAAAAGAAACGCTAACCTGGAGCCACAGTCCTTCCAACTGGTGCCTCCCCAATCCTCAAAATCAGCTTCAAAGTAGAAAGAACAAATGAAAATTCATCCGTCTATTTTGTTAGTTGAAGAGTGGCTGATAATTGGTAAGAATACTGGTAACAACATTTTTTTTTCCCCTGAACCCACAAACAAATCTTCGCTCTGGCTACCTTAACTATAAAGAGGGAGATAGGAATATCCTGTTGATAGGGTTGTGAACAGCATCAAATATGTCATGTGAAGACTATTTGAAATATTAAATATAAGCAGTTATTGTTGCTGTTATTGTTTTTGGTAGTGGTGATTATAGTTTTAGATGTTGTAAGAATGGGAGTCATATTAATACCTTGTCTTCCGCAGCCCAAGGTACAGGCAATGTCAGTGGAGAGAAAAGGAAAAAGCAGGGAGAAAGATGGTAGGAGAGGAAAGAATGTGTCTGGGACAGAGTGAGAGAGCTGATCAAGCACAACTTGTAAGGTGGTAGGATGTTACTTCCATTATAAATGGAGCAATCTTGATTTAATCAAAGTGGACAAGAGGTGGATGTTTAAGCAGCACTTGCACCATCATTGAGTGCTTAAAGGTGCTTCACTGAATCTTCACAACTATCCCCTGATGCAAGTTTTATCAGATCCATTTTGCAGATGTGAAAACTGATGACAAGAGTGATTATGCAGCATTCTCTTAAGTCATCACACAACTAGTAAATATTAGAAGCCAAGATCAGAAAGTGGAATATGGAAATCTACCAGAAAATAAAAGAAAATAAGTAAGAACTCAGGTACAGGCATGTGTTGCCTAAAAGGTACTTGAATTTACTTAGCTTCCCCTTTGTGTCCCAACACTGTACTAGCCTATTGTTATTATTGTTTAGTCACGAAGTCCAACTCTTTGAGACCCCATGGACTGAGCCTATCAGACTTCTCTGTCCTTGGGATTTCCCAAGCAAGAATACTGGAGTGGGTTGCCAATTCCTTCTCCAAGGGATCTTCCTGACTTAGGGATTGCACCTGCGTCTCTCATGTCTCCTGCATTGGCAGGTGGCTTCTTTATCACCAGAGAAGCCCAGTGAGGATGCAATTTTGACTTTACTTGACTAGATAGATATGAATAAAATTACAATATGACTGGGTACTGGATGAAATTAAAGGATTATAGCTGTGTTAAGTTTTTTAATGTATTGTTGTTATGCAGGAAAATATTCTTATTGTAAAAAATTCACCCTGAAGTACTTTGGAGTTAAATGTCGTGGTATCTTGGATTTGCTTTCCAATAGCTGAGAAGGTGAAAAAGCAAGAAAGAGTGAGAAAACATGAGAGAGGGAGAGAGATAAAATATGGCAAAATACTGGCAATCATTGAATCTAGGTGCTAGATGAACTGTGGTTTATTGTGCTATTCTCTCTACCTGGTATCTATTTAAACTCTTTTGTAGTAAAAATTTTGAAAAAGAGTTCACTTGAGTTCACAGGAGCCCAGTGGTAATGCCAGCATCAGTATATGACAAATGAATGTGGCAAATACGCAGGGCCAGCTTAATGCCACCAAGCAGTTTACGTGAAAGTATCATTTTATGCCACAGAATTATACTGTTTGCTTTTCATGTGTTAGTACTTTTTGTGAAAAAAAAAAAGTAGGAAGGGCAATAATATCTAAGTCTGTTTACTAGCAAAAACACTTGTATAATTGTTTTAATATGCTGTAGCTCCATATTTATTTTTAGCTTTCTTTGTTTTATTG
Organism: Cephalophus harveyi; assembly: GCA_006410635.1. Lineage (NCBI taxonomy): Eukaryota > Metazoa > Chordata > Mammalia > Artiodactyla > Bovidae > Cephalophus > Cephalophus harveyi. Next base: position 48,745 of record SJYT01056330.1, read on the forward strand.
GTTAATTAAAAACACAAACACTTCCTGGCTTAAGCAAAATCAGCATGTCACATCCACACCAGAAGAAGGTCATAATCACTTGATCTGTCTCATTTGAGCTTTGTGAAAAGACAAATTTTCACTTTTTAAAAGTTCACAAGTAGAAGGCAAATATATTTGCAAAGATTTTCCCCGTTTAATTACAGCTCAAATAACAAGCACATTTTTAAAGGAAATCTTTTTTTTTTTTTGCACATTCACAATTCTACTTTCCTATAATATACAGATAATTGAAAACCTAACATCTGATAAAAGTTCTTTCCACTTTAAAAGGTATATTCCTAGCTATATTACTTAGGTCAGTATAGATTTTGCCCAGTCTTTCTTATTTTCTTTATAAATATTTGTCTTCCCAACTTTTTTTTTAATTTTTATTTTATATTGGGGGTATAGTTGATTTACAATACTGTGTTAGTTTCAGGTGGACAGCAAAGTGATTCAGTTATTAAATATACATATATCCATTCTTTTTCGGGGGTTCCCAGGTGGCACTGCTGCTGCTGCTGCTGCTAAGTCACTTCAGTTGTGCCTGATTCTGTGCGACCCCATAGACACCAGGCTCCCCCGTCCCTGGGATTCTGCAGACAAGAACACTGGAGTGAGTTGCCATTTCCTTCTCCAATGCATGAAAGTGAAAAGTGAAAGTGAAGTCACTCAGTTGTGCTCGACTCCTAGTGACCCCACGGACTGCAGCCTACCAGGCTCCTCCAATTCACCTACCCATGCAGGAGGTGCAAAGAGAGTTTGATCCCTGGATTGGGAAGATTCCCTGGAGTAGGAAATGGCAACTTGCTCCAGTATTCTTGCCCTAAAATGTCATGGGTAGAGGAGGCTTTCAGACTACAGTCGCTGGGGCTGCAAAGCATCAGACACAACTGAGCATACAACACACACAATTCTTTTTCAGATTTTTTTCCCATAAGGTTATTATATAATGTTGAGTGGGGATCCCTGTGCAATAGGTCCTTGTTGATTATTTATTTTATATATGCATGCATGCACGTTCAGTCACTCAGTCGTGTCTGACTCTTTGTGGCCCCTGGGACTGTAGCCTGCCAGCCTCCTCTGTCCATGGGATTCTCCAGGCAAGAATACTGGAGTGGGTTGCCATTTCCTCCTCCAGGGATATCTTCCTGACCCAGGGATGGAACATGCATCTCCTGTCTTGGCAGCTGGATTCTTTACCACTGAGCCACCTGCAAAGCCCCTATTTTGTATGTAGTAATGTGTATATGTTAATGCCGCCTCCTAATTTATTCCTTCCCCCACCTTTCCCCTTTGGTAACCATAAGTTTGTTTTTGAAGTCTGTGAGTCTATTCTTGTTTTATAAATAATAAGGTCATTTGTATCATTTTTTTTAAGATTTCACATATAAATGTTATCATATGATATTTTTCTTTGACTTCACTATCACTAGTACAATAATCGCTAGGTTCATCCATGTTGCTGCAAATGGCATTATTTCATTTTAAAATTTTTATTGGAGTATAGTTGTTTACAATGTTATGTTAGTTTTTGCTGTATGGCAAAGTGAATCAGCTATGTGTTTACATCTATCCCCCCCTTTTTGGATTTCCTTCCTATTTAGGTCACCAGAGAGAATTGCAGAGTTCCCTGTGCTATACAGTAGGTTCTTATTAGTTGTCTATTTTATGAATATACATAATAGCATATCTGTCTCAATCTCCCAATTCATCCCTCCTTTCCCCTTGGTATCCATGTATTTGTTCTCTATGTCTGTGCCTCTGCTTCTGTTTTGCATATAAGTTCATCTGTATCATTTTTCATGGCTGAGTAGTATTCTGTTTATATATGCATCACGTCTTTTTTATCCAATAACCAATCTGACCTAAACTGATGTGATGCTCCTTAGAATCTTTATTAGTGTTTGTTGCAGACATAAGAATGCATTTGACTGCAAGTTGGGCTTTCAGATGCCATTGGAGACATTACATGGTATATAGTGCATACCAAGTAATACTTCCCTAAAATCAGAAACACACAGAATTTGAAACACACTTGACTGCAAGGACTTCAGAGGAGAGATTATGGACCTGTATATACAAATGTTAATCTTTTAAAATTATTTCAATTCAGTTCAGTTCAGTCTCTTAATCGTGTCTGACTCTTTGCAACCCCACGAACTGCAGCATGCCAGGCCTCCCTGTCCTCACCAACTCCCGGAGTTCACTCAAACTCATGCTCATCAAGTCGGTGATGCCATCCAGCCATCTCATCCTCTGTTGTCCCCTTCTCCTCCTGCTCCCAATCCCTCCCAGCATCAGGGTCTTTTCCAAGGAGTCAACTCTTCTCATGAGGTGGCCAAAGTATTGGGGTTTCAGCTTCAGCATCATTCCTTCCAATGAACACGCAGGACTGATCTCCTTTAGGATGGACTGGTTGGATCTTCTTGCAGTCCAAGGGACTCTCAAGAGTCTTCTCCAGCACCACAGTTGAAAAGCATTAATTCTGCAGCACAGTCCAACTCTCACATCCATACATGACTACTGGAAAAACCTTGACTAGACAGACCTTTGTTAGCAAAGTAATATCTCTGCTTTTTAATATGCCATCTAGGTTGGTCATAACTTTCCTTCTAAGGAGTAAGCGTCTTTTAATTATTTCAGAAGTTGCTAAATCAAACTTGGAAGGATGTTCACCACAGAAGTATTTACAATAGCCAAGACATGGAAGAAACCTAAATACCCATTGTTCAGTACCTTTGGGATTTTAGCATTTCATATCAAAGACTCTAGAGCTGTATACTCTGGATAAGAGGGCCATAGTACTCTGGAGTCAGATCAGTTTTATCTGTGATTCTTAATAGGTGTGTATCAATGTAAACCTCATTTTCCCCATTTGTAAAATGGAAATGATACCTACTTCATGAATTGTTGTGAAGATAATTTGTGCAAAATGCTAGGCATAATGCCTATTCCACTGTAAGATGTCAAAAAGCAGTAACCAGTCTATCCTGCGTGTTCATTGGAAGGACTGATGTTGAAGCTGAAATGCCAATACTTTGGCCACCTGATGTGAAGAGCTGACTCATTTGAAAAGACCCTGATGCTGGGAAAGATTGAGGGCAGAAGAGGAAAGGGACGACAGAGGATGAAATGGTTGGATGGATTGCCGACACAATGACATGGGTTTGGGTGGACTCCGGGAGTTGGTGACGGAAAGGGAGGCCTGGCGTGCTGCGGTTCATGGGGTCTCAAAGAGTCGGACACGACTCAGCGACTGAAGTGATTATAATACTGTTGGGGTTCCTCAGGTGGCGCTAGTGGTAAAGAATCTGCCAGCCAAAGCTGGAGAGCTAAGAGATGCTGGTTTGATCCTTGGGTCAGGAGGATCCCCTGGAGGAGGAAATGGCAACCCATTCCAGTATTCTTGCCTGAAGAACCCCATGGACAGAGGAGCCTGGCAGGCTGTGGTCTACTGGGTTGCAAAGAGTCAGAAACAACTGCCTGACTGAGCACCATTGTAATGCTATATTTGTAATGAATATAAAAAAGATGTGAAAAGCATTCTATTATTTTAAATCAATCTCCAGGTCATTTTGTCTTTGGGTAGGGTGTGTACTTGGGTCTAAGCTATTAAAGAATTAAACTTTTGAATAATGATTATGGAGCTCTGACTGATGACTTTCACCCAAACTAAGCATCAACTAGGCAATATTCTGAATTAAAAACAATGGAATTTTCAAAAATTTTCAAAGTAATTTGTTATGAAGATTTGGTAAAAAATCACTTCTGAAAGTTAAATTAACTTTAAGCACTAAAAAAGTCATTTGCCATATTGTATATATTTTATTTTATTTGATAAGTAAATATTTCTGAGTACACACTATATACAGAGCATTGAAAACCAGAAAACAGTCTCTATCCTCAGTTCTATTCTTTGGCCCATGGTTTATTATTTAGCAAAAATCAATAAAGTAAATATATAATAAAGGCATATTAAATGATCACACTTAACATGAAAGTTTCTATTGTGCTTTCTCTAAGCTTTCTCTAAAGCTTCAAGTTAGCAGTCATTCAAAATTAAGGTTTTTCTCTAAATGGATAATAAAAACATGATCTCTTTTCTGAGGCCTGCTATATTTATATTTTGGTTTTTATAAATGTGCATGGTAGGTTTATATTAAAGATTTTGTCATTGTTGATCCTTTTATTTAATTAAACATTTGAAAGATTGCATTTTTTCCACATTCATAAGTGATCATACAGATTTTCTCAAATTTTCCAGAGAGGAAAAAAATAACTATATTTGGGTGGAGCTTGAACATGAAATGGAAAGTTTCAGCCTCAAAGACATTTTTTTTTCATCAAGTTATGAACATGTGAACATGGATTATAATTGAAACCATTCTGTATACTTCACCATCAAATTCATACTGAAAAGAATGTTTTACCAATTGAAGCAGCAGTTCTAACACAGTCTCACCAGTCCCCAGGATTTATTCAGTGTGCGCTGCAGCACTCCTGCACTAAGTACAGGGGAGTGATGCATGAAGTACATGGTGAGTTACTAAGGATGCTGTTACTAGATACACATAGAATAGCTAAATGACGCCTACAGATGCCTCTTTGTTTTATTATTGCTTAAAAATATTTTTAATGTTTTGCTTTTTATTTCAGACGTGAGGTGTAGTGGACATATAAAATTATAAGATATTTAAAGTTTACTTTGTGGTGATTGGATGTATGTGTACATTGTGAAAGGATTCCTTCTAGTCAATTAACACATTCATTACGTCACATATTTAACTTTTTCTTTTCAGTGAGAGCATTTAAGTTTTACTCCTTAGTAAATTTCAGTTATACAAATTTCTTGTATAAGTGTTATTAGTAACACTTGTGTAATTGTTATTACAGTCACCATGTTTTATATTTGATCCTCAGACCCTATTCATCTTATCGCTAAAAGTTTGTACCCTTTCCCTTACCTCCCAGCCCCTGGTACCCACTTTTCTATTCTTTTGAGTTTGACCTTTTTGTTTCTTTTTTTTTAAGATTCCACATATAATTGATATCATGTAGTTCTTGTCTTTGTCTGGTTTATTTCATTTAGCAATTTACCCTAAAAATCCATCCATCTTGTTATAAATGTCAGGATTCCCTTCTTTTCCATGATTGAATAGTATTCCATTGTGTATATGTGCATCTTCTTTGCCCCTTCATCCGTTGATGTACATTCAGGTTGTTTCCATATCTTGTCTGTTGTGGATGGTGCTGCAATAAACATAGGGGTGTGTGTGTCCCTTTGATATCCTGTTTTCATTTCCTTTGGATATATACCCAGAAGTGAATTTGTTGGATCATATGGTAATTCTGTTTTTCATTTTTAGAGAAACCTCCATATTGTTTTCCATACTGGCTGCACCAATTTACATGCCCACCAACAGTGCACAAAGGTTCCCCTTTCTCCATATCCTTGCTCAGTACTTGTCTCTTGTTTTTGTAACAGTAGCCATCTTAACAGTTGTGAATTGATTTGTCATTGTGGTTTTAATTTGCATTTCCTGATGATTAGTGATGTTGAGCATCATTCATGTACCTGTTGGCTTTCCAGTGACTATATTTGATCATCTCTTTTGTGCCCGGTGTTATGATCAGCTCTGGGTATCTACTAATGAAGGGAACTGATAAAGCAATGGTCCTTGGAGTTCACAGTTGAGAGGAGAGAGATATAACAAGCAATGAAGCAGTGCACAGTGGCAAATTCTGACTACCATATAAAGGAAACAAGCAGGATTAGAGGGGGCTTTCTCTTAAGGAGTCTGACTCCGCTTTTAATGTTTGACCATGGACAGCATTCACACCCCACAACTCTTCCTTCCTCCCTTGTCCCACATCTCAGCAATGAACTTTCTAATAATAAAGTTCGGTGCTCCCTCAGTTAGTGCTGGCAGGGAGTTCAAACAATGCCAGGTCCATCTCTGAGAGGAAGCCCTCATCTAGTCCTGATCCTCTTAACCATCATATAATCCTACGCCAATTGCCCCTCTGTGTTCTTAGGACTTGGTCAGGAGGATACACTGGTCTCCCAGAACAGTGTGAGTGATAAGCCTTTTCATACCCTCTCATGTGTGGCATGATCATTCTCAACATGCAAACCAAATTTGGGGTGGTAGGTCCATCCTTTCTGTGAGATAACCCCAATAGGCTTGCTATATAAATATCGCGGTCCCACTAATATGATAATGACTATATTTATATTTTAGATGGTTTTGATTTGTCTATTTCTCTTAGAGTTATGGCATAACTTTCTAAGAGTTCCAGAAAGAAATCTTAGGCAGAATTGACATAAATAAATATATATTTAATAGATAAAGTCAGTATATAAAAATAACTTCCAGATTTTTCTTTTAGATTATTTAGATAGTATATTAGATTTAGTTCCCAAACTAGAGTCAGCTCTTCATTTAAGTAGGCCCTGTGGTCTGGAGAACAGAAGGTTTCCATCATCCAAAATATCTACTCCAGGGATATGTCACAGGCCTATCTTCAGACTCACTCTCAAGGGCTCTCTGAAATCATTTATTTTAATCATGGGCGGGCATTAAATAACCTGGAGAAAGAGAACTCCCGAGGGAGTCCGTGTTAGGAACAGCGGTCCCTGGAAAGGACCTGGCATTAGAAAGCCTGGATTCAGGCCCCAGCTCTGCTGGTTTCAGTCTGTGAGGCCGTGAACCCTTGTTTTTCTCATCTTTGAAAATAATGGTTTTCTTTTCAATATCTTTTTACTTCTACTTTAACCTGCCACATCTGGTTGAATGCGCCAACGTGTCCGATTCTGGAAAGTCTGATAAAGGAACCAAGTTTCACTTCTGCAATTATTTTCTGATTACCCCATCAACAACAAAGGCTCCCTGGCAGGTGAGCCACGACAGGTGAGGAGAGCGTGAGGTGCTGGAAACTGAGATGGTGCTGTCAAGAGCGCACAGTGTGTTTTAGAGTTGGTGACCCGAGGACCGAAGCCTGGCTCTCCAACTCCTCGTTTTCCTTCCATATAACACAGAGATTTTAATAGTAACCCCCTGATAGGCTTGTGAGAATTAAATACAGAATTTTAAGGAAAGTTCTGAGGAAGCCTTCAATAATATTAACTATTATTGCTACTATTATTAGCAGTTGTATTTGATTCTTTCTAAAAGAATTAGGAGAGCCTAGAGAGTTTTAAGAGGCAGTCTCTAAAACTAACTTTGCCAGTTTTCCCCAGATCTGACTATCATTCTAACACTCAAAGGTCTCCTTTGAGAAAAAGAAGTTATTTCAAAGTTTTTTTCTATAAATTAGTGTTATGAGTGAGCATGGGAAAAATTTTAAGACTACTGCTGATGCTTTTTTAATTAAAAAGATAGGATAAAATACCTCGTTAAGCAGTGAAGGGCTCTCGAAGTCAGATATTTGAATAGTGTCTGTGGCAGAGTGGTAATACCTATGATAGACAGTTGCTTTGTAGTCCTGGGCTCTTTAACTGAGCAGACTGATGTGTCGCTTGCGTAATGGGTTTTTGGAGTACCATGAGTGCCAGGCATTGTAATCCCTCCTCCCTCAAAGCTGTATATTTGAAGTGTAGGTGAATACAAACCAGTCAGGAAAGAAGGGGCCTGACACAGTAACAAGAACAGCCACGTTGGCAGCAGGGAACAGCGGTGTTAACTCAGGTAACAGGAGATCACGAGGCTAAGATATAGAATGCAGGGTTTCCCCCGTTTGAAATCTATCAGCATAAGAAATAGAGAAGAATTACAAACACAGTCCCAGCCTTTTTGATGCTAGTCTTTTCATATCAGTAAAAAATTTAAAAAGCCTTCTGTCTTCAAAGTTAACTAAGTTGCAGCAAGCGAATTGAGAAGTTTATCCTTAGTTTTCCCCCGTTTTGGTTTTATTACATCTGTATCAGGGGTTAGCAAACTATGGCCCAAGGACCAAGTCCGACCCTCTACCTGTTTTTATAAATAGGTTTTGGGAGCACGTTCACGCACGGTCACTTCCGTATTGTTCACAGCTGTTTTCATTCCATGATGGCAGAGTTGAATAGTTGTGCAGAGAACTTATGATCCGCAAAGTCTAAAATATCTCCCATCTGGTCCTTCACAGAATAAGCTTGCTGACTCTGTGAGCTGTTGTCACAGATCAGTCAAGTCCATTCCCATTTCTTTGATTAAAATCCTTAAATGACATACTGATGCCTCCAGGGTAAGTCTGAATTTTGAACTTGATTTCGATGCATCCGACTATGTTTTATATTAAACCCAAAAGTTTTGGAGGTGGTTTGATGTAAAACAAGTAAGTTTAGCTAGTGTTATCTCCTAGAGTAGGTATTAAAATAAAAATTTGTCCTTAACTTTTTTTACTGCTCACTCTCTAATGATGATTTAAATGACCAGTGCAAAGGATTCAGATCAAGACGGCCAAGTAGGAGGACATGGAACTCAACCTCCACCCACAAGTACATGGAGTGTGAATCTACATGTGGGGCAATTCTTCTGGGAGAGTAACTGGAGACTAGCAGAAAGGCTCTTGTACAACCAAGGCTAAGAAAGATCCACATGGATTGGGTGGGAGCGGAAGAGGAGAGGAGGGATCAGGTTGAAACCGGTGCCCCTGGGAGGGGACAAAAGAAGAGGTAGATGACACAGGTGGAGACCTGCCCTGGGAGTGTGTGGTTCAAGCCACATATTTGGCATGTCAGCTCTGGGTTCCATCACTGGGAAGATGAGTCCCCTTAGCTAGTTAGAAAACCAGTGGAACTAACTGGAGGGCTGTGAGAAATCTAGACCTTGCTTGTAAAAAGTATGCACCCACTTGTTTACTATTTTCTAAAAAATTTCATTGGAATGTAGTTGATTTACAATGTTGTGTTAATTTCAGGAATAGAAAAAAGTGAATCAGTTGTACGTATACACATATCCACCTCTTTTTAAAGATTTTTTTCCTTTATAGACCATATTGAAACAAAGTGGAGAAGGCAGATTGAAAATGCAGTGAACTCTGGCCAGTTTCCCACAACCACCCTGGCGTGTGCCCCAGCCTGAGCCGGGTGCCCGCTGCAGCCCTGCTTGCTACATGGCCCAGTTTCATCCTCTGCCAGGGTCTGCAGCAGCTGAGGGGAGTGGTCAGTTATGAAGGATATGAGCTGGACTTGGACCCAGAATGCATCTAAATAGGGTGAGGGTTGCTGGGATGGAGTGCTTGCATGGAAGCAGCATATCAGAGGGGGTGCAGAACTCTACATGAGGCCTTGGATGCCAAAGCCTGCACTCAGACCCATGCAGAATGGCTGCTTCAAGTCTCACTTGCTACAGTACCACTCCCTTCTGGGGCAAGGGCTTTGGTGCTGGGAGAGGGTGAGCGTGCACTTGCAAACACTGTAAGGGAGAGAAAAACCTGAAAGGGTAAGAATTGGAGAAGACTCTTGAGAGTCCCTTGGACTGCAAGGAGATCCAACCAGTCCATTCTAAAGGAGATAAGTCCTGGGTGTTCATTGGAAGGACTGATGCTAAAACTGAAACTCCAGTACTTTGGCCACCTCATGCGAAGAGTTGACTCATTGGAAAAGACTGATGCTGGGAGGGATTGGGAGCAGGAGGAGAACGGGATGACAGAGGATGAGATGGCTGGATGGCATCACCAACTCGATGGACATGAGTTTGAGTGAACTCTGGGAGTTGGTGATGGACAGGTAGGCCCGGCGTGCTGCAATTCATGGGGTCGCAAAGAGTGGAACATGACTGAGCGACTGAACTGAACTGAATTGGACCCTTCTAGAAGCCTAATCTTTCAAGTTTAGTAAAAGAGTGGTTTACATCTGTCATGCCTACTTCCTCTCTTTTTATTGACTTCTCAAACCACTGTACTAAAATTGTTCTTGAAAAGATTAGTCCTAACTTCATTTTACGTTTCCAGTTAACTTAATTGAGTTTCCTGTAGTATTTGCATTATTGATCAAGCTCTATTTGAAACCCTCTCTGCCTCTGGCTTCTCTTGATTTTCTTTCTATCTCTGAGACGAACAGTTTCTCAGCTTTTTCTTATTCACTTGACTTTCCCAATTCCCCCTTTCTCTGACTGTCCAGTTTTACACTTTTCCTAACTCTCCCTGTTCCCTAACCCCCAGTGATGGTGATCCAGGGCTCCATGATATCTTTGCTGTTTATCCTCTCCAGATTAATCATCTCTTTGGTTTAAATTCCAGCAGTATTCTGAAGACATCCACATATATATATCTCCTGTTTAAATGTCTCTTTAAAGCTTCATCTACAGCTCATTAAGAGGCATCTCCACTTGGATGTTGTGTTGGTTAGGGTCCAGTTAGGAGATAGAAAATATACCAGCAATTTAAATAAGAGGTTATTTAATAGAAAAAACTGACTGTAACCTACTAGACTCCTCTGTCCATGGAATTCTCCAGGCAAGAATACTGGAGTAGGTTGCCATGCCCTTCTTTCCAAGGGAACTTCCTGATCCAGGGGTCAAACCTGGGTCTTCTGCATTACAGGCAGATTCTCTACCATTTGAGCCACTAGGGAAGCAAAAGGAAACGTAAGTCTCTAAAAGTAGAAGATTATTAAATGCAGAAAGCAACTACTACCTCTAGGGCTGTGGAAGAGCAAAAATGTAGGAAATTCAGAATTTAAAAAAGCCACCTTCCTCCCTCCCAGGGCTGACTCAGGCCCCTTTGGAGATTTTGGCTGTCAGAGGAAAGAGAAAAACTTGCCAGAGGGCATGGGAGCTGATCTGAGAGGGGTTCTGAGGTGAGCGCCCTGGCCTTCTACATGCTGATTCACTTCTGCTGCTTTGGTCTCAAAGGGTCCCTCCAGTGCTGTCTTCTGATAAACCCTAACACTGAGTCAGCTAGTAAAGGATATTTGTCTACAGGGGTTGCTTTAGTACACAAAGCAAGGAAGGGTGGATTTAGGGGCTCAGAGACAATAATTGATACCTGGCACAAATGGTTCCTTTGTTACCTCCAAGACAATCTGTTAAAAATAGAGCTAATTATAGTATCTGCTGATTCTTGTTTTACTAAATGGTATCACTTATCTTGCTAGTCAGACAAATGGGAAGCCTGTAAAGCAACTGAGACTCTTTCCTTCTCCTAACTCTTCCATTTTATCAGTCAACAAGTCTGACTGATTTCACTTCCTAGATGTTTATTCATTTAATAAATATCTCTTGAGTATGTGCTATGTACCAGGCATCTTTCTAGGCACTGCAGATACATAGCAATGACCAAAACTACCCACATGAAACTTACAGTCCAGGATGAAATGAAGAGCATAAATGAAAAATAAAGTAAAATATTATACAGTATATTGGGAGATAAAAAGAGCCATAGACAAAATTAAACAGGGGAAAGGGAATAGGGAAAGTTAAGGATGGTAATTTTCTAGAATATGCCCTCTTCCATGAGGAAACCCTCATGGAGAAGGTGGCATTTGGGCAGATTTGAAGGAGCAGAGGGAAGAAATATTTAGGGGAAGTCATTCCAGTAAAAGGGAAAAATCTCTAAGTCAGTAGTGTACCTGGTGTGTTTGGGGATGCATAATGGGAGAAGAGGTCAGCGAGATGAGAGGGGACAAGGCTGTATGTCTTTGAGACTCATTTAAAGAACTTTGGTTTGTATTCGCAGTATGATGCCAGGACATTGGAGGATTTTAATCAGGGAAGTTACATAATCAGATCTAAGTTTCAGCAGAATCATTTGGTTGCTGAGTGAGAATGAGTGAAGGCAAAGTGAGGAGGAAAATGGGGAGACCAGCTGGGAGGCTTTTGTGAAAATCCAGTCAGGAGATAATAATGGCTTGCCCCAGTGTGGCAGTGTTACCAGGAAGGGCCCAACATGCATAAAATCTAATACTATGACTTTTGGGGGTGGGGGGGGGGAAGGGCTTTATTGTGAGGTCGACCAGCAAGGAGTGGAGGGAAGAGTCAAATCTTTCTATTCCATCCAGGGTTGGGGCAAAATTTCAGGGTTAGGGGAATACAAACTAGAAGCTGATTGGCTAGTTTCTATTCGGTCCATAGATGGTACTCTTGCTGCTGGAAACCTCATGGTCCCTATTGATGGGCATCTTGCTTTGTAAAGGGATGGGTAGCAATGTTGTTATTTTTTGAGCTCCCCAGACAGGAGATTGTTGGTTCTAGGATCATCTTGGAGATCTGATTTCCCATCTTGCACGTGTGCGTTGCTGTCCGTAAAGTAACTCAGGGTTTGATTAATCAGTCAACCTATTTAAGGAAGTTGTGTGCTGTTTCAGTTTGATTACAATCAGCAGCCTGTGTAAGGAGGCAACACCAGTTCAAGCAGGTCAGTGTTTTACGTGCTGTGGCAGTAGCGGTGGGGGAGTGAGAAGCAGCCCTGCTGTGGATAGATCTAAAGTCTGTCATCTCTACCCACATCGTCATCATCTTAGAGTTTGTTTTTTGTTTGTTTGGTTTTCCATTTTACCTCCTAATTCAGCTCCCCAGTTGCACTTTCAATCTCTTCTAACCTCACTAAAGTTTATCTTTCACTTTAATGCTACAGCAGGCATCTGGTCCCATCACTTCATGGGAAATAGATGGGGAAACAGTGGAAACAGTGTCAGACTTTATTTTGGGGGGGGGCTCCAAGTTCACTGCAGATGGTGACTGCAGCCATGAAGTTAAAAGACGCTTACTCCTTGGAAGGAAAGTTATGACCGACCTAGATAGTATATTCAAAAGCAGAGACATTACTTTGCCGACTAAGGTCCATCTAGTCAAGGCTATGATTTTTCCAGTGGTCATGTATGGATGTGAGGGTTGGACTGTGAAGAAAGCTGAGCACCGAAGAATTGATGCTTTTGAACTGTGGTGTTGGAGAAGACTCTTGAGAGTCCCCTGGACTGCAAGGAGATCCAACCAGTCCATTCTGAAGGAGATCAGCCCTGGGTGTTCTTTGGAGGGAATGATGCTAAAGCTGAAACTCCAGCACTTTGGCTACCTCATGCGAAGAGTTGACTTATTGGAAAAGACTCTGATGCTGGGAGGAATTGGGGACAGGTGGAAAAGGGGACGACAGAGGATGAGATGGCTGGATGGCATCACCAACTTGATAGACATGAGTCTGAGTGAACTCCGGGAGATGGTGATGGACAGGGAGGCCTGGCATGCTGCGATTCATGAGGTCGCAAAGAGTCGGACATGACTGAATGACTGGACTGAACTGAACAGAGTCATTCTAAAATGTAATTCTGAATTTCTTTAGCTCTTGACTTCCCATCTGTAATAGGCTAAAAAGCCCGAATTCTTAGCATGGTATACAGGCTGTTCAGTGCTCTAAATCTGTTGTCTCCCAGCACGGTGCCTTGTGCTCTAGACAACCCAATTTACTCTCAGGTCTTCAAACTGGCCATAACCTCCCTTTCTTTTTTGCCCTTTTTATATTCTATTTCTTCTCTCTAGAATGCTTTAGAATTTCTTAGTATTGAACCCTTCAGTATTTGGGCAATTTTTCCCTGACCCCTCTCACGAGGTTCTTGCCCCTCCACTGACCCCGATTATCCCAAGTGTAGTTGTATTAGCACACTTACGTATGCTGTTGTTTGAAGTCTGTCTCCCTTACTAGTCTGAGAACCCACTGAAGGCAGTTAACCTCATTTTCATCTGTGTACTCACATTTAAAGTACTCAAACATTTGTGGAATGAATACATTAAACTAGTAAATGAGAAGGATAAACAAATCTAATGCTGATGTCTCTGCAAAGGCTTCTCAGAGAAGAGTTGTGCCGCAGCAAAGCTCTGTGGATACCAGCTATGGGCCAGAGCTTAAAATGATCAGTCTGAGTCAATTGCAAGACTTAGATCTCTGTGTGAGATCTGGGACCAGGGAAACAAAGGAGAAGGGTACTTTCCTAATAGTTATACATTCTGCCATGGCTCAGTGCATCGTGTGAGTGTAACCTTGAGATCTGGGCTCTGGACCTCTGCTCATATCAGGAGTGAGGTTTATGCTCACTCCACAAACAAACGCTGAGATACTATTTGAGACTAGAGCCAGGATTGTATTGTACACATTGCCACATTATATTAGCATTTTATCCCAGCCTTCATCTTGTCAGAAGAGAGCGGGTGCTTTACTTGTGTAGTGTCAGGGCCTCACTAACCAATAGCGGGGGCTTCTTTCTCAGGCTCTTCTGTGCCCTTCTTGATGTCTTCCACTCCGAGAGAAGGCAGCAGATCACAAGGCCACCCTCATGTCTGCTGCCGCTCCTGTCCCTAGCAAATCTTGGAAGAATGAAAGTGAAAGTCCCTCAGTCGTGTCTGACTCTTTGCGACCCCATGGACTGTACAGTCCATGAAATTCTCTAGGCCAGAATACTGAGTGGGCAGCCTTTCCCTTCTCCTGGGGAATCTTCCCAACCCAGGGATCAAACCAGGTCTCCTGCATTACAGGTGGACTCTTTACCAGCTGAGCCACCAGGGAAGCCCAAGAATATTGGAGTGGGTAGCCTATCCCTTCTCCAGCAGATCTTCCTGACCCAGGAATCAAACCGGGGTCTCATGCATTGCAGGTGGATTCTTTACCAATTGAGCTATCAGGGAAGCCAGGAGGAATATTGCTTGGCTATTTATTCCATCTTGTTGTTCATTTGCTCAGTCGTGTCCGACTTTCTATGGCCCTGTAGACTGCAGCACGCTGGGCCTCCCTGTCCTTCACCATCTCCCAGAGTTTGCTCAAACTCATGTCCATTGAGTCGGTGATGCCATCCAGCCATCTTGTTCTCTGTCGTCCCCTTCTCCTCCGTCCTTCAGTCTTTCCCAGCATCAGGGTCTCTTCCAATGATATTAAGTTTATTAATAAACAGAAATCCCTTAAACTTCTGACTTTAATGTGCATAAGGTAGGCAAAAATTGCTAGTTGCTTTTCATCACATAGATCAGAACATTCTTCCTTGCATGCAATTTAATGTTATTTGAGATTTATTGAGCTAATAGGCATGGATCAGATACTTAATGAAGACCCCAGGAGAGCCTTTAAGCCATCAGAAAGCAGGAGTTAGTGCACAAAATTTCAGTGATTACTAAAAAGCTTTCAGCAAGAAATATGCTGCTGGGCATTTTGGATGGACTTCTCAGAAGACTGTTTCCCGCCTTTTCAATCCTGGGCTGTGTATCCTCATTTGCCGCACAGATTCAGCTGGTGGTTTGACACAGTCACCTGGAAACTGCGGGATACAGGCCTGGCGTCCTGGTGGAGGGAGCAGATGACAGTGAACTACGTTGTTGAGTCCGTAGCTCAGGGTGAGAACCCGGGCTGGAAGCAGGGTCTGTGAAGGAAGTCTGCAGGAGCCCGAGCTGCACGTGGTTCCGCAGGAGTACCAAGGATGGGGGAGAAGCTAGGCTGGGAAAGAGCTTCGAGCCCTGGAGGGGATTTAGCCCAGACTTGACCCCGCCAGCTCTTGTAAAATGCCTTGTTGCTCTTTAAACTGCTTTTCCAATGGGTTGTAAGACTATGTAACTCTAGCTCTGAGAATATCTTTCTAAAAGTAATTTAAATAAAAATGTACAAAGAAGAAGCAAATATTGAAAGAGGGCTAAAGGCTTATGAAAATGGTCATCTCCCCCCCTAATTCCTAGCATCTGATCTACTCTCCAGAGGTAAATTATTCATAGTCTTTTAGTAGCTTCTTCCTGTATTTATCTTCATATTTCAAAATGTTGTTTATACTATTTCATGGTGAACCAATTTTAGACTTTGTCTCAACTTTTGCCTGAAGATGATTAAGAATTAACTCTCATATACATAGACTTGTTGCCCAATCATCTCACTTTCTACATACACTCTGTGTCCTTAGACCCATCTTTCCAATACAGTTATAGGACAACTTGGGATATTCAAAACTTAGAGTTTACATTCTTATGACTGTTATACAAAACACTGTTCACTGCTGAGACAATAACATACTAAAATTTCTTCTCTTGAGAAAAAAAATTTTTTTCCTGGAGTTAATCATTGCCTCCTTTCTTTGTTTGAATTTTCTTTGTACCCATTAGTAACTATTTTCATTATCTTCCATGGCTTTTCAATACAGTTTTCCGTATTTGAATTGAATGAGGTCATCAATCAGATTCTTGTTTGCCCTTGAAGGAGGTTTTCAGCTTCTTGTTTCAATCTGAATAGTCTTCTCTAGCCTTCTTGGCATCCTGGGGTTTATACTGGGATTTACCTTTGAGTGTCTTCTGTTCCTTGCTTCCTATCAGTTCAGTTCAGTTCAGTTGCTCAGCCGTGTCCGACTCTTTATGACCCCATGAATCGCAGCACGCCAGGCCTCCCTGTTCATCACCATCTCCCGGAGTTCACTCAGACTCACGTCCATCGAGTCCATGATGCCATCCAGCCATCTCAACCTCGGTTGTCCCCTTCTCCTCCTGCCCCCAATCCCTCCCAGCATCAGAGTCTTTTCCAATGAGTCAACTCTTCTCATGAGGTGGCCAAAGTACTGGAGTTTCAGCTTTAGCATCATTCCTTCCAAAGAAATCAGCCTTCTTCACAGTCCAACTCTCACATCCATACATGACCACAGGAAAAACCATAGCCTTGACTAGATGGACCTTAGTCGGCAAAGTAATGTCTCTGCTTTTGAATATGCTATCTAGGTTGGTCATAACTTTTCTTCCAAGGGGTAAGCGTCTTTTAATTTCATGGCTGCAATCACCATCTGCAGTGATTTTGGAGCCTAAAAAAGTAAAGTCTGACACTGTTTCCACTGTTTTCCCATCTATTGCTTCCTATACCCTGTGCCTTTAAAAAAATTTTTTCCCCACTTATCTCATTGTTGCCCTTAGGTAGTTTTTGAGAAAAGTATGTGGAAAATAAATTTCTGAGGCATTGTGTGTGTGAAAATGTGCTTATTATACCTTCACATCTAATTTATAATTTGATTTGGGGTAGGATTTAGAATTCAAAATGATCTTTCTTCCTCCTTGAAGGAGTTGTTCCATTGTTTCTAACTTTAAATGTTGTTGATTACTTGTCAAGTGTCATTCTTTTTCATCCTTTGTATGTGGTTCAATTTTTTCTCTCTGCAAGTGTTTATGATTTCATTGTTTCACTTTTCAAAATGATGTGCCTTGGTATGGGCCTGTTTTTATTCAATGAGCTTTGTATCTAATGGGTGCTTTCAATCCGGAAGCTTCTGTGTTCAGTTAAGTGAAAAGTTTTAGTAGTCTTTCTTTGATAAATTCCTCCCAACTTTTTTATTGTTTCACTCTGGAAATTCCATTAGTAGACCATTGGGCCTCTTGAAGTCGCCTTCTCATTTCCTGGTTTTTCTGTTTTTGTCCAGCGTTTGGTCCTGTCACTCCATGCTGCTGTGATTCTTGGCTGTATCTTCTATTTTAGTGCATTGTTTATTTTTTCCTTATTTTCTGATTGTTCTTTTTCTATGCATGGTGGGTTAAGGAAAGGAGACATTTCAACTGCTGCTTATATAATCCTCATCCATTTTCTGAGGTTTTTTTTTTTTTTACCACAACTCTTCACATTGCTTTATGTTATAAGCTTCATGCTGTGAATCTCGAGCCTTTCTTGTGAGACTTTCTGGGAGTAAATAGCATTATTCATCAATCATGTTGCAGATCTCTGGGCACTAACATCTTGTGCTCTCCTTTGTTTTTGCCATTTCTCTCATTTGCTTTCAGTTTTCATTTATTGTGGTTTAGTTGTCTTCTCTTTTTACCAAGGATGAAGTTTGTAGTTTTGATTCTTAACACTTTCTGCCATTTTTGGATAATTTATGAGGGTAGAAATGGACAGAAATATCTATTTTGCCATTAGAAAACCCTTGGAATATATCTTAAAGCCATAATACAGTTCTTCACCCAGTAAATATCAGACTGAGCCCATAGCCCACGACTCTATACTTGCGACTTTCTCTTCATAATCACGTATGTGTAGCCTGATATTTATTTACACAATGAGAAAAAATTGTAGCATTGTAAACTTGCCTCAACTTGAGGGTTTAAACTGTAACTTTATTAAATCAAAATAGCTGCTTATCTGAATCTATCCATTTCTTCAAAATTAGATAAGCTGTGCACTGATCCTATGCTTTGGCTTGAACTCTTGACCTAGTGTTTTCCACAGATAAATAAAGGCTAATAATCTGACACTGGACAAGAACTTCTCTGTTTGCACACTGTTGCTTCATGCCAGTTGTATTAAAAGGTTGCAGGCACACCTTTCGACCCCACTGAGAAGTGCTTGATCCGGCCAAATGGGAGGCTGTCTCGCTGGATCCCACCACAGATGTCAGGCAGTGCCTGGTAGTAGAGAGCTATAGCTTTTTCCAATGTGATACCTGTTTGAAATTGTGGCCTCTGGCCTCTGTGAACATCTTTTGATGTTTGGAAACTTCCCCAACTTGTGATAACTCCGTCCTAAGGTAGAAGTCAGTTGTTGGCCTTTCCCTTGCTGTTGTATCTCAGGTGCGTGACCTAAGCCCCTAGCAATCGGACTCACTCATGAGAGGCTTCAGTTCAGAAACTAATGGCCTTAAGCAGCAGGTGTTGTGGGGCATCCAGCCTGGTGAGGGTGGAAGAAGAGACAGCAGGATGGAAGTCCAGTGACAGCATCAGTGGGGGAACTGTGGGGTCTCTTGCCCAGGTGTGGAAACCAGTGGCATCTCCACCAGGGAAAATCTATGGTATAATTGGGGCATTGTGCCAGTAGCATAGCCTCTAAGCCTGGCTCTCTGAGACTCCCTGCCACTCTCGTTTAGGAGTTGTGTTCTTGTAAAGGAGTCAGAGTTGGTTCCGTTTGCAGGTCTTTTTTTTTTTTCCTTTTTAAAGCAGGTTGTGTCTATTATGTATTTATTCATTTTTATTTTTGACTGCGCTGAGTCCTTGTTGCTGTACACAAGCTCTCTCTAGTTTTGACCGCAGGCATTGTTCTTTGTCATGGTGCGTGGCCTTCTCATTGCAGTGGCTTCCCTTGTTGAGGAGCACGGGCTCTGGGGCACGTGGGCTTCCGTAGTTGTGGTGTACGGGCTTAGTTGCCCTGCAGCATGTCCAGGATCTTCCTGGACCAGGTATCGAACCCGTGTCCCCTGCATTGGCAAGTAGACTTTCAACCACTGGAACACCAGGGAAGTCTCCAGCAGACCTTATTAATTCATTCATTAGAAAGCAAGCATAACATCTCTTCTCACCCATGTTGTTCCCATTATTTCTGACATCTAGTTTGAACTTTGATTTTGTTGATCACTGTTGCCTTACCGGCTTGTGGCTGGCTTTACTTCACATGAGGAAAACGTTCTTTTAGTTGATTTTGAAGTTTTGATGCAAGAAGCTAAAAGCTGCCTTCTGAGAAAGCATTCTTAGTACCCCTAAGCAGGGCACATGAAGTGTGGATCAGACTGGGTTTGGTGTCAGACCTGGAGGGCTCCAAGTGACTTGTGTCCTCCCCACTTGGGAGCAACATCACTTGGAAGAACTAGTGACCCTCAGCAATTCCTCATATTAGAATTCTTCCAACAAAATGCAGTGGATGCCGTGGCTGAGTGAGGTTATCCTTTTCCATGAATTTTTATGAGAAAATTTATTTCTACATGTATTTCAGCTCATTTTTTTTTCTCAGACAGATTCTGTATACTTTGTGAGGAGTGATAGAATACTGACCTACCAACAGGTTCTTGCTCCTTTCGTAGATGCAGTTCAAGAGGTGAATATGGTCCTTTAATCTCAAAACAGATATAAATCCAGTCTGTTGCTTGTGCCCTGAGGAGATACAAACAGCCTGATTATTTTGTTTTATCCATTGCTCAGCCTGGACATCAGGACTTTGTCTCTGCTGTAGAAATCAAGCCATTGCTTGTGATGTCCACCTTTGCTTTGCAATTCTGAGCCTTGCGGTAAATCTCTGGTGTATTTTGCACCTTGGGACTTTTTGGAGATAACCAGTTAAAACTAATTATAAAGGGTATATATTTTCTTTTGTTTTGTGTAACCAAGGGAAAAAGTATTTGAAGGCAGCAACTCAGGAATGCAGTGAACATTACAGATGCATCTCATACATAGTTGTTTTAAAACCAGCGGTCTCTAGGGACTTCTCTGGAGGTCCAGTGGTTAAGACTTTGCGTTCCAGTGGGGGGGTATGGGTTTGATCCCTGGTCAGGGAGCTAGGATCCTACATGCCTTGGGGTCCAAAAACTGAAACACAAAGCAGAAGTAATGTTGTAACAAATTCAATAAAGATTTTAAAAAACAGTCTGCATCAAGATCCGATTGCTTCTTGAGCATATCTTCAATATGTGTATATTAATGTATAAATTATATACACATGCATCTCTAACAATGCATTATATGTATATATATAAATATATAAAAATAGTACAGATTGGTTATATTAAAATTAATATAAATAGAATTGTTGCTCTATTCTTTTCCCATCCCGATGGGTTGTTTTGTGTGTTGCTTAGCATCCACTCCAGTATTCTTGGGACTTCCCTAGTGGAATAGATGGTAAAGAATCTGCCTGAAGTGAGGGAGACCTGAGTTCAATCCCTGGGTTGGGAAGATCCCCTAGAGAAAGGAATGGCTACCCACTCTAGTATTCTTGCTTGGAGAATCCCATGGATAAAGCAGCCTAGTGGGGTACAGTCCATGGAGTCTCAAGGAGTTGGACACGACTGAGTGACTAACACTTTCACTTAGGGTATATGCTTCCAGTTTTGAAGATGACTACTTGTCTGTGTGTGGACAAAGCAAATAGGAAATGAGATAGCTCAGCATTCTGCAAGGAAATACCCTAGTTTTGAAAAGGTGACTGGTTTGTGTCCTGCCTGGATTCTCATTCAACATGGATATGCTTTCTGCCCTTTGCACTTGCCTTACAATACGCCTCTCTCATGGGTTCCTCCTCCTGCAAGAGAGGAAGAGTGGTTGAGTGGAAAGAGAATCACTAAGACTTTGGAGTGTCGATATTGCAGCTCCTCCATTAACTAACCTTACGACTTCACGTGAGTTATCAGACATCTTTTAGCCTTGGTTTTCAATGATTAGGAAGGCTTCAAGTCAGGATGATCAGGAATATGCTATGCAACATTCTTCCCCTGACCAAGTGTAAAGTATTGTCGGATCTATTATGAAAAGCTGGTGTGTTTAAGAGGGATCAAGATATTCCTTGGTTGAAAGTAAGGTAGTGTTGAAACTATGAAGCTTACCAGAAGATAGAGCAGAGATACCTGAAAGTGATTTAGTGCCAGAATATCATCTATAGCATTTCTAACAGAGGGTCATCTAACTTCCAGCTCTTCAGATGGAAAACTCATTTGTTTTTAAAAAAGACAATTCATTCCATTAAGAAAAATTTGAACTGAGATTATATGTTTAATGCTTTAAAACTAAGAAATAATGCACAAATGGAGAATAAAATAATTTACATTTATACATATATGTAGGATTTCTCAGGTGGTGCAATGGTAAAGAATCCGCCTGCCAATGCCGGAGATGCAGGGTCGATCCCTGGGTTGGGAAGATCCCCTGGAGTAGGAAATGGCAACCCACTCCAGAATTCTTGCCTGGAGAATCCTATGGACAGAGGAGCCTGGCAGGTAACAGTCCATGGGGTCTCCAAGAGTCAGACACCACTGAGCATGCATGCACACACAGATAAACATGGCAACCCTTTAAAATATCTGAAGATAACTATTATACTCCTCTTAATCTCTTTACCTTTAACACAAACATGATCAATTCTTTAAAAAGTCTTCACTTGCAATCACTTCCAGACCTTTTGTTATCTCATTCGCTATTCTCTGAACAAACCTGGAATTGATTTGAGGGTTACTGGTTCCCAAAAGGTGGCTCCCATAGTTGTTTTTCTGAGCAGGCACCAGCCTCTGGAGACCGTTGCCTCACTTCGAGAAGCACCTACTCTGTCTCTTTCTTATCCACTCCCTCCAAGGAGTCGGAAAACAGACAGGGCTTCAAGCCTTTTGGATGAAACTCCATTCTTCACTTGTTACCAGATAGCTGGCTTGAGGACTGAAATGTGAGTGTGGATGTATTTTTGGATTTTACTTCTCCTGTGTCTTTCTGCTGGGCTTGGATCTCTGAAAGTCAAACTTGGTCAATTTTCTTAGATACTAAAATCTGTTTGCATCATTAGGCTTGCCCTCATACCCTGGATTCTGACCCTCATCTCTGCCCATAGGATGCCCAATAATATTCTGCTCTGCATGCCCAAATCCTAGGATTAATTTTCTTAACATTGCTTGTCATGTGGTTATCTTATTAAGCCTGGAACAGCAGTCTCTCTTTCCTCTCAGTTTCTCCAACTCTTAATGGCTGCAGAACTCATTTCACATTTAAATACATAGGCCTTACTGTCATTTGCTTTTATAAGAACACCTCTTGTTTGTGCAGCTGGATTATACATAGTCTATACGTAGGGACTAGGGTTTTTTGCGTCTTGATATTCAGTACAATGCTTAGTGTAAGTCCTTGAATTACATGCTTAATATTTCTTCTTAATAGTCCTTATTAAAGGAATGGCAAGATATTACTTCTACCTTAAGATATTTTGGAAAATTATTATACTTTTTGGACTAATCACTCTTTTTATGCTTTGGAGAATTTATTTCCTCCTCACTAATGTTGCACATTGTATAACATATTAGATATCCCTTTTAGTTTGGGGTATCAGGAAAATTATAACTAAGTTCACTTACTCTATTGACTCTCTACTTCCCTACTTGCCTCAGTGCTAGTTTTCCACTTCCATTTCTATTATATTAGTTTACTTTATGCTTCTTTCTTATTTTTTGTAAGGCATTTTTAATCCCTTTTGGAAGGAAAAGATATTATGAATATACTTGCATAAGACTTTTTAATAGAAATCTAACTTTTTAAAATTAATTTTCCATTTAGTCATTCAGGAAGTATTAAAGGAACTGAACTGAAGAAGATGTAAGAGGCAGTGAAGGTCTAGATGCCTGCCCATTAAAGAAATATTCATTATTTTTCAAAACACACTGATCATAATTTTTTTGAAAGGCAATGGAATCTAGGGTAAGCTGAGTAACTGGAATGTCAGGTGGAAAAGAGACTAAAAAGTTCATGTATTTCAAATAATACTGCTAAATTACTCAGAATAGAGCCATCTGGACAAAGTCCATGTTAATAAATGAAAGAAAGACAAGTAATTTCCGTAGAGTATACCTTCATGAAATATTTTTCAAAATGGGCAAAATATTAGTTTGGGGAGCAATGAGAAATACCAAACCTAAATCAATGTTAATGACTCTAAGGGACATAGAGTAACTATAAAATTTTCAATAGAAGTTTCATGTGTTGTTTTTGAAGTTATTCTTATTTGTTTTGGAGTCCTGTCTCCTTATTACCATATGTTGATGACAAGGTGAAAATGGTGCATTTCACATAATCAGTTCTGGAAATTAGAATATATTCCCTATCCCAGTTTCATAAGAGTTTGCTTTATCCTACTCATTTTAGCAGTTTAATCTTATACTGTTCCCTAATTGACTCAGCAAAAAATTTATATACAGAAGGTGCAATAAATAAGACTTGGTAACTGACTTTCAAGAGTTTGCTACTTAATAGGGGAGCTCATACTTTGGATTAATCAATTATATCAGTTGCCTTCATCTTGCTGGTTCAAAATATATGATGTGTAGCCCGAATAGTATGATATCCTTGATACCCTTCTGTTGTGTTGAGTAGCAGTAACAACCCACAGAAAAATAATAAGGCTTTTAACCATATGGTACAATATTGCTATCAAACTTTTGAGTTAATCCTGTCATAAATCTACAGTGTTTAACTTCAGAATAAGGAATCATGACCTTAATGGAATCAGAAAGGAACAAAAAAATTAGTTGCAGTATTAGTTAACATATAGATACTAAATATTTCTCATAGTGACTGGCACATGTGATCCAAATAGTTGGTGTTTCACACATCCTTAATGTTTGGTTGGTATATAGTAGCAGCTGGTCTGATGGAACTTTGAGAAACAGGATCACAAGACCATACCAGTTTATAAATCAGTTCATGTGTACATTATGCAAGGAGTGCCCTTTTCTGCCAGGGGCATAAAGGCTATTGTTAGATGTTAGGATGGTGGTAATAGAGGAGAAGTGTATGAATGAAGGTTACGATAGTGGTGGAGTCTGGGTCTGGTCTCAGAAGGAGGATAGTGCTCTTCCTAGATCTGAAAAGATAATTGTTTGGTTGGTGGCTGGAAGTCACTCAAGAGATAATTAGTAAGTAAGAAATAATCTTGGGATTCCACTAGCCATGACTTTTAGATGACTGGGAAAATAAAGATCACAGAGAATCACCACGGTAAGGCAAGTATCACCTTTGGGGAGAAGTTATAGGGAGAGGGGTTCAGTGACCCATCAGATTGAAGTATATCAATTGCTGAAGAAATCAGGGGATCTCAAGTCTGCTTTCAAGTATTATAAATCTAGCAGAGGAAATAAGAGAATATTAAACTATAGCCTAAGATAATTGTCAAAAGAATGTGCCATGAAAAACTATGCAACTTCAGAGACTAAATGTGAGGGGATATAATGTCAAATAAATGTATACCATGTGCCAAGAACATGTTTGGTATTTTTTTTAAATGTACATGAGGACATTATCATGTGTGGTTGGAAGATCAGAAAAGGTTTTATCATTAATTCTTTTTAAAGTTGAGCTTAGTCAGAGAACCAAGTCTAGAGTCCAATGATTTGAATTCTGATTTTTTTTCATTAATCGTTGTACAACTTTTGGCAAATCATTTAAAAAGTTTCAGCTTGTCCTTCTTAATATGTAAACTAAGAATAACAATAGTTGCATAACTTTGCAGAGTGATGGTGAGCACTAAATGTGGTAGCTGATTTCAGACCTTTTTTTGCCAGCTCATGATATTTTTGGTTATGTAAATAAAAACTTGTTTGCTTCTTCTTTTACAAGGGTCCCAAGACAAGCTATGGCAAAATATGAAAAGCTATGACAAACCTAGACAGGGTATTAAACAACAGAGACATCATCTTGTCAGCAAAGGTCTGGCATATAGTCAAAGCTATTATTTTTCTGGTAGTCATGTACACATGTGAGAGTTGGACCATGAAGAAGACTGAGCACCGAATAATTGATGCCTTCAAATTGTGGTACTGGAGAAAACTCTTGAGAGTCCCTTGGACTGCAAGGAGATCCAACCAGCCAATCCTAAAGGAAATCAGCCTTGAATATTCATTGGAGGGATTGATGCTAAAGCTTCAGTACTTTGTCACCTGAGGCAAAGAGCTGACTTATTGGAAAAGATCCTGATGCTGGGAAAGATTGAAGGCAGGAGGAGAAAGGGGTGACAGAATGAGATGGTTGGATGGCATCACCGACTCAATGGACATGAGTTTGAGCAAATTCCAAGAGATAGTGAAGGACAGGGAAGCCTGGCGTACTGCAGTCCCTGGAGTCTCAGAAAGTCAAACATGACTTAGCAACTGATCAACAACAACAGCAAGACAATTCAACAAAGGAAAGAATAGTATTTTCAGAAAATCTATAGATACTCATTTAGAAGAATGAAGTTGGACTTCTAACTCATATTGTATTCAAAAATTAATAATGCAAAATGTATAATAAACCTAAGTGTAAGGGTTAAAACTGTAAAACTCTTGAAAGAAAACATAGGAGTAAATCTTCAGGATCTTGCATTAGGCAGTGACTTCTTAGATATGATTCCAAAAGCATAAGCAACAGAAGAAAAAATAGATAAATTGCAATTTATCAAAGTAAAAGATTGTGTTGCAGTGACATCATCAAGAAAGTGAAAAAGATAGTTCATAGAAGTTTGTGAATCATGTATTTGATATAGAGAACTCTTAAAACTCAGCAAAGTGGGCAAAAGATTCAAATAGAAATATCTGAAAAAAAAAATACATGAATGATTTACAAGCACGTGGAAAGATGATCTACCTCATTAACCAATAAGAAATACAAATTAAAGCCACAATTATGTACTATTTCACACTTCCTGTTGTTGTCGTTTAGTCACTAAGTCGTGTCTGACTCTTTTGCGACCCCATAGACTATAGCCCGCCAGACTCCTCTGTCTGTGGGATTTCCTAGGCAAGAATACTGGAGTGGGTTACCATTTCCTTCTAGGACAGCCAAAATAAAGAGAAAGGCGTAATAAGTATTGATGAGGTTGTGGAGAGTTTGGAACACTGTTACATTGCTGGAGGAGCTTTAAAATGGTGCAGCCACTATGGAAGATACTTTTGATAAGAGGGTAAACAAAATGTTTAAGTGGATAAACAAAATATCCATACAGTGGATTTAAAAAAAATCAAGCACTGGCTTATTCTATAACACAGATGATGCTTTAAAATAATTATACCAAGAGAAAGCAGTCAGTCACAAAGGCCACATGTTTTATGATTCCATTTATATGAAATGCCCAGAATATCCATAGAGATAAAAAGTATATTAGTGGTTGCAAGGAGGTTGGGAGAGATGGTATGGGCAGATTTTCAACATTTTTTATGATGTTAGCTGTAGCTTTGCAGATAAGGCCTTTATTATGTTGAGGTGTGTTCCTTCTGTGCCCAATTTCTAGAGATTTTAATCATAAATTATGTTGAACTTTGTCAAAACCTTTTTCTGTATCTATTGAGATGACCATATGGTTTTTATTCTTCAATTTATTGATGTGGTATATCATGTTGATTTGTGTATATTGAAAAACTCTTGCAACCCTGAGATAAAGTCCACTTGATCGTGGTGTATGATCTTTTAAATATATTGTTGGATTTGATTTGCTGGTATTTGGCTGAGAATTTTTGCATCTATGTTCACTTGTGATATCTTTGTCTGGTTTTGCTATCAGGGTGACTCTAGTCTCCAGAATGATTTTGGAAGTGCTCCTTCCTCTGAAATGTTTTGTAATAATTTGAGAAGGTGGGGTATTAACTCTTCTTTAAATGTTTGGTAGAATTAACCTATGAAGCCATTTGGTTCTAGACTTTTGTTTGTTGGGAGTTTTAAAATTACTGATTCAATTTCACTATTGTCAATTGGTCTATTTATATTTTCTATTTCATCCTCCTTCAGTCTTGGGAGATTGTTCCTTTCTAAGAAT
Organism: Cephalophus harveyi; assembly: GCA_006410635.1. Classification (NCBI taxonomy): domain Eukaryota; kingdom Metazoa; phylum Chordata; class Mammalia; order Artiodactyla; family Bovidae; genus Cephalophus; species Cephalophus harveyi. The sequence goes on from SJYT01056330.1 coordinate 75,916, forward strand.
TTGTCCATTCTTCTAGGTTATCCATTTTACTGGTCTATAGTTGCTCCTAGTAGTCTCTTATGATCCTTTGTATTTCTGTGGTTTTGGTTGTAACTTCTTTTTCATTTCTCATTCTATTGATTTGGACCCTCTCCCTTTTTTTTCTTAATGATTCTTGCTACAGTTTTATCAATTTTGTTTACCTTTTCAAAGAACTGACTTTTAGTTTCATTGATCCTTTTTCAGTCTTTATTTTATTTATTTCTGCTCTGATCTTTTTGATTTCTTTCCTTCTATTAACTTTGGGTTTGTTCTTCTTTCTCTAGTTGTTTTAGGTGTAATATTAGTTTTTTTTTTATTTGAGATTTTTATTGTTCTTTGAAGTAAGCTTCTGTAACTATAAACATCTTTCTTAGAAGTGCTTTTGTTGTGAGCTGTAGATTTTGGATCATTGTGTTTTCATTTTCATTTGTTTCTAGGGATTTTCTATTTCCTCTTTTATTTCTTCAGAGATTCAATCAATAGCATGTTATTTAGCCTCTATGTGTTTGTGTTTTTTTTGCAGTTTTTTTTTTCTTGTAGTTGATTTCTAATCTCTTAACACTGCGGTCAGAAAAGATGCTTGATATGATTTTATTTCTCTTAAATTTGCCAAGGTTTGTTTTGTAATCTAGCATAGGAAAAGGAGTACATCAAAGCTGTATATTGTCACCCTGCTTATTTAACTTCTATGCAGAGTACATCATGAGAAATTCTGGGCTGGAAGAAGCACAAGCTGGAATCAAGATTGCCGGGAGATATATCAATAACCTCAGATATGCAGATGACACCACCCTTATGGCAGAAAGTGAAGAGGAACTCAAAAGCCTCCTGATGAAAGTGAAAAGAGGGGAGTGAAAAATTTGGCTTAAAGCTCAACATTCAGAAAACGAAGATCATGGCATCGGATCCCATCATGTCATGGGAAATAGATGGTGAAACACTGGAAACAGTGTCAGACTTTATTTTTTTGGGCTTCAAAATCACTGCAGATGGTGACTGCAGCCATGAAATTAAAAGACGCTTACTCCTTGGAAGGAAAGTTATGACCAACCTAGATAGCATATTCAAAAGCAGAGACATTNTATAAGAGACAGGGGAAACAGTGTCAGACTTTATGTTTGGGGGCTCCAAAACCACTACAGATGGTGATTGCAGCCATGAAATTAAAAGACGCTTACTCCTTGGAAGGAAAGTTATGACCAACCTAGATAGCATATTCAAAAGCAGAGACATTCCTTTGCCAACAAAGATCCATCTAGTCAAGGCTGTGGTTTTTCCAGTGGTCATGTATGGATGTGAGAGTTGGACTGTGAAGAAAGCTGAGCACCAAAGAATTGATGCTTTTGAAGTGTGGTGTTGGAGAAGACTCTTGAGAGTCCCTTGGACTGCAAGGAGATCCAACCAGACCATTCTAAAGGAGATCAGCCCTGGGTGTTCTTTGGAAGGAATGATGCTAAAGCTGAAACTCCAGTACTTTGGCCACCTTATGTGAAGAGTTGACTCACTGGAAAAGACTCTGATGCTGGAAGGGATTGGGGGCAAGAGGAAGAGGGGACGACAGAGGATGAGATGGCTGGATGGCATCACCGACTTGATGGATGTGAGCTTGAATAAACTCCGGGAGATGGTGATAGACAGGGAGGCCTGGTATGCTGCAATTCATGGGGTCACAAAGAGTTGGACACGACTGAGCAACTGAGCTGAACTGATGTGATCTATCCTGGAGAATGTTCCAAGTGCACTTGAAAAGAATGTGTATTCTATTGCTTTAAGATAGAATGCTCTACATAATCAATTTAATGTTAAGTACATTTATTCTAAATTTGCATATTACAAAATTAATATACAGAAATCTGTTGCATTCACTGACAATTAAGTAGCAGGAAGAGATATTAAAGAAACAATCCCACAAAGCCTTTGCACAGCAAAGGAGACCATTGACAAAACAAAATGACAGCCTACTGAATGGGGGCAAGTATTTGCCAATGATATGATGAATAAGGGATTAATAAATAGCTCATGCAACTCAACATCAAGAAAACAGACAACCCAATTAAAAAATAGGGCAGTACTTAATAGACATTTTTCCCAAGAGGAAATGGAGGAACATCCCTGGTGGTACAGTGGATGGGAGTCCAACTGCCAGTGCAGGGGACTCATGTTCAATCCCTAGTCCAGGAGGATCCACATGCCAAGGAGCAACTGGGCCCATGCACAGCAACTACTGAGCTGGTACTCTAGAGCCCATGAGCCATAACTATTGAGCCGTCATGTGACAGCTACTGAAATGTGCATGCTCTCGGGCCCACAAGCCACAATTCATGAGCCCCTGTGCCACAACTCCTGAAGCCCAGGCACCTAGAGCCCGTGTTCCGCAACAAGAGAAGCCCCCACAGTGAGAAGCCTGTGTACAACATCAAAGAGCAGCCTCTATTCTCTGTAACTAGAAAAGGCCTGGGTGCAGTAACAAAGGCCCAGTGCAGCCAAAAACAAATAAATTATAAAAAAGGAGGAAATGCAGATGGCCAACAGGTACGTAAAAAGATGCTCATCATCATGAAATGCAAATTAATAGCACGATGAGATATCACCTCACACCTGTCAGATTGACTATCATCAAAGGAACGCAAATAACACATGTTGGTGCAGATGTGGAGAAAGGGGAACCCTTGCACATTGTTGGTGGGAATGTAAATTGGTGCAGCCGCTGTGAAAAACAGTGTGGAGATTTCTCAAAACTGAAAATAGAAGTACTGTATGACCCGGAAACTCCAATCCTGGAAATTTATGTAGAAAACAAAAAGACTAATTTGGATAGGTACACGCACCCCTGTGTTCATAGCAGCCTTATTTACAGTTGTCAAGATATGAAAACAACCTAAGTGTCCATCAATAGCTGAATGGATAAAGAAGATATGGTATATGTATTTGATGAAATACTACTTGGAACATAAAAAAAGAGTGAAAACCTGCCCTTTGCAGCGGCATGGATGGACGTGAAAGACATTATGCTAAGTGAAATTAGCCAGACAGAGAAAGAGAAATGCTGTATAATATCACTTATATGTAGAATCTAAAGAATCATACAGCAACAGAAAAGCAGAGTCACAGATAAATAAAACAAAAGAATGGTTACCAGTGGGTGGGTGATATAGGGGAGGTACAAGCTATTGGATGTAAGATAGGCTCAAGGATGTATTGTACAACTTGGCAAATATAGCCAATATTTTGTAATAACTACAAATGGAAAGTTACATTTAAAATTAGTATAATAAATAAAAATAAATTAAAAAAAAGAATATCATTATCCGTTAACCGTCATCTTTAGAACCCAGTAAGTCAAAACACTTTGGTTGACATTCCAGTTTTGCTGTTCATTGCAGTAATTACGTCCATCTAGCCTCAGCCAGTCAAGTGCTGCCATTTTGCCTCTGCATCCCAGGATCCTACCATTCCCCATTTCTATAAAGAATCCAAATCTTCCCACCCTCACCGTCACTCCCAAATTACAGAAAATATCCAGAGCAGAATTTTTCAAAGACGCTACTAGCCTTTTCAAATGACAACAGGAACTGTCTTTGTGAAGAGAATATCCTAAAGGCCCCCTCCTGAGAAAGAGTTAGGTGGAGGTGCTTGAACCATATACAATACAAGAACAAAGAAAGATGCTGATTGATGCTCTGTTGCTCAGCCATGTCCGACTCTTGCGACCCCATGGACTGTAGCCTACCAGACTCCTCTGGCCATGGAATCCTCCAGGCAAGAATACTGGAGCAGGTTGCCATTACCTACTCCAGGGGATCTTCCTATGAGGACTGAAGCCCTGTCTCTTGCGTCTCCTCCATTGGCAGGCAGGTTCTTTACCACTGTATCACCTGGGAAGCCCGACGCTGACTCAGAGTGCATTTATAAGCCGTTAACTCCATGGGCAACTGGCACCTAATCCCTGTGGGCATCTCTGGGAGATGGTGTGCATATGGAACTCAGAATGGTCTCACGCAAGGAGTGAGGGGGCTGAGGGACCATTTTCTAATGCTCAAGTGGGGTTGAAGGTTACCTGTAAAGGTGTGGACTCCCTAGCACTTCAGGCCATCCCAGCTGACCCTAAAGATGCACTCAGGTGAAGTTACAGGTGCTTGCAGTTAGACACCTTTGTGTGCGTGCTCAGTTGCTCAGTTGTGTCTGACTCTTTGTGACCCCACCAGGCTCCTCTGTCCATGGGATTCTCCAGGCAAGAATACTGAAGTAGATTGTCATTGTCTCCTCTAATGGGTCTTCCTGACCCAGGGGTAAAACCTACATCTCCTGTGTTTCCAGCACTGACAGGCGGATGCTTTACTGCTGAGCCACCTTTGGCCTTATGAAAGCAGTGTGTACCAGGGGATATGGGCAAAATCTCAGTAAATTTCAGCTGGACAAATAAACAAATCCCACATTCTTTAGTATTTGACTCTCAAAAATCACATTCTTGATATTTGTCATTCTTGTGTCAGTGGAGAATTGAGAAGTGAACAGAAGGATCATTTCAAACATATAGAAACGCTTCCTTTCAGCAGACTGTAGAAACCACGAGAATAATGATTTTATCTCCTCTCATCACTGTGATATTCCCAGTGGTCTAGTAGAATACCCAATTAGTTTTTATTTGCCACATTTTATAGTGTCTGCTTTCTCAATTATTGAAATGGGAGGATTCTCTCTCTTTCTTAATTTTTGAAATTATGGTTCAGAGCATTCTACGAGGTAGGAATCAGTTAACCTGGGCCTGGTAAAAAGTATGTGGTAGGTAATATTAGTAGAATGAAGGAGAAGCACAGAAAATCATTATTAGTGTTACAATTTTAGTCATACTATATTTTGATAAATTTTAATATTTTGCTGTTATAAATATTGTGTTAAATTTTAATGGGAGCTAGAGTGCTTATTCTGCTGATAAATATTAATGCTAAAAGATATATATTTTTCAGTAAATGATACATGAGTGTATTTCATCTGCATGCATTTATTATAGTGTGGTATTTAGAATTTCAGATTATCCAGTTTATGGCTATACTAAGGAATATTTTGACTTTTGAGATGCAAACACACACATGTACAACTTGCCATTCTCCTTTATTCTGTTCATGGATATGTAGATGATACCACTGAGTTCAGAATAATTGATATTTTGCACTGAACTATGTTAAATAATTTATTCTTGCAAATGTTCTTCTTAAAGATTTTCCCCTTAGGTCTTGAAGTTGGTTTGTATGCCCTGAACATATATCAATTGAAAGCAGAGAGAGGTCTGACCCACAAAATTTGGGATAGAGGGGAGAAACCAACCTAAAATTTAGGATCCTAAAATTAAGGATCCACAAAATATAGATTCGGCTTTGTCTCTTCTTTGTCATATACCTCTCTTTAGAGCATTTGATGTCTTCTTCATCTAAATTCTTCTTTGCCAAGACTGTATCTGTCTATATACAGTTTTATTGGCCTATTTTATTGGCCGATTGCCCTGGTTTCTTACAAGTAGAGAAAGATGGAGCTAATTTGATGTCTGTTATTTTTCCAGTAGTCATGTATGTGTCATGGATGTGATAGTTGGACTATAAAGAAAGCTGAGTGCCAAAGAATTGATGCTTTTGAACTGTGGTGTTGGGGAAGACTCTTGAGTCCCTTGGACTACAAGGAGATCCAACCAGTCCATCCTAAAGGAATTCAGTCCTGAATATTCATTGGAAGGACTGATGTTGAAGCTGAAACTCCAGTACTCTGGCCACCTAATGCGAAGAACTGACTCATTAGAAAAGACCCTGATGCTGGGAAAGATTGAAAGCGGGAGGAGAAGGGGATGACAGAAGATGAGTTGGATGGATGGCATCACCAACTCAATGGACATGAGTTTGAATAGGCTGTGGGAGTTGGTGATGGATGGGGAAGCCTGGTGTGCTGCAGTCCATGGGGTTACCAAGAGTCAGATACTACTGAGCAACTGAACTGAACTGATACTATTGGGGGGGAGGGGTTCTCTGTAGGAAAATATTTCTTTACTGTTTTATTTCTGCCAAACATTTAGAAATAAATAGCAGATTTAACACTTGCAATTTCATCTCACAATTATCTCCAATTACAAATTAGCTGCCTAAAATTATTTATAAGTAACACTTTTGCTGACACATTCATTGTAAATGTCTGTGGCTGTATCATGCAAAATGTATATTTAGCTTTATAATACATTATTCTGTGAAAAATAACTATTAGTTGAGCACATGATGAATTTAGGTTTTGTAAAGACCAAATTTTATAATTTTAAGAAGCCTACTTTAAAAAATAACAGCATTAATATTATTAATATAAAGTTAGGTATAAAAGCAAATATTTATTTAGAATGAGAAATCATAACAACTGAAAAATCATACTTAACACAAAACCTGGACTGATAACATTACTTGCTATTATTGACTATCTAATACATATGTCTAATAATGTTTTCCTACATTTTTTTACTACATATTTTGGAAAGTCTTTTTCATAACAGCTATGTAATTTAATTTTTCATGGAGAATAGAAAGATAATTTAGTCTTTTCTCTTAGAATGTTCAACCAAAAGTTGTTTTTATTACTGCTAGTTTAGAGAATTTGCTTTCTGTTCCCTAACTTGTTATGGACAATGTGCTATCCTTGCAGGGAGTGAGGTTGTATTTGGGAAGACTCTCATATTTCTTTCCTATCTGAACTGTGAGTTTGTAGGACCTCACTAGTCGTCTCCTTATGAATTGCCTTTTCTGAACTACGTGTCTCCCCTTAGAGAAATGTTGGACTTTTCCATTATATTCTCTATGCTTCCTACCTTTTCTTTCACTTGTAATCTCCTCTCATTTTTTGTTGTGTTGAATATTTTCTTCTGATTTATCTTTCAGTTAATATGTGTTTTCCAGATCTATTACTAAATCTGACTTTTAATTTCAGTTATCAAAGTTTTTATTTCTAGAAGTTCTTTTTGCAAATTTACTTAGGTATGCTTCAACCCCTTGGTGATATTATCAATCTGCTTTTTACTTCTTTAAACCATAATGTTGGTAGCTATTTGACATTCTGTTCTCATCATTCCAGTACCTGAGTATTTTGTTTAATGTTGATGTTGTCGATTGATTCTGTTTGGTATTGATTTTGTTGTGTCCTGCATGGCGCCATGTTACCTTTTGGTTTTGACTGTGAGCTCACATTTTCTAAAACTTGATCTGGAGGAATATTTTAAGGTTTGAGTTGCAGGTCCATAGAAGCAAATAAGACTTTTGTTTGCTCCTGCTTATTCATTAGTGCTGTCAACTCAGGCCTACTTTAAAGTCAATTCTCAGCTCAAAGCTTTGTTATTTTTCTTTTCTTTAAAATCTCATAGATAGTATGAACTTGTATGGTGTCTTGTGTCTCTAATTCTTGGGGGGAATTTCCCTCTTGACTGGGCACTGAAGTTAGGATAAGTATGTTACCTTGAAAGACCCTTCAGTCCATGGGTTCGTTTCTAGTTCTGCCTCACAGTGAAGGTGAATCTCATGATATCCCACATTTATGCTGGTCCCTATTTGACTCCCTGTCTTGGGTTACCCTCGGGCTTGGTCTCTTTTGCCTCATACGCAGGGCGCTGGTGGTAAAGAAACTACCTGCCAGTGCAGGAAACACGGGTTCCATCCCTGAGTCGGGAAGATCCCCTGGAGAGGGCAATGGCAACCCTCCGCAGTATTCTCGCCTGGAGAATGCCATGGACAGAGGAGCCTAGTAGGCCACAGTCCACGGGGTCACAAAGAGTTGGACATGAGTGAAGCGACTTAGCACGCACAGGGCCATCAAAACTCGAGCTCAAGTTCATCGGGGTTCAGCTGTTGCCCTTGGAGTGAAACCGGAATCAGTGCTCTGCTTGCTTTTTCAGTTCCCCTTTCACCCACTTTTTGAGCATTCTTTACTTCCTTTCCACAACAGCAATGCTTTTAAAAAGATGTTTAAAAAATGTCCACTGCGTTTATCTCTTTCAGCAAGAAAGTTGTTTCAGATTATCAGCTTAGAAATCTCTTTGGCTTTGTGTTTAAAATAGGAATCTGTGGAAATAGAACAGGTTTTGGGTTCCTACAGCTCTGTGTTTGGAGCCCAGTTCCACCAGTTACTTTGATAAAGTTTCATTAATCACAATTTCCCTGTATCTGTTTCTTCTACTTTAAAGACAGATGGCATTACTTGCTCTACTTGGTTTTGTAATTATCATTAATGTGTGTGTTTTAGTTGCTCAGTCATGTCCGACTCTGCAATCCCATGGACTGTAGCCCACCAGGCTTTTTTGTCTGTGGAATTCTCCAGGCAAGAATACTGGAGTGGGTTGCCATCCCCTTTTCCAGGGGATCTTCCTGCCCCCAAAACCGAACCCGGGTCTCCTGCACTACAGGAGGATTCTTTAGTGTCTGAGCCACTAGAGAAGCCAATTGTTATTAATAGTGTAAAGTAACTAGCTTAGTGTCTAATACATTGAAGATATTTAATAAACAGTAGATATTATCATCATCATCACCCTAATATTTTTGTATACATAATTTACTACAGTATTTATTATTTTAACATCTTGTTAAAATATACACATACAATAAGAATTAAAATAGTAAATATTGTAAAGAGTTCAGTTCAGTCACTCAGTTGTGTCTGACTCTTTGC
>SJYT01056330.1:94945-138208 GCA_006410635.1 Cephalophus harveyi
AAATTTTGAGGATTAACATTATTAAAAGTGTGACTTTGTTTTGCAAAATTATTAATAGTTTCCTTTGATGCATTTAAATCTTGGCTAATAAGTAATTAACTGCTTTCGAAAAGCAAGGAGGAGGAAAGGCAGAAATTCTGAATGGTATACCTTCAAGGGTCATCACTTAGCAAAATAATTCAGGATTGGAGTTAAAGTATACCTAAGAGTATAAGGCAATAAAAAATAAGGTGTTTTTTTTTTTTTAAAAAAAAAAAAAACAATCCAGACATCTCATCCTCTGCTGCCTTCTCCTTTTGCCTTCAGTCTTTCCCAGCATCAAGGAGAGTCAGTTCTTTGCATCAGATGGCCAAAGTATTGGAACTTCAGCTTCAGCATCAGTCCCTCCAATGAATATTTAGGGTTAATTTCTTTAGGATTGACTGGTTTGATTAACTGGCTTTCCAAGGGACTTTCAGGAGTCTTCTCCAACACCACAGTTTGAAAGCATCATTTCGTTAGTGCTCAGCTTCTTTATGGTCCATTTCTCACATCCGTACATGATGACTACTGGAAAAACCATAGCTTTGACTATATGGACCTTTGTCAGCAAAGTTATGTCTCTGCTTTTTAAGACTCTGTCTAGGTTTGTCATAGCTTTCCTTCCAAGAAGCAAGAGCCTTTTAATTTTCATGGCTGCAGTCACCATCCACAGTGATTTTGGAGCCCAAGAAAATAAAATCTATCACCGTTTTCACTTTTTCCCCTTCTATTTGCCATGAAGTGATGGGATCGGAAGCCATGATCTCAGTTCTTTGAATGTTGAATTTTAAGCCAGGTTTTACACTTTTCTCTTTCACCTTCATCAAGAGATTCTTTAGTTCCTCTTTGCTTTCTACCCTTAAGATGGTATCATTTTCATATCTGAGGTTGTTATTTCTCCCGACAATCTTAATTCCATCTTGTGATTTATCCCGCCCAGCATTTTGCATGATGTACTCTGCATATAAGTTAAATAAACAAGGTGTCAGTATACAGCCTTAATGTATTCCTTTCTCAGTTTTGAACCAGTCCATTGTTCCATGTCTGGTTCTAATTTTTGCTTCTTGACCAACATACAAGTTTTTCAAGAGACAAGTAAGATGGTCTGTTATTCCCATCTCTTTAAGAATTTTTCACAGTTTGTTGTGATCCACATAGTCAAAGACTTTAGTGTAGTCAGTGAAGCAGGTAGGTGTTTTTCTAGAATTCCTTTGCTCTCTCTATGATCCAATGACTGTTGGCAATTTGATCTCTGGTTCATCTGCCTTCTCTCTACCCAGCTGGTACCTCTGAAAGTTCTCAGTTCACGTACTACTTGAAGGATTTTGAGTGTAACCTTATGAGCATGCAAAATGAACACAGTTGTCCAGTAGTTTGAACATTCTTTGGCATTGCCCTTCTTTGGGATTGAAATGAAAACTGACATTTTTCTGTCCTATGTACACTGCTGGGGTTTCCAAATTTGCTGGCATATTGAGTGCAGCACTTTAACAACATCATCTTTTAGGATATGAAATAGCTCAGCTGGAGTTCCATCACCTTCCCTAGCTTTGTTTGTAGTAATGCTTCCAAAGGTTCACTTGACATCACACTCCTTGGTGTCTGGCTCTGGGTGAGTGACCACATCATCATGGTTATCCCAGTCATTAAAAATTTTTTGTATAGTTCTGTGTATTATTGCCACCTCTTCTTAATCTCTTCTGCTTCTGTTGGGTCCTTACTGTATCTGTCCTTTACTGTGCCCATCTTTGCATGTAATGTTCCACTGAAGAGATCTCTAGTCTTTCCTATTCTATTGTTTTCCTCTGTTTCTTTGCATTTTGCACTTAAGAAGGCCTTCTTCTTTCTCCTTGCTGTTCTCTGGAACTCTGTATTCAGTTGGGTATCTTTTTCTTTCTCCCTTGCTTTTTACTTCCCTTCTTTTTTCAACTATTTGTAAAGCCACTTCAGATAACCACTTTGTCTTCTTGCGTTTCTTTTTCTTGGGGATGGTTTTGGTCACTGCCTCCTGTACAATGTGACAAAGCTCTGTCCATAGTTCTTCAGGCACTCTGTCTACAGGATCTAATCGAGTGAATCTATTCGTCACCTCCACAGTATAATCATAAAGGATTTGATTTAGGTCATATCTGAATGGCCTAGTGGTTTTCCCAACTTTCTTCAATTAAGCCTGAATTTTGTAATAAGGAGCTGATGATCTGAGCCACAGTCAGCTCCAGGTCTTGTTTTTGCTGACTGTGTATATAGGTTCTCCATCTTTGTCTGCACAGAATACAGTCAGTCTGATTTTGGTGTTGACCATTTGGGATTCCATATGTAGGGTCATTTTTTGTGTTGTTGGAAAAGGGTCTTTTCTTTGACCAATGTGTTCTTTTGACAGAACTCTGTTAACCCTTGCCCTGCTTCATTTTGTACTCAGGGTCAAGCTTGCCTGTTACTCCAGGTATCTCTTGACTTCCTGCTTTTGCTTTCCAATCCCCTGTGATAAAAGGATGTCTTTTCTTGGGGGGTGTTATTTGTAGAAGGTCTTGTAGATCTTTATTAGAACTGGTCAACTTCAGCTTCTTCAGCATCAGTGGTTGAAGCATAGACTTGGATTACTGTGATGTTGAAAGACATACATAGTAAGGTGTTGAAAGACGTATAACATTATAATAATGATGTATGTCTTTCAGTAAATCTCTTCTCATCTTTCCTATTCTGCTGAATTCTATTTTAAGAGGTCTTTCACATACTCTCCTCTTCTTTGAAATAGTTATATTACTCTTCTGAGGAAATCACCTACTTGGGTCCCTGTTTAGCAGCTGAGATCCATTTTTCTTGGATCATGAATAGTCAGTGAACAAATAGTTGGTGGCTATCATGTATTGTTATTAGAAAAGGAATCAAAAGAAGGAGACTCCATAGTATATGAAGATTCATTTTTAAGTATTATCTTTTTTGGAAATAATCCTTTTTCTTTTTATGTTTTATGATAAATATGATAAACTTGCCCATCAGTATCTTAAAATAAGGTGAAACACAGTTGAACATCTGAAACATAGAATATCACAAAGAGCAAGCTACAGTCCATGGGGTTGCAAAGAGTCAGACCCAACAGAGCACAACACAAGCAAGCGACGTTATACATATACATCTATCGTTGCCTTATAGAGAAACACAAAGTACCTTTCCTTTTCTCATAGAGAAATTCTTTCTTGATTTGCTTTCATCTCACAGTTCTTAGCCAATCTTATAGTAAGAACCATTTCTACTTCAGGATGGGAATATGTAAGAAGTACAAATTAATTAATGGGGCAGCTTTCAAAGTAAATGTTTTATCCTCTCCATGATTAATCATCTACCCTTTGCTTTAAATTCCATCAGTATTCTGGAACATATTAATATTGATTAAGAAACTAGATTTGCTAAACAATTACATAAAATTTGAGGATTAACATTGTTAAAAATGTCACTTTGTTTTGCAAAATTATAAGTTTCCTTTGATGCATTTAAATCTTGGCTAATAAGTAATTAACTGCTTTCGAAAAGCAAGAAGGAGGAAAGGCAGAAATTCTGAATGCTATACCTTTAAGGGCCATCACTTAGCAAAATAATTCAGGATTGGAGTTAAAGTATACCTGAGTATAAGGCAATAAAAAACAAGGTTGTTTTTTTTAAAAAAAATAATCCAGACATCTCATCCTCTGCTGCCTTCTCCTTTTGCCTTCAGTCTTTCCCAGCATCAAGGAGAGTCAATTCTTTGCATCAGATGGCCAAAGTATTGGAGCTTCAGCTTCAGCATCAGTCCCTCCAATGAATATTTAGGTTGATTTCCTTTAGGATTGACTGGTTTGATTAACTGGCTTTCCAAGGGACTTTCAGGAGTCTTCTCCAACACCACAGTTTGAAAGCATCATTTCGTCAGTGCTCAGCTTCTTTATGGTCCAGTTCTCACATCCGTACATGATGACTACTGGAAAAACCATAGCTTTGACTGTTTGTACCTTTGTCAGCAAAGTTATGTCTCTGCTTTTTAAGACTCTGTCTAGGTTTGTCATAGCTTTCCTTCCAAGGAGCAAGAGTCTTTTAATTTTCATGGCTGCAGTCACCATCCACAGTGATTTTGGAGCCCAAGAAAATAAAATCTATCACTGTTTTCACTTTTTCCCCTTCTATTTGCCATGAAGTGATGGGACCGGATGCCATGATCTCAGTTCTTTGAATGTTGAATTTTAAGCCAGGTTTTACACTTTTCTCTTTCACCTTCATCAAGAGGTTCTTTAGTTCCTCTTTGCTTTCTACCATTAAGATGGTACCATTTTCATATCTGAGTTTGTTGTTATTTCTCCCAACAATCTTGATTCCAGCTTGTGATTTATCCCACCCAGCATTTTGCATGATGTACTCTGCATATAAGTTAAATAAACAAGGTGACAATATACAGCCTTGATGTATTCCTTTCCCAATTTTGAACCAGTCCATTGTTCCATGTCTGGTTCTAATTTTTGCTTCTTGACCAACATACAAGTTTTTCAAGAGACAAGTAAGATGGTCTGTTATTCCCATCTCTTTAAGAATTTTTCACAGTTTGTTGTGATCCACACAGTCAAAGGCTTTAGCGTAGTCGATGAAGCAGGTAGGTGTTTTTCTAGAATTGTCTCTATGATCCAATGAATGTTGGCAATTTGATCTCTGGTTCATCCACCTTCTCTCTACCTAGCTGGTACTTCTGAAAGTTCTCAGTTCACGTACTACTGAAGCCCAACTTGAAGGATTTTGAGTGTAACCTATGAGCATGCAAAATGAACGCAGTTGTCCAGTAGTTTGAACATTCTTTGGCATTGCCCTTCTTTGGGATTGAAATGAAAACTGTGTACACTGCTGGGGTTTCCAAATTTGCTGGCATATTGAGTGCAGCACTTTAACAACATCATCTTTTAGGATATGAAATAGCTCAGCTGGAGTTCCATCACCTTCCCTAGCTTTGTTTGTAGTAATGCTTCCAAAGGTTCACTTGACTTCACACTCCTTGGTGTCTGGCTCTGGTTGAGTGACCATATCATCATGGTTATCCCAGCCATTAAAATTTTTTTGTATAGTTCTGTGTATTCTTGCCACCTCTTCTTAATCTCTTCTGCTTCTGTTGGGTCCTTACCATATCTGTCCTTTACTGTGCCCATCTTTGCATGTAATGTTCCACTGAAGAGATCTCTAGTCTTTCCCATTCTATTGTTTTCCTCTGTTTCTTTGCATTTTGCATTTAAGAAGGCCTTCTTCTTTCTCCTTGCTGTTCTCTGGAACTCTGTATTCAGTTGGGTATCTTTTTCTTTCTCCCTTGCTTTTTACTTCCCTTCTTTCTTCAAGTATTTGTAAAGCCACTTCAGATAACCACATTGTCTTCTTGCATTTCTTTTTCTTGGGGATGGTTTTGGTCACTGCCTCCTGTACAATGTGACAAAGCTCTATCCATAGTTCTTCAGGCACTCTGTCTACAGGATCTAATCGAGTGAATCTATTCGTCACCTCCACTGTATAATCATAAAGGATTTGATTTAGGTCATATCTGAATGGCCTAGTGGTTTTCCCAACTTTCTTCAATTAAGCCTGAATTTTGTAATAAGGAGCTGATGATTTGAGCCACAGTCAGCTCCAGGTCTTGTTTTTGCTGACTGTGTATATAGGTTCTCCATCTTTGTCTGCACAGAATACAATCAGTCTGATTTTGGTGTTGACCATTTGGGATGTCCATAAGTAGGGTCATTTTTTGTGTTGTTGGAAAAGGGTCTTTTCTTTGACCAATGTGTTCTTTTGACAAAACTCTATTAAACCTTGCCCTGCTTCATTTTGTACTCCAGGGTCAAGCTTGCCTGTTACTCCAGGTATCTCTTGACTTCCTGCTTTTGCATTCCAATCCCCTGTGATAAAAGGATGTCTTTTTTGGGGGGGTGTTATTTCTAGAAGGTCTTGTAGATCTTTATTAGAACTGGTCAACTTCAGCTTCTTCAGCATCAGTGGCTGAAGCATAGACTAGGATTACTGTGATGTTGAAAGACATACATAATAATGTGATGAAAGACATATAACATTATAATAATGATGTATGTCTTTCAGTAAATCTCTTCTCATCTTTCCTATTCTGCTGAATTCTATTTTAAGAGGTCTTTCACATACTCTCCTCTTCTTTGAAATAGTTATATTACTCTTGTGAGGAAATCACCTACTTGGGTCCCTGTTTAGCAGCTGAGATCCATTTTTCTTGGATCATGAATAGTCAATGAACAAATAGTTGGTGGCTATCATGTATTGTTATTAGAAAAGGAATCAAAAGAAGGAGACTCCATAGTATATGAAGATTCATTTTTAAGTATTATCTTTTTTGGAAATAATCCTTTTTCTTTTTATGTTTTATGATAAATATGATAAACTTGCCCATCAGTATCTTAAAATAAGGTGAAACACAGTTGAACATCTGAAACATAGAATATCACAAAGAGCAAGCTACAGTCCATGGGGTTGCAAAGAGTCAGACGCAACGGAGCACAACACAAGCAAGCGACGTTATACATATACATCTATTGTTGCCTTATAGAGAAGCACAAAGTAACTTTCCTTTTCTCATAGAGAAATTCTTTCTTGGTTTGCTTTCATCTCACAGTACTTAGCCAATCTTATAGTAAGAACCATTTCTACTTAAGGATGGGAATATGTAAGAAGTACAAATTAATTAATGGAGCAGCTTTCAAAGTAAATGTTTTATCCTCTCCATGATTAATCATCTACCCTTTGCTTTAAATTCCATCAGTATTCTGGAGTCTTCCAAGTATAAATCTCCTGTTTAACTATCTCTTTAAAGCTGCATCTGCAAATCATTAAGAAGCATCTCCACTTGGATGCTGTGTTGGTCAGGGTCATGTTAGGAGATAGAAAATACACCACAATTTAAATGAGAGAATATTTAATATAAAAAACTGACTGTGGCCTACCAGTCTCCTCTCTGTTCATGGAATTTTCCATACAAGAATACTGGAGTGGATTGCCATTTCCTCCTCCAGGGGATCTTCCCAACCCAGGTACTGAACCCATGTCTCTGGCATGTCTTGCATTGGCAGACATGGATTCTTTACCCCTAAACCACCTGAGAAGACATATGTATAACATATTGGCTTACAAAACAAGTTGGCAATGAAAACACTTGCCATAAAAGAGCCTGAAATTATGTATATGTAATTTACATAGATAGCCTTCTTTGGTGTCTCAGCAGTAAAGACTCTGCCCACATTGCAAGAGACACAAGTTCAATCACTGGCTTGGCAAGATCCCCTGGAGAAGGAAAGGCAGTATTCTTGCCTGGGAAATTCCATGGACCAAGGAGCCTGATGAGCTAAAGTCCATGGGGTCACAAAAGAATAGGACATGATTTAGCAACTAGGGATTTTATTCAGTTCAGTTCAGTTCAGTCACTCAGTCATGTCTGACTGTTTGCAACCACAGGGACTGCAGCACACCAGGCTTTCCTGTCCATCACCAACTCTTGGAGCCTACTCAAACTCATGTCCATTGAGTCGGTGATGCCATCCAACCATCTCATCCTCTGTTGTCCACTTCTCCTCCTGCCTTCCATCTTTCCCAGCATCAGGGTCTTTTCAAATGAGTAAGTTCTTCCCATCAGGTGGCCAAAGTATTGGAGTTTCAGCTTCAGAATCAGTCCTTCCAAAGAAATCCCAGGGCTTATCTCCTTCAGAATGGACTGGTTGGATCTCCTTGCAGTCCAAGGGACTCTCAAGAGTCTTCTCCAACACCACAGTTCAAAAGCATCAATTCTTCAGCACTCAGCTTTCTTTATAGTCCAACTCTGACATCCATACATGACTACTGGAAAAACTGTAGCTTTGACTAGACGAATCTTTGTTGGCAAAGTAATGTTGTTGCTTTTTAATATGCTGTCTAGGTTGGTCATAGCTTTTCTTCCAAGGAGCAAGTGTGTTTTAATTTCATGGCTGCAGTTACCATCTGCAGTGATTTTGGAGCCCCCCAAAATAAAGTCTGTCATTGTTTCCATTGTTTCCCCATCTATTTGCCATGAGTGATGGGACCAGATGCCATGATCTTAGATTTCTGAATGTTGAGTTTTAAGTCAACTTTTTCACTCTCCTCTTTCATCAAGAGGCTCTTTAGTTCCTCTTCACTTTCTGCCATAAGGGTGGTGCCATCTGCATATCTGAGGTTATTGATATTTTTCCTGGCAATCTTGATTCCAGCTTGTGCTTTATATAGACATGTAAATTATTTGAATATATATCATGTTAATACAGTTTTTGCTTCCACTAAATGATTTGATCTGTTAGCAATTGTCAGTTCATATGGACAGATTCTCATTCTGACATCCAGAATATTTATATTTTAGAAAATGATTGCAAAGCACATTAAGCTAGACAACCAGATTTGAGAAATAACTGCTACTTTCCACACTGAAGGCTGACTGTAGGTTCAGAATAAAAGGCTGAGAGACACTTTTCCATTCCTATCCCTTCTGGAGGATTAGCCAAGCATTTGTATTGTAGGACCTTGTTCTTTTTGTTCTTAGTCACTTAGTCATGTCCGACTCTTTGTGACCCCATAGACTGTCACCCCCCCAGGCTCCTCTGTCCATTGAATTCTCCAGGTGAGGATACTGGAATGGGTTGCCATGCCCTCCTCCAGGGCATCTTCCCAACCCAGGGATTGAACCCAGGTCTCCTGCATGACAGGCAGATTCTTTACCGTCTGAGCCATCAGGGAAGCTCACTGTAGGACCTAGGCCAATATTTTTCCAAGTGTGGTCCTTGAACCACCTGTTTCCAACTTATTCAAGGCCCTTCCTATAAATTTCTGGGATCCACTCAAAACTGACTGACTAAGATGTATACATTTAAAGGTATTTCAAGCTATACTTGTCCAGAGTGTGTTTTGAGGATCATTGATCAAGGGCCCATTCTTTTCCCTTTTGTATCACCTTCAGGTTTAGCCAGGTAGCCTTTGTTGGAGAAGTCAGGCTCAACAAAGGATGCAGTGAAGTTGTCAAGAGAAGAGAATGAGGGGAGAGAGGCTGATGTTTGGAAGAAGAAGAGAGTCTTCTCTGCAGGGATTCACTGAGGCAGGCTGTGTTGATGGGTAATAGATTCTGTGGATGATGGAGATTTGCAAAGCTCCTCAACAGGTAATGGGCCATTGCTGAGAGTGGCTCATGGACGCTAGAGGACTTATCCCTGTAGACAAGGTCTGGGAGAGGCACTTCTTTAGCTTTTCCTAAGAAGCAATATTTAAACAGATGCTTGATAGTGGCTTCAAGTATAGCATAAGAAAAGCAATAACTATGGAAAGCACCACCATTCAAAGCCAGGCTGACCTTCAGTTTCTTGAAACATAAGAATTCAGAGTTTTTCATAATCCAGTGGATTACAGGGTATGGGTTATGTGGGGTAGAAGAATGAGAGCAAACTTAAATATTCAAATATACTCTTAAATGTAAAATACTCTAAAGACTCTCATAAGAAGACCAGCTAGGAACTCTACATAGAGAAGACACCATTATGAAAATCCCAGAACCCAGGGTGAGGCTGAAGCACTCACTGGTCCACAGAGATGAGGAGAATTGGATTAGACAGGTTTGACAAGCAGTTTTGCTTTGACCTCATTGCTCCTATCGCTCCCAGGCTGGCATACCACTTCAACAATATGGCACCCGATCCCCACCCCTTGGCCTGTGATTTCTCCAGTGGGAGTGCAGAGTGGACATCTAGCTTTTTCAGTGTTGCAGGACCCTTCACAAGAGGTCTCCTTAAATTTCACTTCATGGCCATCATCAGGAGAAACACTGGGGATCAATCAGATAGACACAAAGCAGACAGGGTTTTCAGCAACTGGGCTTCAAATATTGTTCAGATATTCCTACTTGCAGTAGATCTCTAGCAGAGATCTCAGCTAATGGGACCCTCCCATCCGAATCATACGAGGAGAGTCAAGTCAGTGGACCCATTTAGCCAAGAAATGGAAACTGTGCCTAATTTGGATCCCTGGACAATAAACCCTACCACTGTGGAGATTGTTTTATGAATCCACTTGGGCAGAGAGACAAATATGCAGCTCCAGTCAATTGCTGAGCAAAACCTCTTGTCCCACTCAATCAGGAAGCCTGCTGAAAGCTGCAGAACCCATTCAACAGCCCCAGGAGTCAAGCCAGCAGCCCTGCCCAACTGCTGAGCATAGCCTGCGACTCTGCATAACCAAGGGCCCTCAGTAATGACCCGAGTGGCCGACAGCCCAGCCCTGCAGCCCTACTCAATTGTTGAACGTAGCCTGTGGCCTTGCCCAGGCAAGGAGACCAGCCAGTGGCCCTGTCCAGTCGCAAAACATAACCTGCAGTACCTGGGAGCCTGAATAGTGACCCTGCCCTACTGCAGGGCACAGGCTCAGCTCCACACAGCTGTGGAGTACAGCTGGAGGTCATGCCCAGTCAGAGTGCCCGACCAGCCACCTCGCCCAGCAGTGCAGCACAGCTGCACAGCCAGTGGGCTACGCAGGGTCAGAGCCCCAGCTGCGGCCCCACCAGACCCTGTAGCACTGCCCGTGGCCTCACCCCATCACGGACCACAGACTGAGTCCCCCCCAACCACAGAGCTCTGCACGCACCCCACTGAATATGGAGTCTTACAAGTGGCGCCATCCAGTTTACAACAGCCTGGGGCCCCGCTAGACCAGGACCAGTTGTTCAGCCCAGCCCACAGCCATGCCAGATGGTAGAATCCAACTAGTGGCACTGCCCTGCCAGCTTACCTAGCCTGCAGCCCCACTGACCAGAGCCTAGCTAGTGGCCTGACCTGACTGTGAAGCACCACCAGAAGCACAAAGACCTGGGCACAAAGACCACACCGTGGCCTCGCTAGAAGAAAGAAGCCAGCCGGCAGGCTCACTCAGCCAGCGGCATCCGCTGCCTCACCTTGACCTGAGAGCATGGGCAGTGGTCTTGACCAACTAGAGACCCTGAGGGCAAGCCCTGCCTGCCCATGGACTCTGCCTGTTGACCCAGCCAGTACCCCACCCTGAGCTAACTAGTGAATGTTTTTCCATGCTGCAGTGAATCTGTAAAGACTGGAGGAAGAGACCACTTACTTAAATGGTCTCCTCATTGCTTCATAGCAAATAGATGGGAAACAATGGAAACAGTGGCAGACTTTGTTTTCTTGGACTCAAAATCACTGCAGATGGCGACGGCAGCCATGAAATTAAAAGATGCTTGCTCCTTGGAAGAAAAGCTATGACAAATCTAGACAGAGTATTAAAGTGCAGAGACATCACTTTGCCAAAAAAAGTCCATATAGTCAAAGGTATGGTGCTAGAGAAGACTCTTGAGAGTCCCTTGAATTGCAAGGAGATCCAACCAGTCAATCCTAAAGGAAATCAACCCTGAATATTCACTGGAAGGACTGATACTGAAGCCAAAGCTCCAGTACTTTGGCCATGAGAAGAACTGACTCATTTGAAAAGACCCTGATTCTGGGAAAGACTGAAGGCAGGAGGAGAAGGGGATGACAGAGGATGAGATGGTTGGATGGCATCACCGACTCAATGGAAATGAGTTTGAGCAAGCTCTGGGAGGTGGTGAAGAACAGGGAAGCCTGGGGTGCTGCAGTCCATGGGGTCACAAAGAGTCAGATGCGGCTGAGTGACTGAACAACAACTTTAAGTAAGGAGGATGTGGAAGCGGAATACATTGGTTGTTTCCAGGGCCACTGGGAGAAATGGGTGAAGGTGATCAAAGGGTACACACTTCCATGTATAAGATGAACACATGTTATTCATCTTATAATGCACAACATGATGACTATAGTTAACAACACTGTATTGCATACTTGAAAGTTGCTGAGAGAGTACATCTTAAAAGATCTCAAGGCAAAAAACCCAAAAGGTCCTCTGTGAGGTGAGAGGTGATAGATATATTAACTAAACTCTTTGTGGTAAACACTTCATAATATGTAAGTACACCAAATCATCACATTGTACACCATAAACTTACACAATTTTATATTTAATTATATCTCTCAGGTAAGCTGAAAGGAAAAAAAATATTCTGATCACACTTGACAGTTCTTGTATTCAGGATATATGGAGTTAATTAATATCATGAACCATGTAGAATTTATATATTTGTTGAATATTGAAGTTATACCTTAGAGGAATAATGAATGTTCTCTGTTCTGTTTCTTACTTCAGTACATATAAAATATTTAAAACAAAATGTTTAGTTTGTAAACCTTACTAAAAAATGTCTATGGCAGGCCCAGAAACCAAGTCATCTCTTTTTATTTGTTGAGATCATGGGAGATAAAAGCTTTAATGAAAATTCAAGGACATTTTTTTGTTGTTGGAATTTCTATAGTATTTAATGCTTTTGGAAGAAATATCAAGTTATCTAATCTATTGCAGATTCACCTATCTCTTAAACTATTGGCTCAAGTCTTTATATTTCTTGGGGGAAATTACACAATCATATAATGACATGACAACAGTATTTTTTAGATTTCCTTTTTCTTCAGTTGTGTTTGTATAGTGTGATGAAAATTGTTATTTTGACTGTGCTCCTTAAACCCTTTCCCACTATTATTTGGACTGTTGGAAATCGTTTTAAAAGGATTTTTCTTGAACTCTAATATTTTACATCCACTGGTTTCTCTCTGAAATAGTCCAAATGTTCTGAAAAAGTGTTATGCTTTTGTTTTTTTTTTTTTAAAGAAAGGCAGTTTGAATCATAATATTATAAGCTCTATTCTAAGGTTTTCCTTTTTTTCTTTTTGGTTTGAGTTTTAGTTAAGTCCTTGGGTATGAATGAAAGCCATTGGTTTCAAAAATGTTTCTAACTGGGTAGGATGTTATCCTAGAAATAGTGGTAGGTGATGGGTAAGACAGGTTATCTGTCCCGGCACTGACACCCACTAACTGGGTGACTCTGAAGTGAGTCAATTCATGTCTCTGCAACCTAGTTTTTCTACCTATAAATTGGAGATAATATTTTTTAAATTTCTATTTTACTAGTTTACTACAAGTTTAAGTTTACCTTCTTTCTAAGGGCCAAATGCTTCCAGGGATAAAGACACAGAGACATTAGCAGTGAGGAGAAGAAGGAAGATCCATTAATAAATGTAAAATCCACTGGACGTTGAATTGGCACCAGAGGGATAAGTCAGGATACAGTGAATGTATGGGCTCAAATTGTACACAACTTGCTGGAGAAAGACTGCAAGGTCAACAACAGCAGGGCCTAGGACTGCAGATACGTGGAAGTAAGGTATCTGAAGCCCTGGATGTTGTTTCCTTGGTTTAGCGAGGGGCATCATTACTGTCAGCTATCAGTTACAAATGGGAGCCTTCAGAGACGCCCCTAGAAGCTCAGACAGTAAAGAATCTGCCTGCAATGTGGGAGACCCAGGTTCAGTCCCTGGGTTGGGAAGATCCCCTGGAGAAGTGCATGGCAACCCACTCCAGTATTCTTGCCTGGAGAAATCCATGGACAGAGGAGCCTGGCAGGCTACAGTCCATGTGGTCACCGAGTGTCGGTCACAACTGAGCAACTAACACTTTCATTTTCAGGGCTGGAAAGACAGGAAGAAATTAAGAAGTTGGAGGTAGATGATCAGAAGACAGAGGATGAAAGAATGGCACAAGGGAAGAAAGTAGGTATGCCCAGTTTATGTTCTGTAAGGGCTGCAGAATAAGAGAAGAGTATGAAGACCTTCTCAAGGTAAGATGTGGCTTAAGAATCTGCTGAACATCCAGTTACAAGAAGCATTGTAGCCAGGGCATATGTAGTGGAGACTGATTAGATATTCAATTTGCATGAGCAGAAGAAGTTTCTTTGTTATAATCCAAATTCTGGAGTCAGGGATGAATGCATTTCCAATCACTACAGAAGCTAGTTCTAATTGTAACATCTATTTAAGAGAGACAGGGCTAGAATCTGTAGACTTCCTCATCTGTTACCTAGACTAATATAACAGTCTCTGTATTTTCTCCCTCTTGCCAGTCACTTCTTATAATTTATACTAGGCACATTGTTGTCAGAGAGATCTTAAAACAAAAACAAAATTAAAAAATCCACAGATCTGACCATTGCTTAAAATTATTGACTACCTATAGAATGAAGTCCAAATTCTTCAATGTGATATTAGTACTTTTGGTCATAGTCCAGCCTACTTTTTCAACCTCATCTCCTAACCCCCTTGTTGCTGCTAAGTCGCTTCAGTCGTGTCCGACTCTGTGCGACCCCATAGACGGCAGCCCCCTAGGCTCCTCTGTCCTTGGGATTCTCCAGGCAAGAACACTGGAGTGGGTTGCCATTTCCTTCTCCAATGCATGAAAGTGAAAAGTGAAAGCGAAGTCGCTCAGTCGTGCCCAACTCTTAGCAACCCCATGGACTGCAGCCTACCAGGCTCCTCTGCCCATGGGATTTTCCAGGCAAGAGTACTGGAGTGGGGTGCCATTGCCTTCTCCCCTAACCCCCTTACATTATATAAATTTACTTTATATAAAGTTCAATCTATATAAAAACCATTCAATCTGTAATACTGGTTTTCTTGCCCCAGAGTTACTGGAAGCTTTGAGATAAAATCTGTCCTGGATTCTTCTCACAGACTGAGGTTTCTTGTCTCCTTGCTGCCCGTGGGCCACTGTGTATCATTTCAAGATCACTTTCGGTGATCTCCAAATAAATTTTACTTGGATTGTAGCAGTGGTTTAAGTCTGAGCTGTGAAAAGTCTGCAGTGTTACAGTACTTGCAAGCTAACAAGTTGGCCTGCCATAGTTTTCTGTCTCTGTCCTCGTATGTCTGTCTCCAACCCTTATCCATGTGTGTGCGTGTGTGTGTGTGTGTGTGTGTAATCTATATCTTTCTATATATAAAACATAACATCTCAGGATCAGGGAGTGGACCCTTCTCATAGAGCAGCTTCTATCAGTTCCCTGAGCCCAGATTCTCCAGGGGGTGAATGCACGGTGAGTGCTGTATGTACCCACCCATGCAGAGGTTTGCACTGTAGGCAAGGAATCCCCAGATTATGAAACTTGGAATTTATATAAGAGTTGCAGGCACGACTGCACATCGTGCCCTCTGGGAACTTCAGGGGGAACTGGGGAGGAAGGAGATGACGGGTAGGGGGAGGGAAAGAAAACGCAAGAAAGACAATGGTTTTTGTTTTTTAATGTGAACAAATCCTCACTCTGCAGCGTGAACAAATGGTTCCAGGGTGTAACTCTTCGTTCTCTCCAGATGTCCGTATCTTTAGGGTCGCTCTTCAGTTTTCCTTCTACACAGGTGTCAGTGCTCTTCACTCAGAAGGTCCTGAGCGCAGAAATGTGAAAATCCTGATGGAACGCTGCCTCCCAACAGCTGCACATCCCGGTACTGTTCTCATTCTGTTACCTCCTTGTGCCTGCTCTGCTTTCCCTGGGTGAAAGATGAGTCAAAGGTATAAAATTTGGCACACTTTTAACAGAGATTTGGGAATAACAGGAAGGAAGCACAACACACGGAGGAATTTATCGTTGGTTCTAGATGAGCCCAGTTTCAGAACTGATAGACCCTGACACAGGCCCATCCTCTGGGGATCTCTTTTGGATCATCTCTTGCCTACATGACAGGAGCCAAGTGCCTGAGCCCATTAAACCTCCTCCAGAGAAGACTTCTCTGGAGCAGTTCACTGTGCTTGGAGAGCCTGGCATTAATGCAGGGATAGCAATAGTGCAGTGGGCACAGTAGAGAGCCCTGGCTCAATTTCAGCGAGATGTTCAGTGATGCTTATGTTATAGATCAAGGAGGAAGAGAAATATGATTAAACAAGTGATTCTGTGACAGTTTTTCATATTGAAGGAAGTGAAAATACATTTTACTTCCCATCATAAGTAAACTTTATTTAAAAGTAGGTTAATTATTTAATTGTGAAAGGTAAAATGTGTTTTTTTTTGTGTGTGTAACTATTAATAAGTCTGTCTCAAAACCAGACTGTGTTTTCTGTCACATAGTATGAGTTTATTACATGATGTTTGAAAATGTGTTTTGAGATTCAGGGGAGATATTTCTGTGTCTCTGGAGTGCTTTATAAAAAAAACACCACAATATCGTTTATTATGTCCCTACTGCCTTCATTTGTAAATTTGTAATATTTTAGATACAATTCTGTAAGAATTTAAGATGAAGTATCAGAGATATGAAAGAAAATTGGAAAAGAAGGCAAATACAGAAAAATTTAGAGAGAGAGTACACTTCTAAGATTTACTTTTTCTAAGATATTTTAAAATTTGAGTAATTTCCAAATGTTTAATAAACTATTTATGTAAGGCATTCTACATTGCTTCTCATCTCAAACAACTCCGAATTATTACTAAATACCACAAGTTGAGATTTGGCACTTAATAGGTACTTATTGGATTGCTTGAATTAATGAATTGAAAAGAATTTCTAATGCCAGAAAATTTAAATTTCTGGCCATCATACTGTTGTTATGTTATGATTCCGAGGTAGAAAATGAAGGTAACAGTGGCCAAAACTAATTAACATTTGATTGTGTTCTAAATACAACACCGTATTTACAATATTAGAATTACAATTATTACAATTACAGTATTGTAATAATACGTACAATATTAGAAAGTGTGGTGGTCATTTGTCACTGTTTATCTATTCAAACTCGTTCCAACGTTTGGGAATCCCCCACGTTGGCAGGAGACCGGGGACTATTGGCAAAGGCCTGCCTCCTTCTGATGCGGCGCCCTGGCGGGCTCGGGCTGCCCTGCAGGTAGAGGGCGGGCAGGTTACCCAGTGCGCACCGCGCCGCTGCCCTCCCGTCCGGTCCCGGTGTCAGGAGCCAGTGCCACGGGGCAAGGAAGGGTCGGAGCAGAAGCCGCAGGAGCTGTCCGGTCGGGCTCCTGGGCGGAGAAGTGCACGCAGCTGTTGTAGTTCAGTTCAGTCGCTCAGTCGTGTCCGACTCTTTGCGACCCCATGAACCGCAGCACGCCAGGCCTCCCTGTCCATCACCATCTCCCGGAGTTCACTCAGACTCACGTCCATCGAGTCAGTGATGCCATCCAGCCATCTCATCCTCGGTCGTCCCCTTCTCCTCCTGCCCCCAATCCCTCCCAGCATCAGAGTCTTTTCCAATGAGTCAACTCTTCTCATGAGGTGGCCAAAGTACTGGAGTTTCAGCTTTAGCATCATTCCTTCCAAAGAAATCCCAGGGCTGATCTCCTTCAGAAAGGACTGGCTGGATCTCCTTGCAGTCCAAGGAACTCTCAACAGTCTTCCGAACAGCACTGTTCAAAAGCATTAATTCTTCGGTGCTCAGCCTTCTTCACAGTCCAACTCTCACATCCATACATGACCACAGGAAAAACCATAGCCTTGACTAGATGGACCTTAGTCGGCAAAGTCATGTCTCTGCTTTTGAATATACTATCTAGGTTGGTATAACTTTTCTTCCAAGGAGTAAGCGTCTTTTAATTTCATGGCTGCAATAGCTGCAGCAAAATGAAGCGGTGGCTGAATTGGGGCTAGCGAGACGTTTGCTCTCCAGAGGGGAGCCTACTCACAACTCACCGTCTTGTCCTGAGACCTGGCAAAAGATCATCACCTCCAAACACTGTCCAAAATAAGTCTATTTTCCTAAGTCTGTCTTCTTCCCTTTTGAACAGTACCATATATTGCGCCTTATATTTCCAGTTTCTTTACTGTTTCTTGTCTGCACACAGCAAATATCATATTTCTTCAGTTTTTAGCATCTTTGCTCTCAAATTGCCTCTGAGAAAGTGCTTGAACTTAGGTACACACGCACATGCGCACATTGCTGCAAAAACAAAGACATAGGGCAGTTTCTGATCTTATAGAAAACTAGCAACATTTATCTCAACAGCCAGCTAAATCTTCATAGACATAGCTCTGGTAGAAACATCTGTGCTTAGGATGCTCAGGATGGATGCTCTGTTGTGCAATAGGTGTTTTTTTTTTTTTTTTTTTTTTTAGAAAATGAAGGGGCAGTTTGCCTCAGTGGTTACTTTGATTCTCAATCTGTCAGGAGACAGAAGTATTTGCAGTTTTAAAATGATGTTTTTTCTTCCCAATTTCTGGTCATAAGAATAAAAGAAAAAAAAAATTAGGCTGAAAGCGTATCTTATAAAAAAGGAAGCAGAAAACTATGATTAACTGGACTTACGGTGCGTGAAATAACATGGTGTTAATATACCAAGTGCTAAGTTTCTTCAGTTGCGCCCAACTCTGTGTGACCCTATGGTCTGTAGCCTGCGAGGATCCTCTGTCCATAGGATTTTCCAGGCAAGAATAGTGGAGTGGTTACGATGCCCTCCTCCAGGGGATCTTCCCCACCCAAGGATCGAACTTGCATCTCTTACGTCTCCTGCATTGTCAGGTGGGTTCTTTACCGCTGGCGCCACCTGGGAAGCCCAGTATAATAAAATGGATATATGTCTTTTGGCCAGCCAGGCAGCACAACACTGAACCAGTTTGATTTTTGAATGATCTCATTAGGTGAGCCTAAGTGGGAAGCACAACCCTTCATGCCTTTCACTATGGAAACTGAAAAGGGCCAGTTAGTCCCTCCCCTGTCTCTTGACAGAGCATGTGCGCCTGGTTTCAGCTCCACCACTAAGATGCTCCTGTCTGGGAACCTGTCCCTTGAGAAGCAGCTGAGGATCTGTGAGGCCTTTAGCAATGACTTCAGAAATGAGTGGTCAGAGATCACACTCAGCTGTCGGCTTCCAGAGCTTTCCTGGCTCCTGTTTACATATCAAACCTGCTTCTATACTTTGTGAACCCCTCTATGGTTTTATTAATCTCACCTATGCATAAGAGAGTCAGTGTTCCTTTCTGTGGCTTGTAATCAAGGATGCAGACAGGAGAATATGATAATAATCTTTTTGAGTCCGGAAACTGAAGAATCTGTTCTTTCTTGGGCTATAACCAGGCCAATAAGCAGCTCCTCTGTATTCCTTGCTCAGGTTTTTGACCAATATAATTTTACTCATTTACCTTGCTTATCTCTTCCAGGCTTAAAGATAGCAACATAGATCAATGAACACAGGATATTTTTTTGTCCGTTTTGTTCACGGCTGAATCCTCATGATAGATACTGGTTGTTTAGTTGCTCAGCCATGTCCAACTCTTTTGTGACCCCCATGAACTGTAGCTTGCCGGGGCCTCTATCCATGGGATTTTGCAGGCAAGAATACTTGAGTAGGATGCCATTTCCTCTCCAGAGCATTTTCTGATCCAGGGACAGAACCTGCATCTCTGTGTCTCCTGCATTGCAGGCAGATTCTTTACCAGTGAGCCATTGGGGAAGCTCCTTGTTAGATAGTACCTGGTTTATAATAGGCACTTAATAATTATTTGTTGAATGAGTGAAGGAATAAATGAAAGAATGGGAAAGGCATATGAAAATAAAAACATCAACTGTATTACAGATATGAGATTATATTTGAGAGTTGAGGAAATGTATGCACTTAGTTGCAAGGCCCCTTAGGCCACTGGAGGACATGTGTTCACCAAGGGCAGACCAGCTGACAAGAATAACAGGGAGGGGAAGTGATAATTATGCCAGCTTATCACTTCTAAATCTGCTTACAGATAACGGGAGAGAGTGAGCCAGGGGTGGACAGAGGCCAGGAGCTTCCTGACAGGGAAGCTTGCTCCACAAGGAAAAGAACAGTGGGGCTGAGAAGCAATGCTCTGTGGTAAGACTTACAAAGAATAGCAAGGATATATAAGAAAGTCTTCCTAGGTGATCACTGCAAAGAAACAGAAGAAAACAGTAGAATGGGAAAGACTAGAGATCTCCTCAAGAAAATTAGAGATACCAAGGGAACATTTCATGCCAAGATGGGCTCAATAAAGGACAGAAATGCTATGGACCTAACAGAAGCGGAAGGTATTAAGAAGAGGTGGCAAGAATACACAGAAGAACTATACAAAGAAAGATCTTAATGAGCCAGAAAACCATGATGGTGTGATCACTCACCTGGAGTGAGACATCCTGGAGGTGAAGTCAAGTGGACCTTAGGAAGCATCACTATGAACAAGCTAGTGGAGGTGATGGAATTCCTATGGAGCTGTTTCAAATCCTGGAAGATGATGCTGTGAGAGTGCTGCACTCAATATGCCAGCAAATTTGGAAAACTCAGCAGTGACCACAGGACTGGAAAAGGTCAGTCTTCATTCCAATCCCAAAGAAAGGCAATGCCAAAGAATGCTCAAACTACCGCACAATTGCACTCATCTCACATGCTAGTAAAGTAATGCTCAAAATTCTCCAAGCCAGGCTTCAGCAATACGTGAACCATGAACTTCCAGATGTTCAAGCTGGTTTTAGAAAAGGCAGAGGAACCAGAGATCAAATTGCCAACATCCGATGGATCATGGAAAAAGCAAGAGAGTTCCAGAAAAACATCTATTTGTCCTTCATTGACTATGCCAAAGCCTTTGACTGTGTGGATCACAATAAACTGTGGAAATTCTGAAAAAGATGATCATACAAGACCACTTGACCTGCCTCTTGAGAAATCTGTATGAAGGTCAGGAAGCAACAGTTAGAATTGGACATGGAACAACAGACTGGTACCAAATAGGAAAAGGAGTACGTCAAGGCTGTATATTGTCACCCTGCTTATTTAACTTCTATGAAAAGTACATCATGAGAAACGCTGGGCTGGAGGAAGCACAAGCTGGAATCAAGATTTTCCGGAGAAATATCAATAACCTCAGATATGCAGATGACACCACCCTTATGGCAGAAAGTGAAGAGGAACTAAAAAGCCTCTTGATGAAAGTGGAAGAGCAGAGTGAAAAAGTTGGCTTAAAGCTCAACATTCAGAAAGCAAAGATCATGGCATCCGGTCCCATCACTACATGGGAAATAGATGGGGAAACAGTGGAAACAGTGTCAGACTTTGTTTTTGGGGCTCCAAAATCACTGCAGATGGTGACTGCAGCCGTGAAATTAAGAGACGCTTACTCCTTGGAAGGAAAGTTATGACCAACCTAGACTGCATATTAAAAAGCAGAGACATTATTTTGCTAACAAAGGTCAGTCTAGTCAAGGCTATGTTTTTCCAGTGGTCATGTATGGATGTGAGAGTTGGATTATAAAGAAAGTTGGATTATAAAGAGCGCCAAATTGATGCTTTTGAACTGTGATGTTGAAGAAGACTCTTGAGAGTCCCTTGGACTACAAAGTGATCCAACCAGTCCATCCTAAAGGAGATCAATCTTGGGTGTTCATTGGAAGGACTGATGTTGAAGCTGAAATTCCAATATTTGACCACCTGATGCAAAGAGCTGACTCATTTGAAAAGACCCTGATGCTGGGAAAGATTGAGGGCAGGAGGAGAAGGAGATGACAGAGGATGAGATGGTTGGATGGCATCACCGACTCAGTGACATGGGTTTGGGTAGACTCCGGGAGTTGGTGATGGACAGGGAGGCCTGGCATGCTGCAGCTCATGGGGTCACTGTGAGTCGGACACGACTGAGCTACTGAACTGAACTGAGCTAGAAAGATTCCAGAAGCCCCAGGCAACTAACCCTGTTTGCCGTAACTACTGAAACCCTTCCTCTAGAGCCTGCCAGTAGCAGCTACCAGTCTCAAGTACCTAGAGCCCATGATCCACAACAAGAGACCCTGCTGCAGTGGGAAGCCAGAGCTCCACAATGAAGAGTAGTCCCTGCTTACTGCAACTAGACAAAGCCTATGCAAAGCAATGGAGAGCAGCACAGCCTATGTATATGTATATATATACACATACGGACATATGTGCACATGAGCTCAGTTGTGTCCAGCTCTTTGCAACCACGTGGTTCTGTAAATTGCCAGGCTCCTCTGTCCATGGGATTTCCTGTGCAAGAATACTGGAGTGGTTTGCCATTTCCTTCTCCATTGGATCTTCTCAACCCAGGGATTGAACAGATTGGTGATTACCAGGGGCTGGGAGTCAGGGGAGTGCGAAGTGTGTCCTTGCTACTGCTAAGTCACTTCAGTCGTGTCCGACTCTGTGTGACCCCATAGACGGCAGCCCACCAGGCTCCCCATCCCTGGGATTCTCCAGACAAGAACACTGGAGTGGGTTGCCGTTTCCTTCTCCAATGCATGAAAGTGAAAAGTGAAAGTGAGTCGCTCAGCCATGTCTGACTCAGCGACCCCATGGACTGCAGCCTACCAGGCTGCTCCGTCCATGGGATTTTCCAGGCAAGAGTACTGGAGTGGGGTGCCATTGCCTTCTTCAAGTGTGTCCTTAATGGAAATAGTTTTTCTTTTGGGGGTGATGATAATATTTTGGAACTTCATAGGGGTAATGTTTGTACAACGTTGTGAATGTACTAAATGCTACTGAATTATTCACTTAAAAAAAAAAAACAAACTAGGTGGTTTGTATTTTTACTTTTTGGCCAAGATACAGGGCATGTGGGATCTTCGTTCCCTGACGAGGGATTGAACCTGTGCCCCCGTAGTGGAAGCATGGAGTCCTAACCACTGGACTCCCAGAGGAGTCCCTGAATTGTTTACTTTAGAATGGTTAATATTAGGTCATATGAAAATTGCCTCGATAAGAATGGCAACAACAACAAAAAATCCCATCTTTGGTAGAATACACAAAAACCTGATGATCTCTGGGAAGCTGTCAGCCACTTAAAAAGACAGAACAAGGAAGAGAGTGCTCAGGTTAGAGAGCCAGCACTACCAAAGCCGTTCATGCAACAGATTTTTACTGAGCATCTATCGTGTGCCAGGCTCTAGTTTATGTACTTGGAATGTATCA
Source organism: Cephalophus harveyi (assembly GCA_006410635.1). NCBI lineage: Eukaryota > Metazoa > Chordata > Mammalia > Artiodactyla > Bovidae > Cephalophus > Cephalophus harveyi. Next base: position 117,798 of record SJYT01056330.1, read on the forward strand.
TTGAATTAAAGTAAAAAAAGCCCCTCTTCTCATGGAATTTGTGTTATAATGAGGGGAGACACATAATATATGAGACAATTTATAAAGGATATTCAAAGAATATAAAGTGCTATTAAAAAAAAAAAAAAACTTGTGGTAGGGTAAGTGAGATCAGGAGTACTGAGGGGACTTTTCAATCTGAAATAGGATGGTCAGGGTAAGTCTCATTGAACAAGTGACATGAGCACAGATTTGAAAGCAGTGAGGGAATTAGCTCTGTGGATATCTGGGGAAAGAGCATTCCAAGCCAAAGGGACACGCTTGGTATATCTAAGAACAAGGAGGCTGGAAAGGGATGAGAGTGGGGGATAGCAAAGTAGGAAGAGCGGTAGGAAGGGAACAGTGAGGTCAAACCCTTCAGTGTCCTGTGGGCAGCTATAGAGGTTGGACTTTGGCGACCCAGTGCATGAGAATTTGTTGTGGTGTTTTGAATTATATAACTAAACTTTTATGTGTTTTATAAATGACTGTGACTGCTGCACTAATACCAGACAAAAGAGAGGCAAAGATGGAAACAGGGAGATGAATTAGGCATCTGTTGTAGTTGCCTCTGAGAGAGACGAGAGTGCATGAGAGCAGGATAGCAATAACGCTGGGGAGAAGTGGCCAGAACCTGGATATATGCTGAAGATGGTGCTGACAGGATTTCCTTGCTGGCTTGGCTCTTCTTTGTGAGAGGGAAAAAAAAAAGACACATCAAGGATAGCTCTGAGGTGTTGACCTGAAACCTGGAGAGATGGAATGACCGTGAATTGATATGAGAAGACCATGGACCCAGTGGTTGGGGAAGGAAGATCCTGGTCGAGTTTTGGACACGAAAGATGTTCTTTAAATATGCAAAGGGAGTTGTTATATAGGCTGTGGGCTATATGAAGACAGAGTCTGGGAGGGAAATCTGAGCTTGGATGTGTAAGTTGGAAGCTGTTGGAATGTAAGTAGTACTTAGGATCTCAGTCTCTAAAGGGGCTGAGTAGAGAGAGAAGTGAGGAGGGCTGAGGACTGGGATCTGGGAGAGCGCCAACATGAGGAAGTTTGAGAGACAAAGAGGCACCGTCACAGGAGATGAGAATGAGCAACAAGTGAGATGCGAGGAGAGTCAGGGAAATGTGGAATCCTGGAAATGACAAGGGAAGCCATGGCTATGCAGTGGCATGGATACTATAGTGATCCCATGCGTCAAACACTGCTGTGTGTTCAGTTAGGAGTGGACTGAGAATTGACCACTGGATTTGTCAATGTGATTGTAACCAGGAACCTTTACAAGAGCAGTTTCAGAGCACTGGTGAGAGACCCTGCTCAGGTGAACTTAGAAGAGGGGAGCAAAAGAGGGATTGTAGACAAGGAATGCAAATAATTTTTTGGATAAATTTCGCTACAAAGCAAGGGCAGAAGCTGGCAAAGGAAGTGGTTTCAAGAGAAGGTATTTGAAAGTGGGGAAAATAAGAGCATATGTATAAACACATTAGAGAAGAGTACAAATAAACCAGGAAAGCTTAAAGACTGGTGTTGAGTGTCCAGGTAAAGATGAAGACTGAGGATGAGTAAGGAGTACTAGAAGCAAGAAGCTGACATCTCAGTGCTGATTGGATCACGTGGGATGTGAACAAGAGGGAGACTCTGTGAAGGTACCAGTGAAACTGATTCTGTTCCCTTCATCACACAGGCAAGGAGACATGGGAAATTCTTGTTGGAATCCACTGCATAGCACATTGTATGTACTTTTCCTTACAGCTGATAACAATGTGCTTTCCTTGGCAATACTTTTCATCCCCAAGGCTTGGTTTCTTCGGCTGTAAAATATGGCTAACAGGGGGACACCTCATTAGTACACTGTGCATGCAAAGCTCTTAGAAGGGTGTAGGCCACAGAGAAAACATTATTGTTATAATGGTCATTCTCAAGCAGCTCTTTTTTTCATCTTCACAAAACCGCAAATTAAGTAATTCCTCTAATTTCTGCATTGTGTAGTAGGACTGATAGGAAAAGTATTAACAGCCAGTTTATCATCGGCAGTGACCAAGGCCTATGGTGCTTGAGCAGGGCTCTGTGGCCCCTTGCAGCGTGAAACATTATCCCTTTAGTCGATGGACTGGAGAGCTGAGTGTTTGGGTGAGGATGGAGTGGGAAGCCTGTGGGGACCACAGCCATGGTAACCAGGTGACAGCTATTTACAAACATGGTATAATATTTCAGGATTATAACGGCCTGATGAATAGTGTAGATCCTATCTGAATTTAGAAAAGAATTATAATTTTCAGAGCAGGCAGTATCAGAGTGGGCAACCTTTACTGAAATGTGTAATGGAGATGCTTCTTTCTGTTGGCTGCTTAGTTGTTTTAAAAGCAGGGAAAGTTAGCAGAAACAGAAACTTAGGATGAAAAAGTTCCTCTACGTTAGCGTGCCTCTGTGTGTGTGCATATTGTGGAGTAGGGGGTGCCTCTGTGTGTGTGCATACTGTGCAGTAGGGGGACATTTTTCCCTGGGCTGCCTCCTCTGCTTACCCTGCACAGAAGAACATTCTGATATATTTATTGGTTAAATTGTTGGGAATACTGACTCATTGTGTGTGGAAGGCTGTGCATTTATTTACCCGTGAGTTGTTTCTACTGCAGCCTCCATCAGATAGCCAGATGCAGGAGGTCAGCTGTTTTTCTCCCTTTTTCTTGCCTTTATAAAATTCACTTTTAGTATCCTGTACCACTTAACCAATTAGAGGATAATAGGAGCCTAGGTACCCTTCTGATGAGGCTTTTAGTTTAGGTCAAATGCTCTGCTGCTGTCTTTGCTTTGGAATGGTATCTTATATACTATTTTAATTCATTGAATGTTTGTTTTCATAGAGGAATTCATGGGTGTAGAATGATTGACCACACACAATTAAGGCACCTCTAGTTTCTCTAATTAACACCATTAAAGTCTCATTCTAACTGCTAACTAGTAATATGAACTTTAAAATATAAAAGGAATGATTAATGTAAAGGGCACCCTCCTCCTTTAATAAATGACAGAAGTGTCAAGGGATATATTTTCAAAAGAAGCAAGTAATCGAGGTGAAGAAACAAAATCACAGAGTATTTTAAGAAATGTAATAGATATTCCTGTAAGCTAATGCAATCCATGAAGATTAGAGATCGATATAAAAGGTTAAGTAACTGTGAATAGCAAACATTTGAGAACAAAGACAATAGAAATCAAAGTTAATGAAAGCACATTTCACAGTTGTCAATAATGACACCATCAAAAACCAAAACACAACAGACTTCCTGAAATTTTCAAGAGGAAGGAAAGGGAAGTGGTTAGATTAAGAGATGAATACCACTAGGGCTTCCCTGGTGGCTCAGAGGTTAAAGCGTCTGCCTGCAATGCGGTGAGACCCAGGTTTGATCCCTGGGTTGGGAAGATCCCCTGGAGAAGGAAATGGCAATCCACTCCAGGATTCTTGCCTGGAGAATCCCATGGAGAGAGGAGCCTGGTGGGCTACAGTCCATGGGGTCGCAAAGAGTCGGACACGACTTCACTTTCACTTTCACCACTTTGCTTAAAATGGCATTTATCCAGAACTGATGGAGAACACAATTATTAACTGAACTTTTAGCACACACAATGTGAATAATTGAATATTACCAATACATATTATAAGTCACTTTGTCCTTTTGCATTTGAAAGGTTTAGAAAATGATAGTTATTGTAATTTGACTATCTCTTCATCTAAAGTATATAAATAAACATGTACTATCAGTTAGCTTGGGTCAAGTTCTCTGGAAACCAGATGCAGAGACACAGAGAGTGTGTGAAGGAAATTTAGTAGCGGGTACTCTTGGGATCAGCGCCTATGAGGGAGTGAGGGAAGCAGGTCTGTTGAACTGTGATGCACAGAGCCCTTAGCTGGAGTCTTTAGAGTGCCCCAGAATCAGTGAGTGACGTAAGGCAACTCTGGCTTCACACTCACATCAGCCAGCCGTTGTATACGAATTGCCCTTGTCAGTGGCACATAAACTTGGATGAGGCAGGTCCTCTGACTCAGGCAGAGTCTCAGCTCTGAGAGGTCAGCAGCCAACTGTCCCGGCAGCCTGTGGAAAGGGTGCCAAGAGCCTAAAGGAGGATCTGGGTGACATTCCACAGCACCCACCCCACTAGTTGCTATGGAGTATTTTCTCTTAGGTAGGACATATGTCTTCATGTTATCCTTTTCTGCTAAAGAATAATATTCATTAACATTAGGGAGCTAGGCAGATCATATTGAAGGAGATCTTGTTAGGGCTATTTGAGAATAGTGTATAGAGGAAGAAAATAAGATTAAAAAAATCAAATTACCACTGTCCTAGGGCAGATTCTAATAAGTACTTTTCTAGACATTCAGTAATCTGTATTTATTCTTTTATATCAATTACTGTAATATCCAACCCAGTGACCTGAGAGATTTAATGCAGCTACTAAAAAATATGCCTAATTTTCACTAGGCAATGGTTCTTGCTTGATAATAGCTGTGCTAATGTTCCATTTGCTTCCTTGGGACTCTCAGCTTTATCATTTTTTTTTAGAATGGAAGTGATGTATGGCCCCTCAGACCCCTATGATTATCCTTATTCCATCGCTGTGAAAATAAGAAAGTCATATTCTGGAACATTTTGAATACATTTACCCGAAGAAAATGAGGACTGGGTTAAGACAAATAAATTGTTAGAACTTAATAGGAGTTAAACCAGCTGCATCTCACACTGGTTTTGGTTTCTTCAGCAAAACAGAAAGCCCAGGGGGGGCACTGCAGTGCCATATTGCTTGGTTTCTGTGCAGCAGTGACGCTATGGCCAGTTTGTCCTCCTGGAGACTTGCCCTCGTTGGCTCTCGAGACACCGGTTTCTTCGTGGTTATTGCGTTGCCCCGTTCCGCCAGCGCCTCCAGGCTCTGTTAGGACTCCTTTCCCTCTCTCCACGCTTTATGTGTGGACGTCTCCCTGAGTTATTGTCACTTTTCCTTTTCATCCACATTACACTGGTCGGGGATGATGTAATTTATTTTGTGGCTTCAAACCTACTGATGTTCTGGGGATATTTCTACAGAGTTCTAGATGAGCAAGTCCAATGGCCTGCTGGACAACTTCATTTGCATGTTCCACAGACGTATCAACTCAGCACATAAAATAGAACACACCAACTAATGATAATCATCCACTATTTTCTATCTTGGTGGCTGTCATTATCATTTACGGTCATCCCAGGAAAACAGAATCATCCTTGACCTCGTCTCTCCTGCCACAAGCTGGTGCCCAATCTGTTTATTCTGTCTTGCTGTCTCTTAAAACAATCTTCTTCTTTTCCCCGTATGTCTCTGTATCAACTATGTCTTTTTTTTTTCATTGCAACTTTGCCTTCTTTCAATGATTTTTAACACGATGAAAAAGATCTAATTTGCTAACAGTTGTGAGAGTTTCTTCTGAGGAAGAAATACTCTTTATGGGAATATGCCTTGATATGTCTGCTTGGGGGTGGCTGAACCACTCCAGGCAGAGAAGTATACAGGAATCTGACGTCAGAGCAGAGGGCATGCTGGCCAAATAGAGGGAAAACCATTTCTTGATCCTGAGAATATGCCCAAAAGGAGTGAGAAAGTCACAGAGATACAGTAAGTAAAGAGAAACAGGTAACTGCTTAGGGAAACCCAGTTAAACTCTAGTGGGCTGCAGTGGATGGCCAAGGGGACTTTGTGTTGTTGACATGTAAACTTTTCTGCATCTTACTGAAGAGAATTTCAGTGTAGTCTTCAAAACAAAATAAGAAAAAAAAAAAAAAAACAATAAACTGAAGACTTGGTGTGGGCTTCCCTGGTGGCTCAGATGGTAAGGAATCTACCTGCAATACAGGAGATGCAGGTTCGACCTCTGGGTGAGGAAGATCCCCTGATGAAGGGAATGGCAACCCACTCCAGAATTCCTGCCTGGAGAATCCCGTGGACAGAGGAGCCTGACGGGCTACAGTCCATGGGGTCGCAAAGGGTCAGATCCAACTGGACAACTAACAATCACACAGACTTGGTGTAAATGAAGAAAGTTTTTATCGTGTGTTTGAAATCAAAGGAGAAAGCTGGATTATCTATTGGGGTTGATATTGAAAGGGAATAGAAGCCTGAGAGACTGGAGAAGCCAGGAAACAAAAACTCCCCAGGGACCTAGCAGAGCTCTCTGAGAGGACCCCGCCCTTGGGGGAATCCCAGGGCATCCTTATTGTGTCACTAGACGGGGTAAATGCTGCTGACATCAGGGTTACACATTGGTCACGCTGTCATCAGAGCCACTGTGCTTTCTAAAGTACAAGCACATCTTTTGCAAAATACTTCAGTGATTCCCTGTAGTTTTCTCATAGAATCTACACTTCTCATCAGTATAGAATCTATGCTTCTCATCAGTGAACACACAATTTATTTCCACCAGCACCAACATCTCTTGTCATTTTTCTCCCGTCTCTAAACTCTAGTTCAGTGCAGGTAATAAAGATCCCCTTGGTTTGACTCTCTTCTCTATGATTTGATGCCTACTTTCTTGTCTTTGTCTGGCTAAGCTCATATATTGATAAACATGAAGATATTTTCCCTACCTTTTCTATCTTCCCTGCCTTCCCTCCTTTTTTCATTCACCTGATGCCTGAACCATCTGCTTCTGCCTATTCATCAAGTTAGGAATTGGAGAAAAGAAATTTTCATTTCTTCGAATATATAACATGCCAATATTTGAAAGGCATGTTCATGTAACAAAACCGATACCGGTTATATGAGATGGAGAAAATAGCATTTATTGGAATTCTTGGAGAAGGAACATACTGAAAGAAACTCAGTAGGTATGCTCATGGAATTAGGAATGGTGGCTAAGTGATCAAGTTAGCTTTGTAGGTATACAAAGAAAATTACAACACAGTGTGGAAAGTGTGATGGAAAGGGCCTGCAGAAGGACCTAAGGGAGTACAAAAAAAAAGACACTTGACTAATTTCAAGGACTAGGAGACTCTGTTTCTGAACCCTGAATGCCTGGATCCTAAAATAACTGGAAGCTATTTTCAGTATTTATAAAAAGCCAGTAAAAATGATTCATTATTATTGCAGACCTGCCCATGCTAATTAAAATGTCAATTTTCTTTGCTTCCACCTGGAATTATAATTAGCACTCTAGAAATACCAATTTTGCTAGGTTGTTTTAAATTGATGAAGGTAAAGCCCCTTATAGATAGTTGGACTTTTCCTTCTTCTGTCTAGTGAGGCTTCTATCGCCATACTCATCTGCCATATTGTCCCACTTTAAAAATGTCAATTTCTCCTCTCTCCTGGCCCCATTCTATCACTAGATCTTTCTCTCGGACACAAATTCTGTCCATTTCCCTAAGCACAATGCCTACTTCGTAAACTTGTGGTTTCACTGCTGTGGTAAAGTATAATTTCAAAGTGATATCTATTTCCCATTCTCTGATTTAAGCAAAACCTGTCTGTTTCATCATCCTCCTGGTGAGTTCCATTTGCCTCTCTGTAGATTACAAGTGTGACTTTCATTTGTGACAATGAAGTTCTTCCTGTGAAATCAACTCAAAGAACCCCAACTGGGGAAGAAGAGAGTCTCAGGAAAAAATAAAAGCAGAAACATTTGTTCTTCAAGGATGTTCTAGGCCTTTTGATGCTTCTTTGACTGCGGCTTTGTGTGGGAGTGCCCTCCAACGGGGCTAGAGAGGGAAAGCACTTGGATTCTTTGTTCTTAGGACTTCTGGAACTTTTTTGGTTATGATTTTTCATATAATCGTACCTTTCCAAAGCATCTGGTAGATGTTTTAAGTGGTTTCACATCTATCATCTTATTTGATTCTCCTAGCAGCTGTTTCTAAGATCCATGAAATTCTGGAGCTGAAAGATAGCTTGAGGTCATTTAGGTTAATCCTGTTCCTCTTACATTAAAAGAAGCCCATTCTAGAGAGATTAAGTGGTAAAAATCTGACCATCACTACTAGGTCTTGGCCTGTGCCCTTTTTTTGAACAAAATAGATCATCAGAGTCTCAAATTCCTCCCTTCCCAATTCCCATCGTGGAAAAACCCACTCTGGGTTCTAGTTGAGTTCTTGGTATTTTGCAGACAATGGAACTAAGGGCTTTAAATTTTTTCTACAAAAAAAAGAAAAAGGGTTGTGATTGAATAGTTCTTGCTCCAGGGCCTACTTTTTATGCTCCTTTTTGTATTAACCTCATGCTAGTGATACCTAGCCCAATTACACTTTGGTTCTCGCCTTTGATTCCTGGAGATAAGAAAATCATTTATTTTTTTGGGTCATGGAGTGAGGGTAGATTTTGTAACCTGTCACTTATGCCAGTTCCTATGAGAGCTTTCAGTCTTCCCAGGTGGCTCAGTGGTAAAGAATCCACCTGCCAGTGCAGGAGACAGAGCTTTGATACCTGGGTCAGGAAGATCTCCTGGAGAAGGGAATGGCAACCCACTCCAGTATTCTTGTCTGGAAAATCCCATGGGCAGAAGAGCCTGGCAGGCCTCAGTCCATGGAGTTGCAAAGAGTCCAACACAGATGAGTGACTGAGCACGCAAGCATGGGAGATTTCAATCAAGATGTTTAATAACCCAAATAGGAACTAAGAGCCAATTTATAAATATCTGGAAGAGCCCCCAGTAACCCACCACCCGGGATGCTATTCAGAGCTCAGTAGAGTTTGTAGCACAGTCCAGGGGGCCTGTAGGAGGCCCCTTATCCTTTGCCTTTGAATCTTGGTTGGACTGGCAGAGCTGATTTTTTGACCTGACTACCCACTTAATGTCCTCATGGCAGAGGTAAAAGAGAAAAGAGTGGCCCATGACCTGACTCAGAAGATAGACTTTGCCCTGGTCAACTTACCATAAGTGGTCTCACCTGAGTCCTGTAATCGCATTAAGGGGGTATGATCTTTCCTACCTTAGCAAGGCCTTTGCCTCCAGCTCTGAACTCAGATTGGCAACTCCTCCTGCACAGGAGACGGTTAACTAGAGCAGTATGGGGTCAGGAGGCAAAAAACTCCCTTCTCACATAAGGCTGACTTCAGAGAGCAGCTGTAAGGCAGGAAAGCATTAATGCAAGCAAACTCCTTGGAACACAATAAGGACTCACCACAATTTGGCTCTTATTGTTATTTTTTAAGATTTTTTTATGTGGACCATTTTTTAAAGTCATCATTGAATTTGCTACAATACTGCTTCTGTTTTATGATTTGGTTTTTTGGCCCTGATGTAGGTGGGATCTTAGCTTCCTACCAGGGGATGGAACGTGCACCTCCTGCATTGGAAGGTGAAGTCTTAACCACTGGACCACTAGGGAAGGCCCTCAGCTCTTATTATTCCTGGGTGCTCCTCATCCTCTGGGAAATTGTGATAACCAAAATAAATCCCATAATATAGGAAATAAAAATGTTTGAGCTACACTGGGAAAGGGAGCCCATAGGTAAGGTGAAATCTTTACTTTTTCCCCTAGCTGAGGGGTCCAGTCTTGGTGAGCAGTAATTAAAGCTCCAGGAATCTTTTCATTTTTACAGGTTGAGTCTAGGAGAAACCACCTATCAACTTCTATAGTTTTAGCAGATATTTGTTCAGTTACAGTTTACATTTTTACTCAGACACCCTTTTAAGGGCTTACTGTATGCCCTTGTACTAAAACATCTATTTTGTATATCTCTGTCTGAATCATTCTATGTTGATAGAAAACGCTCTCCCCTATTAATGCCTCCTATCATTGTGCCTTCCAAGCTATTAATGCCCCTGAATTTAGGTGTTCAAGTGCTGTGTTAGTTTAGTTCTATTTATTAAAAGTTTAGGAAGTTCATGATTCCAAATACTTTCTAGGTCTTACCATTGGAGTAGCTCAAAGCCAGGCAGCTGGTGTGTAATCTAAATTTTACTATTAATACTTACTTGTCCTAGAACTCTGATCAAGATACATAGTCTATGTTTGTATTAGTTTCCACATTTGCAAAACAGGGGTAATAATAGAACAGCCAAACAGGATTAAAAGAATTAATATACAGAAAGCACTTAGAGATCTATCGAATGCATATAGTACACATCACCACTGCAATTATTCTAAACTAAAATTAATATTATCCGTGTGGATCACAATAAACTGTGGAGAATTCTGAAAGAGATGGAAATACCAGACCACCTGTCCTGCCTCTTGAGAAACCTATATGCAGGTCAGGAAGAAACAGTTAGAACTGGACATGAAACAACACACTGGTTCCAAATAGGAAAAGGAGTACGTCAAGGCTGTATATTGTCACCCTGCTTATTTAACTTATATGCAGAGTACATCATGAGAAATTCTGGGCTGGAAGAAGCACAAGCTGGAATCAAGATTGCTGGGAGATATATCAATAACCTCAGATATGCAGATGACACCACCCTTATGGCAGAAAGTGAAGAGGAACTCAAAAGCCTCTTGATGAAAGTGAAAGAGGGGAGTGAAAAGTTGGCTTAAAGCTCAACATTCAGAAAACGAAGATCATGGCATCTGGTCCCATCACTTCATGGGAAATAGATGGGGAAACAGTGGAAACAGTGGCTGACTTTATTTTTCTGGGCTCCAAAATCACTGCAGATGTTGACTGCAGCCATGAGATTAAAAGATGCTTGCTCCTTGGAAGGAAAGTTATGACCAACCTAGATAGCATATTCAAAAGCAGAGACATTACTTTGCCAACAAAGTTCCGTCTAGTCAAGGCTATGGTTTTTCCAGTGGTCGTGTATGGATGTGAGAATTGATGAAGAAAGCTGAGTGCCTAAGAATTGATGCTTTTAAACTGTGGTGTTGGAGAAGACTCTTGAGAGTCCCTTGGACTGCAAGGAGATCCAACCAGTCCATTGTAAAGGAGATCAGTCCTGAGTGTTCATTGGAAGGACTGATGCTGAAGCTGAAACTCCAGTACTTTGGCCACCTCATGCGAAGAGTTGACTCATTGGAAAGGACTCTGATGCTGGGAGGGATTGGGGGCAGGAGGAGAAGGGGACGACAGAGGATGAGATGGCTGGATGGCATCACCGACTCAGTGGACATGGATTTGAGCAAACTCCAGGAGATGGTGATGAACAGGGAGGCCTGGCATGCTGCGATTCATGGGGTTGCAAAGAGTCGGACACAAGTGTGCGACTGAACTGAACCGAACTGAACTGAAAGGCAATCAACCCTGAATGTTCTTTGGAAGGACTGATGCTGAAGCTGAAGCTCCAATACTTGTTGAGAAGAGCCGACTCATTGGAAAAGACCCTGATTCTGGGAAAGATCGAAGGCAGGAGAAGGGGGCAGCAGAGGATGACATGGTTGTATGGCATCATCGACTCAATGGACATGAGTTTGAGCAAACACTGGGAGATAGTGAATGATGGCGAAGCCTGGCATGCTGCATGCAGTTCATGGGGTTGCAAAGAGTCAGACATGACTTCAGAACTGAATAACAACAAAAGCAATATTAAGATCCCTCCCACACAGGGAACTATATTTAATATCCTATGGTAAACTATAATGGAAACTAATATAAAAAAGAATGTATATCTATGTATAACTGAGTCACTCTGCTGTATAGCAAAGATTGGTACAACATATTAAGTCAATTATACTTCAGTAAAAAAAATAGATTCTTTCCCATAATGCTTTATGGGGACCATGTAATTTACGAAATATGTTACTACCTTCAGTTCAGTTCAGTTCAGTTGCTCAGTTGTGTCCGACTCTTTGCAACCCCATGAATCAATATCAGTATCAACTTTGGGTCTTGGGATTCCCTCATTGTTGGAAAGATGCCATAAACTATAAGGAGATTAGAAATTTTGGAAATGAACATGTAAATAAAATAAAGGAAAACTCAACTATCATCTAAAAACAAAAATGATTCAGTAGTTTTTAATATATCAGTAACTGTTCTCACTAGAAACTAAAGTCCATTTAATTTAAGAACTGATATAATTCTTCCAACCATAGACAAACAAATTAATGCTACAGAGATTTTTTTTCTACTAAGAGAGAATAGAGTAAGCTCTGTACATGTATAGGAACATTCTAGAACTCTCTGCCAGGATTTCATTTACCTAGAGATTTCAGTCTTGTTCTAAAAGCTCAATTATTTGAATGCCCTTATATTTGTCTATAGACTTTCCTGTTTTTTTTTTCTTCAGCTGAAATCAGTGATTGTCTATATTAGTGACTAAGATGACTGTGAAGATTGCTGTATATAAACCTTGTATACTGTGCTTTGGATCAGTTTGAGGGATTTTTGAAGGATAGTTTTGATTATAAACAATTACGGCTTTAACTACGGAGACATAGGATTAATTTTCCTACCACTGATCGCCTGCAGGGTGGCCTTCTAGTTAGTAATTGAGTTTCCTTGAAGTTCCATGAAGACTGGTTTTGAGTCAGTGCTTAAGATGATCGTTCCTAATCAACTGCAAATTTGGACACTGACCTCCTGTCTTTATCCATACCATCATGGCAGGAAGGTCCTGGAGTTATCCTCAACAGTGAATACTTAAGATGAAAGGATATGATTGGAACCAAGGCTCTGTTAACTAACACTGCTGTTGTACCTTGGACCCTGTTCAAACCAGGAAAGGGGGCATGCTTCCTTAATTATGCAGCATAGGAGCCCTAGAGGCCCAAAGCTTGGGTCCCTCTTTTATCATCTGAAATACAAATGTGATATATTTCTATGCACAACCCAAGCAAGTCTGGTATACGGGACCATTGGCTATTTGCACCAAATTGTGTGATAACCATGGCTTGTATGGGTGCATGCTAAGTCGCTTCAGTCATGTCTGACTCTTTGTGACCCCACTGACTGTGGCCTGTCAGGCTCCTCTGTCCATGGGATTCTCCAGGCAAGAATACTGGAGAGGGTTGCCATTCCTTTCTCCAAGATGGAATAGTATACATACATATATTTTATACATTTACAAATCTTACTTTTTAAATTTTAAAGAGGCAAAATTCTCCCGTTGCTTCCTCTATCTTTTCCAGCAGAGTTAGAAGGTTAAGGAAGGCATAAGACTAAAACCCTAAACCTCAGTTTTTCCGCCTCTAGCACTTTTCTGCTTGTTATATTATTGAAGTCTAGGCATTGTATATATGTCACACTGCTATAGTCTGTTGGCTTCAAGCAACAATAACAGTAAAAAGTTTGAATATAATTTTCCAAGCACTTGTGACAAGCAGTTCAAAGTATTATCTTCTTTAATTCTCATCAGTACCCTCCAAAAAATTATTTACTATTTTATAAGTGAATAAATAGATGCTCGGAGAGGGTGAGGAACTTGTTTGAGGATCCATAGCAAAAAGATGACTGATCTTTGAATCAATCCCAAATCTGTCTGACTCCAGCTTTCAAGCTCTAAAACTTGATTCTCCACCACCTTTCAACTCTGGGAGCGAGGTGGATACCCAGATCTGCCACATGACCTCAGTCTCTATTCATGTCTCTTCATCCACAATATTATATGAAGACTGCTTCCTCTAAAGAAGCCTGTATTTTATTTTTCTTTAGATATTTGAGGCATTGACTGTGTAGTTGCTGTTTTTGTCTTAGAAATGTTATTTTGTGATACTTCCTCCATAAAACAATTATCCTCAGTAATTTATTTACAAGTTCATTTACAAAAGGACAATTCCTAAAGGCATTAATTTAACATACTGACACCTTCCTGATATGACTGATTATCTGATTTCAAAGTTTACTGTACTTTTGAAGCATCAAACAAGAGACAGCAGAACGCGTTGATGGAGGCTAGGTGTGGCATATGACCACCTTCTATCCTACTCAAATTATCATTTTATTGTAGTTTTTATATATTGTCCTAACAAGTGAAGGAGTTGACAGAAAGATAACAAAATCTGATATGCAAACTTAAGTTTAAGATTTGGGTAAATGATTCCACTAACCTCAGGAGACTGTCAGGTGAAACTGTGAGGTAGTATTTTATGCTGGTTGATGCTTATGTGATGATGTTGAGCCATTCCATTCCAAATATGTTCTCTCTTAAAAATGGCAATAACACTTTAAATATATATTTGGAATGCTTTAATTATGAGTTAGATTATATAGTAAACATTTTTATGTTTATGAGGTTAAACCTAAATTAGAAATCCATCATTCAGAAAAACACTGTTTTTCAGAGGATGTCCACTTTTATGGTGGAGTACATCAAAGCCCATCAACACCTGAATCTACCATGGATTTACTTCCAAAATAATGATACTTTGGAGTTATTTGATATATATATGAAAGTCTTCTCTCCTCAGCTGGTTTGCCTGTATGTTTCTCTTTTCCTTGGGAGTATAGGGGATTTGGAGTCAGTTCAGATGAGAATAAACCTTAGTGCTGTGGCCCTGGGTAGGATTTACACCTCCTATTATAAGAATTTATTTTTAAATTCTGGTGGCTCAGATGGTAAAGCATCTGCCTGCAATGCGGGAGACCCGGGTTTGATCCATGAGTTGGGAAGACCCCCTGGAGAAGGGAACCCACTCCAGAACTCTTGCCTGGAAAATTCCATGGACAGAGGAGCCTAGTAGGCTACAGTCCATGCGGTTGAAAAGAGTTGGACACGACTGAGCGACTTCACTTTCACATTATAAGAATGCGGTAGCTACGGATTTTTTTTTTCCCCTGAACATTTTTTCTTTTCCTTAACTTTCTCTGGTCACTGAACTCTTCTTTCTATGGGGACCTCCTTTGTGTGGTTTGGTGGAGTCTGATTACCCCTTCTCACTACACGATGGGCATGTGACCCACCCTGGCCAGGGTGCCAAGTTCAGATCATTAGTTCAGGTAGAGTGATGTGATCCAACCCAAAAAACCAGAGACTTCCTGGGAACGTTTTTCCCCGGAATTGTCAGGAAAAAGGCACTCTTTCTCCCCTCTGGGATTGCGAGCTCTCAGGCTGATATCAGCCTGGCACGTTGGTGGTCATCCTTGACATACACGGAGAGAGTCTGTCTCAGAATAGGGCCAACACAGAGGGAAACAAGACTGAGCAGAGAAGATGAAGCCAGCAGTATGATAACCTTTGAACTCGTGGCCTCAGCCAGGCCTGAAGGCAGCGCTGTAGATTTTCCAGTTGTTTGAGCCAACTAAATTCCTTTGCTTAAAATAGTTTGAATTGGATTCCTGGCAGTTTTACCCAAAGAATCCTTATTCATAGACCTTTGGTTTTCCAATTTGTAAAACGGTAATGAGATTCAGTACATCGTAGAGTAAGGTTTAAATAAAATGATGTGTGCCAGCCTCACAGCACACATTACATCCTCAACAAATGAACTCTGAATTCAGCAGCAGGCAGGCCCTCCGATTTCCTTCCCTGGGAAGAAATCTCTCTCTGCGGTTTCTCTCTTTCAGCTTCCAGCTGACAGCCGTTGTTCTTGCCTTCTCCGGGATGGGTCACTGACTATGGGCTGCCTGTTCCCGAGCCCAGTTGGTCAGAGAGGCTTGCCCGGCTCTTGGTGGGCAGATGTTCTTCAGAGGGTGAAGAAGGAAAGGTCTGTCCCCTGAGGCGCGCTGGAACTGAGAGAGATCTCACCTAGAGAAGACAGCAGCTCTCCCAGGAATGCCCGAGGAGACCACATTTAAGGCCCGGATGAGCTGATTTTGGTCCTCGTTCAGGAACATCTGGAGGAACAGCTGTGGGTGACAGGAACGTGTTTATCTCTTTCAAAAAGAAAAGTAGTGAAAAGGCAGGGACTGCGGCTTGACCAAGTAGAGATGTGCTCCCATCGTCCAAACTTGGGGTGGAGAATAATGGAAGAAAAACACAGCTTGTTTTTAAATCAAATAGCTTAAAGGGGAATGAGTTGAGGGGGTGGAAGAGAGAACCAGAGTCTTCAAGCCTTGATGCTTCCTATCTGCTGCTAATGGTAGTAGTAAGAATCTAGAAAATATATCAATATCTGACTTCAAAATTTTCTCCACTGGCAAAACCTAAACTTCCTTATTATTGGAAGATTAACTCCCTTGGGATTTTATTTGGGAGCTAGTATTATTGATGACCTGAAAAAGTCCCTAAAATTTACTATACTTCCATAAGTCAGAATTTTCTTTCTTTCGTTTGGCAGCATTAAAAAGACTACTATGACTTTTTCATGAACAAATTCAATAGTTTGGGCTTCAACCTTACAAATTTATGATCATGGCTTTTAAAAGAATTTTGTTTTCTAAAAAAGTGCCTGCCTCATATTTCCCAAAACTAGGAAAAATAAAATTTAAGCATTTATGATACTTGGAAAAGAGTAGGCTAGTTGCAGTTTTATGGTCTAAACTCTGACTATAATAATCACGCTTTTTTTTTTTTTTTTTGTAGCCAAGTTACCGAGGGTTTTTTCTCTCTCCTTATAAGCAGATGAAGCTTCAAGTAAATGAAGAATAATTAGAACCTGTTATTAAACTAGTTTTGGGGGCATGTTAGATTGGTTATTATTACATACTTTCTAATTTTCCTTTGTGGGGAAATGATAACAAATCATATCTAGAATACTCATTTGTGGTAGTGCAATGGGGAAATTCAGGTTTATTTTTAAGAGAGAGAAAAAGCCTTGCAAAACATATGGGCTTAGCTTTATAGGAAACAGTTTCTAGACAAACATGGATGAATGATTTAACAGCAGCAGGGCACCCATTTATGTAAATACTGAACTGTGGGACTCAAAAAAACAAATTCAAAGAAAAACATTATTAATCAGCTTGAGATCCCCCCGCCTCCTCTCAACATTCTAAAAGAACAAACAGATCAACATTAAGGAATGCTTTCAACAAGAACAACAAGCAAAGTGTGGTTTAGAGTTGCCCTGGATAAAACTTTTCAGAGTTAAAAAAAAAAACAAAAACTTTTCAGAATTATTTAGACTCTTTAGCTATTCTTCATTTTCATGCATCGTACATGTGGAAATAGTCAAACATCAAAATACCATAATGTCCTAATTGCTTTTCCTTTAAAATTTTGCCTAATCAACTCTGGTTGACCCACTAAATATGCTGCACCCTCTATATGATGAAGCCCTGCTTTCATATATACCTGACTTTCATAGAAGAGTTTACATGCCAGTGCTCAAACTGCCTTACTGAAAGTATCTTTGTAGAGTATTAGCTAGAAATCTTATGTTAACTAAATTTGCAAAGCGAAGTGGAGATTTAAAATGCTCTTCTGAGTAATCTAGATCTGAAACACTTTCAGGGTAATCACCTAAAATAATTAAGAAATGGACAGAGAATAATTTTTAGTTCCTATTTTTTGCTTAGTTCAGCCAAAACTTATGCAAAAGTTCTGATAGCCACCTGTTAGATAAATGTTCAGTCACTCACATCTTACCAAGCAGAAGACAGGGCCACTGGCTCAGTTCCTCTCTGGTTAATCATTTTCATACTCATGTTCTTTAAATCAGGGGTCTCCAACCTCTGGGATCTAATGCCTGATGATCTGAAGTGGAGCTGATGTAATAAAAATAAAAAAGCACACAATAAATGTAATGTACTTGAATCATCCCCAAACCATCACCCTTCCTGTCTGTGAAAAAATTCTTTCATGAAACAGGTCCCTGGTGCCAAAAAGCTTGGGGATCACTGCTGTAGATAATTTTGCTTACACTTGAAGAAGTTCATTGAAGGGTTGGGATGGGGGACAATTTTTAGATATAGTAGTAAAACTGTCTGCATATTCCTAAACAGTGTTATTGACCATGAGGTTAATGCGTTTAGATTATTGGATGGCCGATGTTAATTTGTACTTGGATTTGAATGTCTCTTTATATATATCTTTGTTAGGGTTAAAGATTGTGTTTAAATGTAATTGTCAATGCTGAAGATGCTCCTTATTGTATTCTTATAGATAAATGGGTATAATCACACATAAAATGGTCAATAAGTTGTAAATGGGGGTAAATACTTTCTCAAACACATTAAATGGTACATTTATAAAAATCTAACCTATGTTGAAAGATATTTCTCAATAGAAATAGGCACATAATAATTTCTCAATAAGTCTATAACTTTTAGTGTCTAGATAAAAAGACCCTGATGCTGGGAAGGATTGAGGGCAGGAGGAGAAGGGGACGACAGAGGATGAGATGGTTGGATGGCATCATGACTGAGTGGACATGCGTCTGAGCAAACTCCAGGAGATGGTGAAAGACAGGAAAGTCTGATGTGTTGCAGTCCATGGGATTACAGAGTCAGACACTCGGAGACTGAACAGCAAAAGGGTGTTTGGTGTACCATATTTTAGCACATATATATGGAATCTAGAAGGATGGTACTGATGAACTTATTTGCAGAGCAGTGATGGAGATGCAGACATAGAGAACAGACTTATGGACAAGGGTGGGGGAGAAGAGGGAGAAGATAATATGAATGGACAGAGTAGCATGGAAGCATACACACTAACATATTTAAATAGATAGCCAATGGGAATTTTCTGTATGACTCAGGGAATTCAAACTGGGGCTCTGCAATAATCTAGAGGGGTGAGAATGGGCAGGAGGTGGGAGAGAGATTCAAGAGGGGAGGGGACATATATATATTTATGGTTAATTCATGTTGGTGTATGACAGAAATAAAACCAATATTGTAAAGCAAACATCAATTAATTAAAAAATAAATGAATATTAAAAAATTTTAAAAATGCATTTGTCATGTTAATTCATTAGGAATAAATACAATATAAGTTCAAAATTTCACCACCTCTTTGCCATCAGAAGAAGGAAAATCTTCAGCAGTTCCTCAATAGTGGTTTAGTAGAAATAAAATTTATAGTGTCTTCATGTTAAGTTTTATTTACTTAGGGATTTTGTTAGTTCACATATGTTGAAGTCCTACTATGAGAACTAGTCAGTATTGGGACATAGATTTTTGTTTGTCTTGCACATATTCTGCTCTGAAACATCCTATTAAATCCCCCACCATAAGGGAGCTCCAGCTCTGTTCATCTTATTTCCTAGATGGATGCTTCAAACATTGAACACCTACTGTCTTTCCAGAGTGGATCTGGGATCCTATGAAGAGAAAGGAGAGAGAAGTCTGTAAAATCAGAATCCTGGGTACCCATTCAGTTCAGTTCAGTTCAGTCGCTCAGTCATGTCCGACTCTTTGCGACCCCATGAATCGCAACACGCCAGGCCTCCCTATCTTAAATGTGTGTTTGTGTGTATGTATTGGTGGGCTCAACTTTAGAAAAAATAAGCATTATAGTAGGCTTCCTTTTACACTTTTTATGATTACATTTATTTTGAATATTTGCAACATTTAACAATCATTTATCTGCTATTAGGAATCCTAGTATAACCATTTTCAACTATTTGAGGATTCCTTATGAATTTTTTATAATGTTTTAATAGGTTTATAAACTATTACAGAGCAGTCCTTTCGAGAATGAGATTGCTTACTGTTTTTTATGTGTATGACCAAAAAGAAAAAAAAAAGAGCAACTTTCCACTGTCAAATAGCTAGATTTTTAAAAAGCGTTTAGTAGGTATGGTTATATGAACAGTGTAAAATGCCATGTAAGCAACGTTATAACAGTGAAAATTTTTTTTTTAATCTTTATTTTCCTGAAAATTTTGTCTCTTCAAGAAAATCTAGCTATTTTAATTTTTTTCCTGAACTTTTTCTAGTCCTTATATATATTCTTACAACATTTTAATTATATAGCATGCATTTGTAAGTTATATGTATATGCTATAATATATACATTTAAAATATTCTTAAATGTATAGTATATATATCTAAAGTATACTTTATAAAGTATATACTTTATATATTATTTATATACTATATATAAATTAGTATATATTATTTATATACTATTAAAATATACATAAATATAAAAAATAAAGTATATACATAAAGTATACCTAAATGTATAGTCAGTTCAGTGGCTCAGTCGTGTCCGACTCTTTGCGACCCCATGAATCGCAGCACGCCAGGCCTCCCTGTTCATCACCATCTCCCCGAGTTCACTCAGACTCACGTCCATCGAGTCCGTGATGCCATCCAGCCATCTCATCCTCGGTCGTCCCCTTCTCCTCCTGCCCCCAATCCTTCCCAGCATCAGAGTCTTTTCCAATGAGTCAACTCTTCCCATGAGGTGGCCAAAGTACTGGAGTTTCAGCTTTCGCATCATTCCCTCCAAAGAAATCCCAGGACTGATCTCCTTCAGAATGGACTGGTTGGATCTCCTTGCAGTCCAAGGGACTCTCAAGAGTCTTCTCCAACACCACAGTTCAAAAGCATCAATTCTTTGGTGCTCAGCCTTCTTCACAGTCCAACTCTCACATCCATACATGACCACAGGAAAAACCATAGCCTTGACTAAACGGACCTTAGTCAGCAAAGTAATGTCT
>SJYT01056330.1:139704-164745 GCA_006410635.1 Cephalophus harveyi
ACTTCAGCTTCTTCAGCATTACTGGTTGGGGCATAGACTTGGATAACTGTGATATTGAATGGTTTTCCTTGGAGACGAACAGAGATCATTCTGTCGTTTTTGAGATTGCATCCAAGTACTGCATTTCGGACTCTTTTGTTGACCATGATGGCTACTCCATTTCTTCTGAGGGATTCCTGCCCACAGTAGTAGATATAATGGTCATCTGAGTTAAATTCACCCATTTCAGTCCATTTTAGTTCGCTGATTCCTAGAATGTCGACGTTCACCCTTGTCATCTCTTGTTTGACCACTTCCAATTTGCCTTGATTCATGGACCTGACATTCCAGGTTCCTATGCAGTATTGCTCTTTACAGCATTGGATCTTGCTTCTATCACCAGTCACATGCACAACTGGGTATTGTTTTCGCTTTGGCTCCATCCCTTCATTCTTTCTGGACTTATTGCTCATACACATTAAAGTATTTTTATTATTATTTACACCATTAGCATTGCATTTCAGCTTTGGTTTTTATGAAGTGCCTTAGTCTATGCTTATTGGAGATCTATATTTGTAAACATGGAAAGTAAATATAGGTCTTAGGGTACTAAAAATTGAAAAGTATTAAAATCAAATATTTCTTTTTGTTACTTAAACACATTTTCTGGTCGTGAGGATGAAATATATTAATAACATGATAATTTATTATGGATAATTTATTACTGGACATTAATAACATGTCCAAACAAAGTTGGATAACAGCAATTATTGTAATTTCCGTTACTAGCTTCTAATAGTCAGTCAGTCAGCCATGTCTGACTCTTTGCGACCCAATGGACTGCAGCATGCCAGGATTCCCTGTCCATCACCAACTCTCCGGAGCTTGCTCAAACTCCTGTCCATCGAGTCAGTGATGCCATCCAACCATCTCATCTTCTGTCGTCCCCTTCTCCTCCTGACTTCAGTCTTTCCCAGCATCAGGGTCTTTTTCAGTGAGTCAGTTCTTCACATCAAGTGGCCAAAGAATTGGAGCTTCAGCTTCAGCATCAGTCTTTCCAATGAATATTCAGGACTGATTTCCTTTAGGATGGACTGGTTTGGTCTTGCAGTCTAAGGGACTCTCAAGAGTCTTCTCCAACACCACAATTCAGAAGCATTGATTCTTTGGAGCTCAGCTTTGTTTATGGTCCAACTCTCACATCCATACATGGCTACTGGAAAACTTGAATCTAACTTGATCATGAAATTATATCAATACTATCTTTGTTTGGGCTGCTCTGGTGAGCACTGAAGGATTCATCGTGTCAGTCATTGACTTTCCATTCTATAAGGAAGCAAACAAAGGAGAGAGTACTCAACAGAGATGGGCTCCGGTTCTGACTTTATTATACATAAAGCCCCAAAGAGCAATTAGTAGCTTTTCATCTCTACTAACTTTTTTTCGATTGCAGTAAGTGTTGTACCAACTATTTTCACCTATGTTTTCTTTCTTAAATGCTCCTAACAATCTTATAAAATAGATCCCATTTTGCAGATAAAGAAACTAAGATTCCCGTGCTTGAGAAACTTGCTCAAAGTCATCTCTCTACAGAGCAATGCCGTCGAGCCATGTGTTAACCCAGACGGTACGACTCCCCAGCAAGTACATGTAACCACTAAAATGCATTTCACCTAAGAGTGAAAAGTTGAAGGAACTCAACTGTTGAAAAAGACCACATTGCTGTCATTCTCTAAGGATTTCCTTGTCAACATCAAGATCATTAGTCTGGTGAAACATTCTTGAGCCTGTCTTGGAGGTGACTCATTTATCTTATTATGGATTTTATATATAATATACTGTGGTACCATGTTGTATATTGGATCATCACATGGTCTTTCAGTATCTGCTCAAGAGATTGAGCCCTTCTTTCCTGGGAGGGGCCTGGATTTACTTTGGGAAAAATAGATCCAAATATGTTTCACTTTTCTCTATGTAGATGATCTAAAAATTTATGAGATAGAAGAGAAGATGGTGCAGATGCTCCCCTCTTCCTGTTACTGCCTGGCCATTATCACTGCGTATTTATCCTTTGCTACAAGTGTGGAGCTGACTCAGTATAGTGGAAGTCCCAGAGCCTAGATTATATCCATGTCTAGTCCCAGGAGTCTTGAGTGGACGGACAGGGAGACTATTCCTCCCGGAGAGAGTTGATAACAGTCAAATCTTTATAAGCAGCTACCCTACAGTCTAGAGCCATTTAAGCCAAGATTTTCAGCTCAGTAGATCTATGGGGTCACACAGAGTTGGACACGACTGAAGCAACTTAGCAGCAGCGGCAGCAACATCCTGGAGTTAGTGAGAAAGAAAGCAACAGCTTGTTTCTAACCACTGAGTGCTGGAGTATGATAATAACTGTTCCAATGGACAGGCATATTACAAAACAGTTTATTCACTACGGGCAAAGTTCTCTTAAGAACTAAGGACTAGAATTGGCAAGGTGTATTATGATTGCCTGGGCAAATTGTGCTTCATATTTTATCTACATTGTGTTCTTCTTTAAGATATTTTTCTGGTCAGTTCATCTTTTGTGGCTTAAACACAGGTGCCATCCAGTTCTTTTAGGCTGTTGAACCCTCTGGAGACAACAAAATCAACTGGAAAAGCTATCAAAGTTATGAGTCAGTTTTCATCCTCAGAGTGGAAATCTTTCAAGAATTAAGTAGGGAAAACATGTTCAAGATGTGTTCACTAGATAGATAGGGAATAAATTTAGCTAGAAATAAGAATACAACTTTCTTTAAAATATCTTCATGATATTCTGCACTTACGTGCAGTTAATTTTCACTTAGATTAATCACTCTGCTTGGTTCTGTTTACATAATATGAAAATGTGTCTAAAGTATCATAATAATTATTCCAGAGCCATCTGCTCCTTTGTATCTCCAGAAGTAGAGAATGTCATGCTTTAGTATTTTAAGTTATTCAATTTCTAACAAATGAGAAAATTTTAGAACAAAGATAGATTTTTATGGTTCATATAACACTATACATAATTAGGCAACATACTTTTCAGTAACTTCTCAAGAATGTGAAAACTCTGGGTAAGAGAAAACTCAGATAAGAAATTAACCTCTTATGGAGAGATTTCATTAGGAAACAATCTAAGAATCTACTATATGATTCATTAAAGACTTAGTCAATATTTGCAGTGAATTGTCAATGTGATTTACTACCTAGAAAGAACATGACTCTACACTATGTGATGGAATTAAGAGCCAGTAAAATTTAAGATTGTAAGAAATATTATACTTGTTATACATTGCTTATCATTTTAGATTGATGACTGAAACCTCAGCAGAACATGGTGATGTCCAGTATTATACGAAGAGCTCATATTAGAAGCTGATAATGTGGTATGTGTTTCACAATAGTGTTGCGTTGACTTGTCAGTTCTTTAGTGTTGCTTATGACTGGTAGTAAGAATGTTTAAAACCATATGGAAGTAAGAAAATATGTTCTTTCACTAAAGCCTTCAACTTTACATGGTTCTTGAGCTGGATAGGGTGAGTAGGAAGCAAGCAAATAGGCAAGTAAGTTGTTTTCCTGGCTAGGTATACTGACGGAAACAAGGACTTTCTGTCTCTAGCTTTCCACCTAATTATTGTCATTGAGTCATCTGTGTTTTATTATTTGGAAAGATGTGTATAATAGTTATGTCTGTATGGATTCAATACAGGTATGTTCACTATCAACATTTAATTTCTCTCTCTATTCCTTTTAATGAAAGTCTAAACCTTTGGCTTAGCTACAGGAAGCTTTCTTTGCATTTAAGCAATTAAACAATTGCCTTTTCCCTCCATGTCCATTTCTAAAAACAAAAATAAATAGATTTTTATTTATTGGGAATAAATAAATAAATGGGAAAAATACATTATATTGGAAAATGATGGGATGGGTTTTAGTTTCAGATCTCTTCCTAAGTAGCCAATAATTATGGACAAGTTATGGGCAAATTGCTTAACCACCCTTGGTCTGGGTTTTCTTATTTGTTGGATTGAGGAGATTGTATCAGGTAAGTTCTAAAACTTGTATCATTGCTGTGTTTTTATGACTCTAAGCATTTTACTGAATTAGTCCTCTTATATACACTTATGGGTAAGTCTATATAAGTATACATCTCCATTCTCCCCTTATTTTGTCTCCTATTAACTTTGAAAAGAGCTGTCTCTGTCTCTTTTTTGAAACATTCCTCTTTTTTCTTCAGTGACACCACACTCTGCTGGTATTCCTCTTAACTCTCTAACTGCTCCTTCTCAGTCTTTTTGCTGAGAACTTTTTTCCTCATTAAATATTTCTATTGCCTTTCCTGAGCCCTCTTCTATTTTGCATACTTTCTCCATCTATTATCCTACTGATACTCATACCTCCAAATGTTCTCTATATCTTGCTGATTTTCATATCCATATATTTAGCTTTGATTTTTCCTTTCAGCTTTTGGCTTATAGTATTTTAAACTGCCTGTTTGATCTCTCCATTTGAAGGGTTAATAGAAGCTCTAATTTTAACACATTTTATCTTAAGCTTTTGATTTCTCTACTCTCACCATTGTCAATACTATTTTGCTGTTGTTGTTGTTGTTTTGTTTGTGTGTTAGTTGTTCAGTCATGTCTGACTCTTTGCAATCCCATGGACTGTAGCCCACCAGATTCCTCTGTCCATGGAATTCTTCAGGCAGTAATACTGGGGAGGGTTGCCATTCCCGTCTCCAGGGAATCTTTCTGACCCAGGGATTGAACCTGAGTCTCCTGCACTGCAAGCAGATTCTTTACCATCTGAGTCACAAATCCTATTGGTAAATAGCAAGTCCACCTGTCTTCTGATTGTTCAAGCCAGAAATCTTAGACCCATTCTTGATTTCTTCTCTTTTTTTCAGAATCCAACTGTCAGCATATCCTGGTAATTTTTTCCCTGAGATTTATAATGACCCTATTTCCTTCTTCTCATCACTACTCTACCATCTTGGTCAAGAAAATCACTCTTTCTCATGTGGACCTTTGCAGAATGAGGTCCAGACCCTCACTTCCACTCTTGTCCTCTACAACCCTTTTTCCAAATAGCAGCTGGAATAATCTTCTTACTATGTAAATCAGATTATGTAAGACATCACACCAAAGATTGTCCCTTACTGGAAAATCAGAGCACTCTACCATGGCCTTTTAAGACCCAGACTTTGACCCCCTCTGCAGCTTCATCTTGGGCTTCCCTGGTGATTCAGACAGTAAAGAATCCACCTGCAATGTGGGAGACCTGAGTTCGATCCCTGGGTTGCAAAGATCCCCTGGAGAAGGGCATGGGAACCCTCCAGTATTCTTCCATGGAGAAGCCCCAGGACAGCAGAGCCTGGCATGCTAGTCTATGGGGACACAAAGAGTCGGCCATGACGCAGTGACTAAGCACATCACACACAGCTTCATCCTGTGGCCCTTCCTCCTGCACTCACGGTTCCACTAGCCTTTTGGTTCTGTGAAAAAACAAAGTTTTTCCTGCCTCAAAACCTTTGCATCTTTAATTCCTTCGGCCTCTAGGACTGACTCCTTCTCATCCTTCCCATCGCACTTTATCACCTCTTTAAGAGGCTTTCCTGTGTAATAAGAGAAACATCCTATCTAATATAGTTCCATTCCTCGTAAGTCCTTATTCCTTACTAGCAGCATTCATACCTTTTATATTGTACTCATTACAGCAGCTATTATTTTTTTGTAGATCATCTTCTTGAGGTGGACACTGTTAGATGCCTTCCTAATGTCTCTTCTTGCTTCTTTCTTATTAAGAAGCCCTTGGTATTCTTCAGAGTGTCATTGCTACTGCTGCTGCTAAGTCGCTTCAGTTGTGTCCAACTCTGTGTGACCCCATAGGTGGCAGCCCACCAGGCTCCCCCATCCCTGGGATTCTCCAGGCAAGAACACTGGAGTGGGTTGCCATTTCCTTCTCCAATGCATGAAAGTGAAAAGTGAAAGTGAAGTCGCTCAGTTGTGTCCGACTCTTAGCGACCCCATGGACTGCAGCCTACCAGGCTCCTCTGCCCATGGGGTTTTCCAAGCAAGAGTACTGGAGTGGGGTGCCATCGCCTTCTCCGCAGAGTGTCATTGTGCCCAGGTAAATAGAAGTGCTTCACTAAGTTTTCTTGCCACTAGTGTGGCAGTGTGATACAGGTCTAATCAACGAGTCTTAAACTGATGGTTTCCTGGGAACCCTAGAAACTCAATCCCATGTGTAAAGCATTCTTGATCATTACATTTTCCTCTTGGATGCAACTGAACGAGAACAGCAGCCATGTCCATCTTGCAGTCTCTGTATGTTCCTGAAATGCCTGGCACACAGTAAGCTCTCAGTTAATATTTGTTAATTTAAGACTAGAATTTGAAGCACAAAAACAACAGCCACCAAAAAAAGCCAAAGCAGACATTGGGGAAGAAAATTTTCAGCATACATCAGAAATACTGTTAATATATTTAAAATATGAAGATTTGTATAAAGCAATAGGAAGAAATATTAATAATATCAAAGTAATACATATTGAAACAATAAATTGGCATATTTTAATCAAATATTTGAAACAATCCATTGTTGCTGAATGCAAAATGAGACGGATATTTTTAATTGATTTTGTTTGTATTATAAACAGGCTCAATTCTTTGGAAAGAATTTTAGTACAGTTCATTTCAGTACAGTCGTTCAGTCATGTCCAACTCTTTGTGACCCCATGGACTGCAGCACCCCAGGCTTCCCTGTCCACCATCAACTCCTGGAGCCTATTCAAACTTATGTCCATCGAGTCAGTGATGCCATCCAACACCTCATTCTCTGTTGTCCCCTTCTCCTCCTGCCTTCAACCTTTCCCGGCATCAGGTTCTTTTCTAATGAGTCAGTTCTATCCATCAGGTGGCCAAATTGTTGGAGTTTCAGCTTCAGCATCAGTCCTTCCAATGAATATTCAGGACTGATTTCCTTTAGAATGGACTGGTTTGATCTCCTTGTAGTCCAAGGGACTCTCAAGAGTCTTCTCCAACACCACAGTTCAAAAGCATCAATTCTTCAGCACTCAGTTTTCTTTATGATCCATACATGACTACTGGAAAAACCATAGCTTTGACTAGATGGACCTTTGTCAGCAAAGTACTGTCTCTGCTTTTTAATATGATGTAATAGGTTGGTCATAGCTTTTCTTCAAAGGAGCAAGTGTCTTTTAATTTCATGGCTGCAATCACCATCTGCACTGGTTTTGGAGCCCCCAAATATAAAGTCAGCCACTGTTTCCATTATTTCTCCATCTATTTGCCATGAAGTGATGGGACTGAATGCCATGATCTTAGTTTTCTGAATATTGGGTTTTAAGCCAAATTTTTCACTCTCCTCTTTCATTTTTATCAAGAGGCTCTTTAATTCTTCTTCACTTTCTGCCGTAAGGCTGGTGTCATCTGCAAATCTGAGGTTATTGATATTTTTCCAGGCAATCTTGATTCCAGCTTGTGCTTCATCCAGCCTGCCATTTCACATGATGTACTCTGCATGTAAGTTAAATAAGCAGGATGACAATATACAGCCTTGACATACTCCGTTCCCTATTTGGAACCAGTCTGTTGTTCCATGTCTAGTTCCAACTGTTGCTTCTTGACCTGCATACAGATTTCTCAGGAGGCAGGTCAGGTGGTCTGGCATTCCCATCTCTTGAAGCGTTTTCCACAGTTTGTTGTGATCCACACAGTCAAAGGCTTTGGCATAGTCAATAAAGCAGAAGTAGATGTTTTTCTGGAATTCTCTTGTTTTTTCTAAGATCCAATAGATGTTGGCAATTGGATTCTCTGGTTTCTCTGCCTTTTCTAAATCCAGCTTGAACATCTGGAAGTTCATGGTTCATGTACTGTTGAAGACTGGTTTGGAAAATTTTGAACATTACTTTGCTAGCATTGAGATGAGAGCAATTGTGTGATAGTTTGAGCATTCTTTGGCATTGCCTTTCTTCAGAATTGGAATGAAAACTGACATTTTCCAGCCCTGTTGTCACTGCTGAATTTTCCAAATTTGCTGGCATATTGAATGCAGCACTTTCACAACATCATCTTTCAGGATTTGAAAGAGCTCAACTGGAATTCCATCACCTCCACTAGCTTTGTTCGTAGTGATGCTTCCTAAGGCCCGCTTGACTTCACATTCCAGGATGTCTGGCTGTAGGTCAGTGATCACACCATCGTGATTATCTGGGTGATGCAGATCTTTATTGCATAGTTCTGTGTATTCTTGCCACCTCTTCTTAATACCTTCTGCTTCTGTTAGGTTCATACCATTTCTGTCCTTTAATGCACCCATCTTTGCATGAAATGTTCCTTTGGTATCTCTAATTTTCTTGAAGAGATCTCTAGTCTTTCCCATTCTGCTGTTTTCCTATATTTCTCTGCACTGATCACTGAGGAAGGCTTTCTTATCCCTCCTTGCTATTCTTTGGAACTCTGCATTCACATGGGTATATCTTTCTTTTTTCCCCTTGCCTTTCTTCTCTTCTTTTCTCAGCTGTTTGTAAGGCCTCTTCAGACAACCATTTTGCCTTTTGCATTTCTTTTTCTTGGGAGGGGGGGTTCTTGATCACTGCCTCCTGTACTGTGTCATGATCCTCTGTCCATTATTCTTCAGGCACTCTGTCTGTCAGATCTAATCCCTTGACTCCGTTGTTCACTTCCACTGTATAATCAGAAGGGATTTGATTTAGGTCATACCTGAATGGTCTCGTTATTTTCCATACTTACTTCAATTTAAGTCTGAATTTTGCAGTAGGGAGTTAATGGTCTGAGCCACAGTCAGCTCCCAGTCTTGCTTTTGCTGACTGCATAGTGCTTCTCCATCTTTGACTTCAAAGAATATAATTAGTCTGATCTCAGTATTGACCATCTGGTGATGTCCATGTGTAGAGTCTTCTCTTGTGTTGTTGTTGGAAGAGGGTGTTTGCTATGACCGGTGCATTCTCTCGGCAAAACTCTGCTCGCCTTGGCCCTGCTTAATTTTGTATTCCAAGGCCAAATTTGCCTGTTACTCTAGGTATCTTTGACTTCCTACTTTTGCATTCTTTAGTCCCCTATAATGAAAAGGACATCTTTTTTGGGCGTTAGTTCCAGAAGTTCCTGTAGGTCTTTCTAGAACTGTTCAACTTCAGCTTCTTCAGCATTACTGGTTAGGGCATAGACTTTCATTACTGTGATAATCAATGGTTTGCCTTGGAAATGAACAGAGATCATTCTGTCGTTTTTGAGATTGCACCCTAGTACTGCATTTCAGACTCTTTGTTGACTATGAGGGCTGCTCCATTTCTACTAAGGGATTCTTGCCCACAGTAGTAGATAAAATGGTCATGTGAGTTAGTGTTTTTAGTGTTTCACATCAAAAACTGTAAAAGTGATGTCCTTTAATCAGTAGTTTATATTTTTTTTCCCCCTGAGAAGGAAATTTTGATAAAGGACATTATTCTTCACAGGAAAAGTAATTGAAATGTCCAACTGTAGAGGAATATGTGTTCCCCACCTTCTAATAGAGTATTATGTGACCATTACATATAATTATGAAACCTTTGTAGAAATATAAAAATGATTAAATCAGGTGCTAGCACAGTTGAAATAAAAGGTAGGAATCAGAGTGCTCTCTGTGGCGAGTCGTGGACGACTGTGATGAGGCCTTGTTTGTGGCTACCATAGCTGTAAGCAATCAAAGGTTTTCAGAATCGTCCAGGTTTAATAAGCCACAAAAGATGGGAAACTTGCTGTCTGTTAAAACTAGAGCACAACAGTGGGGGGTGCTTTGCAGTCTGAGGAGGTCTAGTTTCCATCTCTGGTTGCAGTGTGGGCAGCATCCTCCCAGTAGCCTTATTGGCAGCAAAATCATGCAGCTGGTCATGGTTGGATCAGCAGTGGTGAATGACACTCTAGATTTAATAGAATGAGCTGGAATCATGTTGGTGATACAGGCCTTTGCCCAGTATTCCGTTGGTGCTCAGCTGGCTGGAGATCTTTCTCCATTGACTCCAGCCCAGTTATGCCCTCACTATGCACAGACTAGGCAAACCTCCACAAACCAGGGTTGACAATGTGTAATTTTAATATAATATAGCTTCTAAGTAAGCACAGGTAGACTTCATATAACCTCTTATCTCTATTATAAGAGTTTTGGGATCAATTACAAAATGTTATGTGTTAGTCACTCAGACTCTTCGCGACCCGATGGACGATAGCTGGCCAGGCTCCTCTGTCCGTAAATTCTCTAGACAAGAATATTGAAGTGGATTGCCATGCCCTTCTCCAGGGGATCTTTCCGACCCAGGGATCGAACCCTGGTCTCCTGCATTGCAGGCGGGTTCTTTACCATTTCAGCCATCAGGGTAGCCCTGATTAGGAAAAACAATTTCCTAATAAAGTATTTGAGCAAGTATTTTGGTTTTGGTGTACATGGGCACTGTAAGCAGGCAGTCTGGCTAATTCAGAATTCAGTCCTGATTTCAAACTACCCTAACTCAAAATCACATATAGTTACCTTATTGCTTCCTACAATGTTGATTGACTTTCATGTAAACATACCTATGAAGTTGCAAAATATAAGAAAGGATGAAAGAAAAGGAAGTGGCTGAGTAGAAGGGCTAAATTGCTGATTCTGTGATGTATGAATGAAACAAATAATTATCCAGATGACTTTCTGTAGGATTCAATTCAGAGAGTAATCAGCTCAGCTCTATTTCCTTCCTCTGAACAGTCCTTTCCTGTTCTGTGTGAGATCTGATTCAGCTGAAACTGACATTATTTTCTTTTATTTTGTCACTTGAACTCCTGGTTTTGTTTACATTAGTCTACTTAAATGGCCTTGGTGGAACTGATGAGTTTTGTCCAGGAAAAAATTTAATAAAAATAGCTGCCATTTATTGAAAGTTCTATTAGGTGCCCATCTTCTATGGTGGATTATCTCAACCAGTGACTCAGTGGTAAAAGCATCTGCCTGCATTGCAGGAGTTGCCACTTCGATCCCTGCATTGGGAAGATCCCCTGGAGGAGGAAATGGCAACCCACTCCAGTATTCTTGCCTGGAAAATCCCATGGACAGAAGAACCTGACAGGCTATAGATCCATAGGGTTGCAAAGAGGCGGACACAACTGAGCAACTGAACACACAGCACAGCACAAGCCTCAAAATAGTTCTGGAAGCTGGATATTATTATTTTGTAGTTATTTTGTGTATCATGGATAAAGAGTCAGAGGCTTAAAAAGTTAAGCTGTAACTATGACAAGGTACGCTCATCTCTGGTTCCAAAGATCATGCTATTTGCCTCATGTATGAAGCTTAAAAAAATTTTTTTCTCCTTTTGTGAGTTAACTTTGCCTGTGCAGATGTGATTTTAGCTTTTTATTAAGGACAAGGGTGAAGAAGAGTTATTACACATGTATGGCATTTGCAGATCTTAGTATCTCCGATTTAGGAAAGAATTGTAATAATGCCACTCAGTATTCCACCTACCTCTGGTAAAAGGAAGATTAGAAGATTGGAAAATTTGACATGACTTTGATGTGTTAAATGCTAAATAGTGCTGCACAGGATAAAAATTCTTTGGAAGAAGACCATAACTATTTTTGCAGGTGTTTTAAGAGCAAAAATCTGTTCACTCAGTGATTCCACATTTTTGGGAAGAAGGTAACTAGGAAAATTTTTAGTTTTTTTTTTTTCCCTCAAGGAAGGAACATGAAAATGCCAGAAATATAGAGATAGTTATTTTGATCAAGCATTTATGTTACTCATTATGATGGCAAAATCAATTTGTCCTTTATAGAATCATTTGTCAAAAAGCTTGGGAGTATAGCACATTGATAATTGCGCCAAAAGCAATTATATTTGGTTTCTTGATTAAGAAGAAAAGAACAAGTATAACCCATTAATTAACAAAATTACGAAGAGTCTCAAGTCAAATATACACTTATTTTTCTTGATAACTATGAGGTGATTTGACATTCATAAAATCCCATAGCAGTGTCAGCAGTCCGGACTTTCTAAATGTCAAGAGAAGATAAATTGAAGCTTCACTGGTAACTCGTTCAATAAAATACGTAAGAAAAAGATTAAGGTTTGCAAAAAGGAAAATATTGATCTATCAGGACACTTGAAACTACTAGAGAGATGGGATCCACATAGAAATATTTGACATAGTCTTGGAATATAGCTTTGTATCAGGCTGTAATCCAAATTGCAAATCTATATTTAACCAGATGACAACCAAGGTCAAGATCTGAATCATCCAACAGCTTGATCAAGACCTTTTGTGAGACCCCGCTAGCCTTTGAGACTTCCCTTGGCATCTGAGTTGACACAAAGAAGCATTAAATATACTGCAACAAGATCGGGAAACTGGTTCCTAAATAAGGCTCATTTCTTTTAAAACCATGGATTTAATATCCATCAAGCTTGTGAAAGTTCTTTCAGAAACTTCTTTGTGTGGGCTGTAGCTCGTTTTTGTACTGCATTTTTTTTCACCCCATCACTTAGGACAATTAAAAATCCACCAAATTTATTTGAAGTAACCAATTAATACTTTGAGAGGCAACAATTAATATGTAAATTATACCACATTAAGAGTCTCAGGAGGAATGAATTAAATTGAAAATATACAACCCTTTAGAAGTTAAAAAAGATATTGTTTTACCATCACAGATTTTCTAAATCCATGTGATTTTTCTTCTGTGGTTCATTTTATTATCTCCTTGCCTAGAAGTACCAAAACAAATGACCGTGCCTGTCTTAAATGCATTACATCAGGAGACTAATAGAAGGATATTAAACATGATAGTCATATTTGACAGAAGACCTGATGGGGCAAATAACAATGCACATAAATAAATGTGAATTCAAAACAGAATAATTACATCAAAAAGTAAATAATTATCATTGCCATTTCCTTCTCTGAAATGCTCACAGGGAAATGAAGGACCAAGAGGTCATTTGGAAAACATTATTGAACAGGCAAAGTCTTTACTCATGCGTGCAAATTCTGTGGTACAATTAGATTTTAAATGGTTTTTCCTGGTGACTGGATAATGTTAGGGAAATATGAATGTTATCAATAGAACACTTTTGAAATAGTAGCCAAGTCTCCCTGGTTGCTTTTCACACACAGTTTGCTCCTCTCAGGGCTTGGCCTGACATCTAAACCTCGTAACAGCTCTATGAAATAGGTCTTGTGGTTACTGTTTTACAGGAGAGGAACCCCAGGGCAACGTGATTGACTGAGGCTGCCCAGAGAACAGGGCCCGGGTCTGAGCCCGAAGATCTAACTCAGGAGCCCATCTTTTCCACCGTGACGTCATCTCTGAGAAAGGGGCCAGAAAATATCATTGTATTTTTTTGAGCTTAAGTATTAAACTGTTAGAAAATTAGACAGATGCAGATTGCTATTTAGATAATTGTCATCATGTTTACTTCTTGCTATCATTACTACAATCTAATTATTATTATTCTAAGTATATGATAAAAATATGTTGTAAGAATTAATGCACAGGTGTACTGTTTTCCCACTAAGCTCAGGAAGGTTTAAATGTATCATCTCGTTATTTTACCTTAAATGGCAACCCACTCCAGTATTCTTGCCTGGAGAATCCCATGGACGGAGAAACCTCGTAGGCTACAGTCCATGGGGTCGCAAAGAGTCAGACACGACTGAGCGACTTGATTTCACTTCACTTCAGTTCAGTCGTTCAGTTGTGTCTCTATGCTACCCTATGAACTGCAGCACACCAGGCCTCCCTGTCCATCACCAACTCCCAGAGTTTACTCAAACTCATGTCTGTTGAGTCGGTGATGCCATCCAGCCATCTCATCTTCTATCATCCCCTTCTCCCCCAGCCTTCAATCTTTCCCAGCATCAGGGTCTTTTCCAATGAGTTAGTTCTTCACATCAGGTGGCTAAAATATTGGAGTTTCAGCTTTAGCATCAGTTCTTCCAATGAATATTCAGGACTGATTTCCTTTATTTTTTTTAATATAAATTTATTTATTTTAATTGGAGGTTAATTACTTTACAATATTGTATTGGTTTTGCAATATATCAACATGAATCTGCCACAGGTATACACGTGTTCCCCATCCTGAACCCCCCTTCCTCCTCCCTCCCCGTACCGTCCCTCTGGGTCGTCTCAGTGCACCAGCTCCAAGCATCCAGTATCATGCAACAAACTTGGACTGGTGATTCATTTCATATATGATAATATACATACTTCAGTACCATTCTCCTAAATCATCCCACGCTCTCCCTCTCCCACAGAGTCCAAAAGACTGTTCTATACATCTGTGTCTCTTTTGCTGTCTCGCATACAGGGTTGTCGTTACCATCTTTCTAAATTCCATATATATGCATTAGTATACTGTATTGGTGTTTTTCTTTCTGGCTTTAGGATGGACTGGTTGGATCTACTTGCAGTCTAAGGGACTCTCAAGAGTCTTCTCCAACACCACAGTTCAAAAGCATCAATTCTTCGGCGCTCAGCTTTCTTTATAGTCCAGCTCTCACATCCATACATGACTACTGAAAAAACCATAATTTTGACTAGATGGACCTTTGTTGATGAAGTAATGTCTCTGCTTTCTATTATGCTCAGTTCAGTTCAGTTCAGTCAGTCAGTCGTGTCCAACTGTTTGTGACCCCATGAATCGCAGCACACCAGGCCTCCCTGTCCATCACCAACT
Source organism: Cephalophus harveyi (assembly GCA_006410635.1). Lineage (NCBI taxonomy): Eukaryota > Metazoa > Chordata > Mammalia > Artiodactyla > Bovidae > Cephalophus > Cephalophus harveyi. Next base: position 154,423 of record SJYT01056330.1, read on the forward strand.
CCCGGAGTTCACTCAGACTCGCGTCCATCGAGTCAGTGATGCCATCCAGCCATCTCATCCTCTGTCGTCCCCTTCTCCTCCTGTCCCCAATATTTCTTCCTTAAATTTTCCTTAATTAGAGATTAGAAAAAGCTACATTTATTCTCCTAGTGTAAATGACAGATATGGAGGTGGTTACTTAGTTATTGGTAGTGGATATTTGCAAGAGAGTTGAGCTAATTATTAAAATTATGTGGAAAACAGGTATTTTGCAAAGAACTACCCAGTACTAGATTCTCTTTTTTCCTATGTATTGAGTTGGCCAAAAGTTTGTTTGGGTTTTTCCATAAGATATTATCATTATCATCACCATCATCATCACCATCATTCCTGTCTTTTTCCCCAAAGATATGAGACAATTGCTTGAACTATATGCTTCAGGTAGAACTCACTTTTGGCCGAAAGGATAAATTAAGTCCATTAACAAGTGATTATTAAGCGTGTATTCCATACAAAGCACTACATTAGCTGCTTTGTGATAATAATTTTGAAATGCTCTAACTTTTGAGAGCCTGCAATTTCACTGGGTCAATAAATCAATTAAAATCAAGGATGTCTGAGGAAAATACTTTTACAAGTAGAAAATCACATAAGAGTGTATAGAGTATTTCCAAGTGGGAATTAAGGATAAGTAGGAGGAAAATCTGAAAATGGTCATTGAGAAGGAGGTTTTTAAATTGAGTTTTATGAGCACAGTAGTTGTGTACACTCATCTAAATCTATTTATTTTGTGAAAGTTTACCAAATTTTCTCTTAAAGATGGAACTTTTTTATTTTCTGTGAAAAATACTGTGCTAGACAGTCAGTATAGCAGAACTTGAACCACAGCTCTGCTGCTTAGTCACTGTGTGATCTTGGGCAAATTCCTGTGCCCGTTTTCTTACCTGTGAAGAGGAGAGGATGGTAATATCTGCCTCATAGGGTTCTTCTGATGATACAGTAAAGCAGTACAGTGCTTGGCACTATATAAGATGTAACTACTTGGATCATTATTTCAGTGGGGATAGCAAGTTCTAATCATGTACATTTAAGATGTATAGGTATTAAGGCAAGAGTCATTTTGTATGTTTCAGAAATAAGAGGGAGGGCAAAAGACATGCCCTGAGCTAAAATCATGGCAAAAGCACAGATATGGAGCCACACAGGGCTTGTTTAATGTCATTCTGTTTTCTTTGGAGGAAACAAATAAGTGTTATGTCTTATTTATCATAAGGTATATTTACAGATCAGATAAAGTTTTTGAGGACTCATGAACATTAAATGTTGAATTCCCATTTTGCCTTATAAGGCTTAGGTTTTTGATAAGAGCAAATACATCATTCCCAAGACTGCCTACATGAAGTGGATAAAATACTAGGAGACAAAACAGGATAGAACCCACTGAAAATTAACTGATCTTTCAAGAGGATTAAAAGCAATCATTTCCTCTGCCCCACATATTCATGTAGTAAGGAGGCATTTTATTTTTGTTTTTTTTACATGAACATTAAATGTTGAATTCCCATTTTGCCTTATAAGGCTTAGGTTTTTGATAAGAGCAAATACATCATTCCCAAGACTGCCTACATGAAGTGGATAAAATACTAGGAGACAAAACAGGATAGAACCCACTGAAAATTAACTGATCTTTCAAGAGGATTAAAAGCAATCATTTCCTCTGCCCCACATATTCATGTAGTAAGGAGGCATTTTATTTTTGTTTTTTTTTCCTGAGAATAAAAACTGTTCTCAATACTATAAGACAATGTAACTGATTTCTATAGAAAAATTCTCATTTAAGCAGTTATTCACCTCTCTGATCACTTAGCTCATTTGTTATTGTTAACCCAGGTGAAAGTGAAAGTCCTTCATTTCCAATCTTGTATTCCCAAAGCTTATTGACTTATTTTATAGGGGTGCTCAGGTTTTTATAGTAAAAAGCCCCTTGAAAATCTTGTCTAAATGTATTCAGGTGCATGCTAATTGATTTTCCTCCTTTTATTAAAATTTGACAAGAGGACAGCTGGAGATAGTTTACTAACTAATTGGAAATCTTGGGCTCGAGAGATACTTGGAAAAGAACAGGAGGGGGAAACTAGCATGATTTAAAAGAACACAAGTGTTCTTCCTGACAGTGAGATATAATATTTATACATTTGCCCATTGACTACTTCCTCTACAAAACTTCTGGCTCAGAAATAGACTGGAAATGAAATTAAGACTGTCTCCTGCATGATGCTCCAATATATGTATCTTTTGGTATTTGATAGCTGATACTGCTGAAATATATATTTCAGAACCTTCTGTTCCATATGATAATCACTCAACTCAAAATATTTTAAGCAAAGGAAGGGATTTATTAACTCATTTAACTAGAGTTAAACTAGGTTCCAACTTCAAGCATGGCGGGGACTCATGTGATATCTTTTGGATTCTATCTTGCTGTATCTTGTAACTTTCCTTCCCTTGTGGTCTAGGTACATTTTCTGATGTATTGTTGTTGTTGTTGTTTTGTAGCAGCAAAGATGGCCCTCACAACCCCAGTCTTAAATCATTATGGCTTGAGGTTTAGAAGGAAAAGGCAGCCCTTCTCCCTAACATGCATGTATCAGGCGTGAGAGGAGTTCCTGACTGTATTTGCTTATAACAAAGGTCCTCTCATGCATGATAATTAGCTGCTCAAACTTTAACATATATACAGATCAGATAAAGAAAGGTAAAGTTTTTGAGGACTCATGAACATCAAATGTTGAGTAAATAAACTCAATAAACGTGTTAAACTACAGATTTTAATTAAACCCACTTTTACATTTGTTATATAGGTAACTTAACTCCCAAGGCATATAGGTTGCCATGGATATCTTTTAAGCCATATTATAAAAAGGAAGGAAAAGAATAAATGGAAAAAAGGGAAGTCTTCTTCTAGAAGTACCATACCTTGAACAAGCTGTATCACTGAAAACTATTAGACCTCGTGTGCTCAGTCGCTCAGTTGTGTCTGACTCTTGCAGCCCCATGAACTGTAGCCCACCAGGCTCCTCTGTCCATAGTATTTTCCAGGCAAGAGTACTGGAGCAGGTTGCCATTTCCTAGTCCAGGGGATCTTCCCAACTCAAGGGTCGAACCTGTCTTTCATGCATCTCCTGCATTGGCCAGCAGATTCTTTACCACCAGCGCCACCTGGAAAGCCCATGTTGTTTTCTAGAAATTGAAAGAATAGTATCCTCAAGGCACACTATTAATATTAAACCTCAGGGTTGAAACATTTCATATGTATTACTGAGTTGCAATATATTTCCAGGAAAAGCAGTGAGAAATCCTTAGAAGTGAAAACAGCAGTGGATATGGGAACCCAGCGAGGTGGATACACATTTACGCTGTTCTTTTCTTGAGAGCACTCAAACTATGGTGACTTTGAGCTTACAATCTGATGGTCACACAAGATGCAGGACATACGGACAAAACCTAGATCTGAAATACACCTCATTGGAGATTCTGAGGTTGATAATAGAAAAATAATGAGAAAGAGAATTAGCTGAAAAGACAGCTGTTAAGAGTTTTTTAGTCAGCATGAGAATGTTAAATCTCTAAGATTTAACTCTGATGTTTCTGGTGAGTCACTTAGTTATGTCTGACTCTTTGTGACCCTGTGGACTGTAGCCCACCAGGCTGCTCGGTCCATGGGATTTCCTAGACAAGAATACTGGGAGCGGGTTGCCATTTCCTTCGCCAGGGGATCTTCCTGACCCAGGGACTGAACCCGTGTCTCCTGTGTCTCCTGCACTGGCAAGTGGGTTCTTTCCTACTGAGCCACCGGAACTCAAATGTTTCTATATCCTTAATGTAGGTATAAACTAGAAATAAAACCATTCCTCAGGAGGAAACAGTAAAGGATGTTGCTTATCCTAACACTCAGCTGAGTGAGAGGAAAAAACAATCCCTTGGAAATGTATAGCTATAATCTTCATATAAATATGTGGTCTAGATTCATCCTATCTATGCAGCAAACAAATAAACAAAATCCATTAATTTGTGATTTCAGTGTAAATCATTCTGGGATTGTAACGCCCAGAATTATAGTACCTAGTAGAAGCAAACACATTGTCTCAGGAAAACATTCCTTTTAGGCCTCAGACTTCTCACATGTCAAGATTAAGTTATATGAATAACACAAATGTCACAAAATACATGCAGACATAAGGTACCATGAGTCAGAGCTAGCAGAAAAACAAACCTGAGGACTCTTTAAATATCAACACAGAGAGCATGCGCGCGTGCTCAGCCCTGTGTGACTCTTTGTGACCCCATGGACTGAACCTCCATCACCTGGGTCTCCTGCCCTGGCAGGCAGATTCTTTACCACGGAGCCACCTGGGAAGCTCACAGAATATAAACATGTTTAATATATTCATAGAAACTAAAGAGGGAGTTGAAAGTGTAATAGAAGAGCAAGACACTTAAAATTTTCTTGGTAGGTAGAAAAAGAAAAAAACCCAGAACACTAAGAAATGGAAAATAAAATAATTAAGAAAATGAAAAAATATGGTTGAGACACATATAAGAGTTTTTTTTTTTTTTTAAATCAGTCGTGTCCGACTCAGTGACCCCATGGACTGCAGCCCACCAGGCTCCTCTGTCCATGGGATTCTCCAGGCAAGAGTACTGGAGTCGGGTGCCATTGCCTTCTCCAAGTAATGGTGCAGGGACAGTCAAATAGGCATATCATCCAGGCTCTGCCGCTCAGTGGCACCCATGCCAGACATGAACTCGGGATGGTGACAAAAGGCAGAAGGGCAGTAGTGTTGGTGATGGAAGCGGTTGCTGCAGTTGTTTCCTTATCAGACTAGTTCTGTAGTGTGATTTTCAATGTTTTCCCTGGAAGATTACCTGGAGCTGGAAATTCTGTAATCTACCCTATCTACCCTATGTATCACTCACCTAGAGCCAGACATCCTGGAATGTGAAGTCAAGTGGGCCTTAGAAAGCAACACTATAAACAAAGCTAGTGGAGGTGATGGAATTCCAGTTGAGCTATTTCAAATCCTAAAAGATGATGCTGTGAAAGTGCTGCACTCAATATGCCAGCAAATCCGGAAAACTCAGCAGTGGCCACAGGACTGGAAAGGGTCAGTTTTCATTCCAATCCCAAAGAAAGGCAATGCCAAAGAATGCTCATACTACCACACAATTGCACTCATCTTACATGCTAGCAAAGTAATGTTCAAAATTCTCCAAGCCAGGCTTCAGCAGTATGTGAACCATAAGATTCCAGATGTTCATGCTGGATTTAGAAAAGGCAGAGGAACCAGAGATCAAAATGCCAGCATCCCTTGAATCATTGAAAAAGCAAGAGAATCCCAGAAAAACATCTACTTCTGCTTTATTGACTATGTCAAAGCCTTTGACTGTGTGGATCACAATAAACTGTGGAAAACTCTTCAAGAGATGGGAATGCCAGACCACCTGACCTGCCTCCTGAGAAATCTGTATGCAGGTCAAGAAGCAACAGTCAGAATTGAACAAGGAATGACAAACTGGTTCCAAATCAGGAAAGGAGTATATCAAGGCTGTATATTGTCACCCTGCTTATTTAACTTATACACAGAGTATATCATGAGAAATGCTGAGCTGGATGAAGCACAAGCTGGAATCAAGATTGTTGGGAGAAACATCAATAACCTCAGATATGCAATTGACACCACCCTTATGGCAGAAAGTGAAGAAGAACTAAAGAGCCTCTTGATGAAAGTGAAAGAGGAGAGCGAAAAAGTTGGCTTAACACTCAGCATTCAAAAAACTAAGATCATGGCATCTGGTCCCATTGCTTCATGGCAAATAGATGGGAAACAGTGGAAACAGTGACAGCCTTTATTTTCTTGGGCTCCAAAATCACTGCAGATGGTGACTGCAGCCATGAAATTAAAAGACACTTGCTCCTTGGAAGAAAAGTTATGACCAACATAGACAGCATATTAAAAAGCAAAGACATTATTTTGCCAACAAAGGTCCGTCTACTCAAAGCTATGATTTTTTTCAATAATCATGTATGGATGTGAGATTTGGACTATAAAGAAAGCTGAGCACCGAAGAATTGATGCTTTTGAACTGTGGTGTTGGAGAAGACTCTTGAGAGTCCCTTGGACAGCAGGGAGATCCAATCAGTCCATTCTAAAGGAGATCAGTCCTGGGTGTTCATTGGAAGGACTGATGCTAAAGCTGAAACTCCCAATACTTTGGCCACCTCATGTGAAGAGCTGACTCATTGGAAAAGACTCTGATGCTGGGAGGGACTGGGGCAGGAGGAGAAGGGGATGACAGAAGATGAGATGGCTGGATGGCATCACCAACTTGATGGACATGAGTTTGAGTGAACTCCGGGAGTTGGTGATGGACAGGGAGGCTAGCGTGCTGCAGTCCGTGGGATTGCAAAGTTTCAAACATGACTGAGCGACTGAACTGAATTGAACAGAACCCTATGTCTTTAAACAAACAAATGCTCTCCTGCTGTGCTTTTTCACTCAGAGTCAACTTCTATCACTTGCAACTAAGAATCCTGACTAATACAAAATGTGCTTCCTAAGAGAAAGAAGAGAATATTTTAAGGTTTTAGCCTTAAATTAGCCTCTGGATTGTTAGTTGGGATCCTGTCACTCTGATCTTTCCTGCAAAATGGGAGCACATTTCTGAATTCTCCCATGGTTTGCAACGATTTCATCTCTTCCATTTCGCAGCAAAATGTGAAAGATTAGAATCTATGTTCAGAAATACATCCAATTTACAAACAACCCAAAGCAAGAGATACTTTTTTTAGGCAAAGTTCAGCTTTCAGAAGTTCTTGATAATTTAAAAAGAAAGTGATGATAATTTTAAAAAGAAATGATAATTTAAAAAGAAACCTGAAGGAGGAGAGTTGATACATGAGGTACATAACTTTTATATTTTAAAATTTTATATTACATATTTTTATATATTAAAAGTGATATGTAATATGTTTGGAGATTTTTTCTTTCCTTTCAAGTTTTTTTTTTTTTTTTTTTTAAATTTAGTTCAGTTCTTTTGATTTCTTTTTAAAGTTAAATAAGCAGGGTGACAATATACAGCCTTGACGCACTCCTTTTCCTATTTGGAACCAGTCTGTTGTTCCATGTCCAGTCCTAACTGTTGCTTCCTGACCTGCATACAGATTTCTCAAGAGGCAGGTTAGGTGGTCTGGTATTCCCATCTCTTTCAGAATTTTCCACAGTTTATTGTGATCCACACAGTCAAAGGCTTTGGCATAGTCGATAAAGCAGAAGTAGATGTTTTTCTGGAACTCTCTTGCTTTTTCCATGATCCAGTGGATGTTGGCAATTTGATCTCTGGTTCCTCTGCCTTTTCTAAAGCCAGCTTGAACATCAGGGAGTTCACGGTTCATGTATTGCTGAAGCCTGGCTTGGAGGATTTTGAGCATTACTTTACTAGTAATTCAGGCCTAGTTATTTGTACCTTGACCCAGTATTACTTTTCTTAAATGATTTTTCATGTGACTTTGTTTAAATGCCTGCCTCCCTGGGAGATTGTAAGCATCACGAAAGCAGAGAAGAGCTTGTGTTGTTCATTGGGTACTCCTGGTGCCTAACAGAGTGCCTAGTATATAATAAGTGACTGAAAAAAATATTTTCAGTTAAATGAAAAATAATGAATAAGTAGAATATGGTAAAGGCAAAACATTTTTTACTCACTTATTTCACTATAATGATAATTTCACACTGAGTGGTTTTAAATATAATACCACAGAAACATTTTAAAAACATATCTGCATGATTGATTAGCATGAAAAAGTACAAATTGTATTTTTATATCTCCAAACCAACAAAATGACTTTTGACTACAGACAAGTTTAATGTTCTCATTCAAAATTCAACTATTCCAGAAAAAATTTAATTTAATTTAATTTTATGTATCAAATAGGCCTTCTCCCAGGATTTTCTTTCAAGAAGTTCATTAAATCTTCTGGATTTGAACAGAGGATTAATCTCCAGAGCTTTCGTCTAAATGTCTGTGTAGCACTATCTACTCTAATGAACTTGCCTTTCTTTAGGAATTATTCTTTTTCAGGTTTTAAATAAAATTTCCACTTCTTCACAGGACCTTCTAAATTAAACAATTTATCTGCCTGGACAGCACCTATTCCTTCTTCCTCTAGATTAATATTATTTGGAATTTTTACTTAAAAAACCTTTCTTGATATTTATGATAAAAGTGAAATATTAAGTGAAATCCATAGTGGACTTCCATGATTGACATTGTACTTTGCTGGCCTTGAAATGTATGTCCATGCTGGTGGGGGTGATGGTGAGAGGAGTGAGATGGAGTAACCATTATTGAATCTCTCTGTAGAGGGACTGCCTACCATGTATATCCCCTAGGATGTACATCCCCAGGATGGTCTCCTCATCCTGGGATCATTCTCCAATGCTCTAGTGCACTCCACATTTCCAGTCCCTGCCTGAGTGAACAATGCTCAGTGTGTCCCCTGTAGAGCCAGACATCTGGGGCATTCTCCATTCTTTTTGATCTATTATCATGGCCTAAGCTGGTGGCTCAGAGGTTAAAGCATCTGCCTCCAATGCGGGAGACCAGGGTTCGATCCCTGGGTCAGGAAGATCCCCTGGAGAAGGAAATGGCAACCCACTCCAGTATTCTTGCCTGGAGAATCCCATGGACAGAGAAGCCTGGTAGGACATGTCAGAGTTGGACACGACTAAGCGACTTCACTCACTAAGCTTTCTGTATTAGTTTGCTAGGGCTGCTATACTAAAGTACCATGGACTGGGTTGCTTAGGCAACAACGACTTATCTTCTCACAGTTCTGAAGCCTAGATGTCTGAGGTCCCGGTGTCAGCAGGGTTGATTTCTTCTGAACTCTCTCTCCTTGGCTTATAGGTATCTATCTTCTCCCCGTTTCTTCATGCAGTCTTTCCTGCATAGTTGTGTATCCTAATCTCCTCCTCTCTCAAGGACATCAGTCATATTGGATGAAGGCCCACCCTAATGACCTCATTTAACCTTTTTCCAAATACAGTCACATTCTGAAGTACTGGAAATTAGAGCTTCAGTGTATGAATTTGGGGGCAATACAGTTCATCCCATAACCCCATATATCTTGCTTCTTTGGGCTTCAAAAGCCTACCTGTGAATTGTAAAGGGAAAAAAAAAAAAACAACCCAGAACATTTGTTGCTTCTTCTTCATCTTCAGCCCTGAACAACTCTTAATTTTCCTTGAGGAAATGATTCAGCAGTAGGATTATGTGTAAAGAAAAGCACATGGATGGCTATTTTAAAATAGTGTTTCACTGATCCTACACTTTGCCGTGAGTTGTGCTGGGAACTACCTGAAATTAATAACCTCACTCACATGGGCACTGAGGTGACAGTCTATGCAAGAGGCTGCAGACCCAAGAAGAGTTAGGGTTGGGTATACAAGGTTAGTGATAGGATTGCAAAGCAGGAAAGTCCATCTCTAAAACCCAAGCTCTCATTGTAGAGGTGACTGTTCTCAATATCAGTTGGGCAAGAAAGTTGCAGTGTATGTAGATGCTATTAAAGACTCATACTGATTATAGCTAATGGATGAAGAGCGTTGGGAGAGTACTATGGTGTCCTGCTCTAAAATTAGCATAGTAATAATTACTGGAGTTCATGGCAGGATCCTCTTCCTGCCATAAGACGGCCAATGAATACATGAGCCTTATGTTTTTGCCATGTGATTCTAAGGCTTTCAATAGGGCAGAGTGGGCAGGAACCTCTCTGTTGTACTGATTGGAGCAGAGCTCGGGCCTCTCAGCTCTCTAGGTTTTAGCCCACTCTTGGAAGAGTATTACATCACTTACTACCTCCAGTATCCCTTATCACTCTTTTATACTTCTTACAAAACACCACCAAGGAGTGACAGAAGCAATAGGCATATAAGCTACTGGGTTAGGAAGGGATTTCAGTGGATGTTTTTCTACATTTTTAAGAAATGTTTTCCTCTGCAGAAAGGAAAATGACCAGTCTTATAATTTTGATTATGATGATCATAATGACAAAGAAACAGTATAAATTATTACCATGTGTTATGTTTTGGACTATGCACATAATACTATTAATGAGTAAGAAAATGATCTTTGCAGACTGAAATGGAATAAATCACAAAACTAATTAAATCTATTTGTCATTATTCCTGGCAGATTTTATTTTTAGTGTTTTTATAACAAAATCAATATATTAGTTTATTCATAGCAAAGTAACTTATTTATGTGAACTCCAAGTCACATAAATTA
>SJYT01056330.1:165074-186935 GCA_006410635.1 Cephalophus harveyi
GCTTCCTGACCTGCATATAGGTTTCTCAAGAGGCAGGTCAGGTGGTCTGGTATTCCCATCTCTTTCAGAATTTTCCACAGTTTATTGTGATCCACACAGTCAAAGGCTTTGGCATAGTCAATAAAGCAGAAGTAGATGTTTTTCTGGAACTCTCTTGCTTTTTCCATGATCCAGCGGATGTTGGCAATTTGATCTCTGGTTCCTCTGCCTTTTCTAAAACCAGCTTGAATATCAGAGAGTTCACGGTTCACGTATTGCTAAAGCCTGGCTTGGAGAATTTTGAGCATTACTTTACTAGCGTGTGAGATGAGTGCAATTGTGTGGTAGTTGGAGCATTCTTTGACATTGCTTTCTTTGGAATTGGAATGAAAACTGACCTTTTCTAGTCCTGTGGCCACTGCTGAGTTTTCCAAATTTGTTGGCTTATTGAGTGCAGCACTTTCTGAGACTGTTAGGGAGAGGTTGAAGGTTTGGGTTTATTTACATAATAATAGAAGAGGAGGGCGTGTGTAAACAAAGAGTACCATGGAGGCATAGATGTGTTCCCCATCTCCGCAACAAAGGTGAATTAAAGATGAGTCTTAGTTACAGGTTTTAAAGAAATTTTGTAACTTAAAGTTGCCAAATCCAGATAAAGGTCAATAAAGGAAAATCATTCATTAACTCATTAAACCAACATTTGTCGAGTGTCTTATGTATAAGCCAGTGTGTGGGCACTGGGCTTGCATCAATAAGTAAGACAGAGATTTTTCATTGGCCTTATTTATCTTATAGTCTAGAAATTATCCAGTCTTTCTGGATATCCTAATGAATAGAACAGAAATCTTCAATTAGATTATTTTGAATCCTGAGAGCTCACCTGGTTAAATACAGAAGGGAATTTGCTGTGTTCTCCCAGGTTTGCTGCTATTTTTAAAGTATAGAATAAGCTTTTTTTTTTTTCTTTTTTTAAATCTCACAAGGGACTATGAGCAACATTTCCATTCAAACCGCCTCAAAGTTTCAGGAAGTTTTTAACAAGCGCTCACTTGGAGCCCAGAACTTCGGAGTCAGGAGAAGTGTCTGCTTTCTGTGCTAGCTAGACAGAGCATCTGTTTCTTATGTACCTGGGAGCAAATGGGCTGCAGAAGAGGGGTAGGGGACTGCGACAGGAAAGAGAGGAAGAGGTGCTAAGGTCAGGAGAGAGAGACGTGATCAGTGAGAGGGAGGCTCTAGGCAGGGCAGTTTGCAAATAGACGAGTACAGTAAGTTCCTGCATGTAGACAAGTTCCCTCCTGAGGTGACCCTCCTAAGTCCAATGTGTTTTTAAGTCCAACAGTTAGCCTAGGTAGCCAACTAACACCATTGGCTATATATTAATAGGACTGTACTGTACTAGTTTTATGATATTTTTCACACAAATAATACATAAAAAACAAACACAAAAATAATACATTTTTAATCTTATAGTACAATACCTTGAAAAGTACAGTAGTGCAGTACAACAGCTGGCATACAGAGGTTGGCATCCAGTGAACAGGGTGGAAGAGTTACTGATTAGGGAGGGGTGGGAGATGGTAGAGCTGAAGGAGCAATAGATGGAAGACAATAGAGGGCAAGCTGCAGTTTCACTCAGGCCTGATGTTGATGGCACAGGTTCTGGTTCCTTGCTGGAACCAGATGTGCATTCATCTTTGAAAGTTCTGGAATTGAAGGTTCATAGGTAGGGGACTTATATGTTCTTAGACTGCCTGTGATGTTTCATCCTTAGCAAGATGGTGATGCTCATTTTGAGAGACTTTCCAAATTTCCTATTTCAAGGAGGTGTCTTTTAGGGGGTAAATTGCTCATCTGCTGTCTCTCCCATCCCAATACTTGGGAGGCAGCAGAGTCTATCGCTACAAGAACTCTAATGTCTACTGCTGGGTCTTCCTAATACTCACTTGCAGACAGAGTCCAACGCAGGTCCTACCAGAAAGGCTTCTTGCTTGAGGAGGATCAGTCTGCTCTTCCCTGTGCCCTTTTCAGTTAAATGGGCTCCTCATTGTTTCTTGCGATCAAGCCTTTATTTGTAACAGGGTCCTGGTCCTAATAGTTGCCTAGTATCTCTGTTGCTTGGATCCTAGATTGCTCCTGGGACTCCTTTGTCCTTTCTCCTTAGAATGCCTTCCCGTGAGGTCACTGCTTTCTTCCATCAGGTCCTCCTGATGCTCAGTGCATCTTGGTTATGGGTTTGCTACCTACTGGATTAGCCCCCTGACTTCCTACTCAGTCTCACTGATATGTAGTGCTACCTGTTCTTCTGTCATTTTTGGTAAAAAGGGATTTGGGAAATAATTAATAATCCTTAACTCGTCAGAAGCTTCCCTCTCTTATGAAAGTATATGAAAGTGTTAGTTGCCCAGTCATTTTCTAAATCTTTGTGACCCCATGGACTGTAACCCACCAGGCTTCTCTGTCTGTGGACTTCTCCAGGCAAGAATACTGGAGTGGGTTGCCATTCCTTTCTCCAGGGGATCCTCCTGACCCAGGGATTGAACCGAGGTCTCCTGCAATGCAGGCAGATTCTTTACTGTCTGAAACACCAAGGAAGCCGTAATACTCAGTTTGTAAAGATGCTAATTCTGGGTTCAGTGGAGTTGTGAAAATGTTAGATATGATTAATGTTTACTGTGTGTACAAACCATACATTTTGGTTTTGTTTTTCTTGAATTTGTTTTGGTTGAATATGTTTACATCTGAGAACCACTTAAGATCGTGGGAGCAAGGAACGCTAGCGGAAAATGTTGAGCATGAATTAAATGACGAAGTATCTTTAATAGTTAAGATTACCTGTGAAGGCGTGAAACCGAGAGGATGAATACAGTTGGGCACTTGGCTTGATAAAGATCTTCTGATGCTCACCTTGAACACTGGAACCACAGACCAATATGTGGCTCTTAGAAGAATGAATAGATATTTTGAGAAAACCTCTTTAGGATGGAGTAACTTCGTGGTCTGCTCTCTCAGAATTCTAGACTGGAGGAACAAGTCTTCCAGTCTCTGTCTGCTTGGACCCCAGGAGTTCTGCGGTACAAAGACTTGTCCAGCCACCCTCGGGGATCTCTGGCCTTTCACAACCCTCAAGTCTAAGCTTTATTTTGTGCTCTGGTAATTAGAGGTCAAAGCTAGTGGAGGTGATGGAATTCCAGTGGAGCTGTTTCAAATCCTGAAAGATGATGCTGTGAAAGTGCTGCACTCAATCTGCCAGCAAATTTGGAAAACTCAGCAGTGGCCACAGGACTGGAAAAGGTCAGTTTTCATTCCAATTCCAAAGAAAGGCAATGCCAAAGAATGCTCCAACTACCGCACAATTGCACTCATCTCACATGCTAGTAAAGTCATGCTCAAAATTCTCCAAGCCAGGCTTCAGCAATACGTGAACCGTGAACTCCCTGATGTTCAAGCTGGCTTTAGAAAAGGCAGAGGAACCAGAGATCAAATTGCCAACATCCGCTGGATCATGGAAAAAGCAAGAGAGTTCCAGAAAAACATCTACTTCTGCTTTATCGACTATGCCAAAGCCTTTGACTGTGTGGATCACAATAAACTGTGGAAAATTCTGAAAGAGATGGGAATACCAGACCACCTAACCTGCCTCTTGAGAAATCTGTATGCAGGTCAGGAAGCAACAGTTAGGACTGGACATGGAACAACAGACTGGTTCAGGATTTGGGAAATAATTAATAATCCTTAACTCGTCAGAAGCTTCCCTCTCTTATGAAAGTATATGAAAGTGTTAGTTGCTCATTTTCTAAATCTTTGTGACCCCATGGACTGTAGCCCACCAGGCTTCTCTGTCCGTGGACTTCTCCAGGCAAGAATACTGGAGTGGGTTGCCATTCCTTTCTCCAGGGGATCCTCCTGACCCAGGGATGGAACCCAGGTCTCCTGCACTGCAGGCAGATTCTTTACTGTCTGAGTCACCAGGGAAGCCCTAATACTCAGTTTGTAAAGATGCTAATTCTGGGTTCAGTGGAGTTGTGAAAGTGTTAGATATGATTAATGTTTACTGTGTGTACAAACCATACATTCTGGTTTTGTTTTTCTTGAATTTGTTTTGGTTGAATATGTTTACATCTGAGAACCACTTAAGATCATGGGAGAAAGGAACGCTGGCTGAAAATGTTGAGCATGAATTAAATGACGAAGTATCTTTAGTAGTTAAGATTACCTGTGAAGGCGTGAAACCGAGAGGATGAATACGGTTGGGCATTTGGCTTGATAAAGATCTTCTGATGCTCACCTTGAACACTGGAACCACAGACCAATATGTGGCTCTTAGAAGAATGAATAGGTATTTTGAGAAAACCTCTTTAGGATGGAGTAACTTCATAGTCTGCTCTCTCAGAATTCTAGACTGGAGGAGCAAGTCTTCCAGTCTTTGTCTGCTTGGACCCCAGGAGCTCTGCGGTACAAGGACTTGTCCAGCCACCCTCGGGGATCTCTGGCCTTTCACAGTCCTAAAGTCTAAGCTTTATTTTGTGCTCTGGTAATTAGAGGTACAAGAAAGAGGGCAAAGGCTTCAGCTTCTTCTTCTGGGTTCTCCTAAATACTCCTAGGGCTAGACCCTTTTTTTTTTTTGGAAGGAGAACGGAACTTTAATTAGAGTTTTGAAATGCAAATCTGACTCACTTAGCTTGCTGCCAGAATGCCTGAGCACTTGAGTGTCCTCTCCCAAAACTGTCCCATAGCCTCCTGATGGCCGTTTCTCTGCTTATATTTTGGAGTGTAATTTTTTTATCAGACAAGTTACTGTATTTTATTTACTGATTCATTCTACTTAAAAATGAAAAACTTCATTAAACAACTATGTTAGGTTAATAGTTCAATCAATACAGTTCCTGATTTTAAGGAGGGAAACTAATGGATAAACCAGTAAGTGGCCTGAAGTGATCGGTCATGGTAGAACGTATGTACAGGGTGAAGGAAGGGAGGTGAAAGGAAGAAGGGTCAGATGCCGAATTTGAAATTACTCTTGGGTGAGTTTTAAAAATACCTTAAGTCAACCCGTTGGTGATGGACAGGAAGGCCTGATGTACTGTGATTCATGGGATTTCAAAGACTCAGACACGACTGAGCGACTGAACTGAACTCAAGTTAACCCCAGTGACTGCTAAACCCTGGCTCTAAGGCTTGGGTTCGGTCAAGCCAGGCTTGCTTCCCATAACAAGTCCATTGGCCTCTCAGATTAATTATTCCTGTCCACAAAATAGCAAAGAAACATCACGCCAAAGCATTTGATTATCTTCTGCTTGAGGCTTTAATTAATCAGCTTTTTGCTGATTTATCATAATCTCAAGCAAGTGCCAGAAAAACATCATGGTGGAATGGAAAGGTACATTTCTTTGCTCGGAAATCACAGAAGATTGAAAGCTCTAAAGAGGCAGCTTAGAACTAGGCTTTGCCATGTACTTGGGCTTCATCAATCTGAGAATGAGGATGCTTCACTGCTATTTAAAAGCAGAAACAAACCCTCACCTGCTACTTGCATTTTAAGAAACTGGCATTCAGCCTGTTTTGGGGAATTGACATATGGCTTCATTTTCCTGAATTTCTGCGGCGGTGCTTCTAAGGATTGTCTAGAGATACAGACAGTCACGGTGGTTCTACTGCAATAGTTTTTCAAGTATTGGCTACCAATATTATAGGATATGTGATGTTATTGATTATGGGAAAGAAAGTCCTTTTGCCTCTAGATTGGAAGTGGGTTGTATTTTAACATCTAATGCATTTGGTCTCACCATTTTCCCTGAGTTTGGCAAAAGTTTGAGAAAGATCAAACTAAGTTGTCACAAATGGACAAATGTCTGTCAGTGACCCAACAATAAAAGTTTTAGGTCAAGAACAAGCTCATCTTGAAAATTTTTGTCCATCTTCTTCAACAGCTAGCTTTCTTAAGGAGAGCTATAGTTGTTCAATTTTAAGAGTGGTTTGGTAGGAAAATTTATTACTATTATTTAAATGCTATCATCTCATTTTACACTCATGTGAACTATATGGTATAGGTTGTATTATCTCTGTTTAGTGAATGATGAATTCAGAGCAGATGAAATCAGGTGGCTTGTACAGTTTCAGACAGGTGGTATGGGGCAAAACTGGGACTCAACTTCACCAAATCCACATGGTTTCCATTAAACCACTCTGCAGTTATGCAACCAATATTGCAGGCTCCTTGAAAACTAGTGATTATTTGTAGCATTTTTTTTCCTCATTGTACCAGATATCACTCTGGGAGTAGATGGCTTGATTTCCTCAGTTGATGGCACTATTCCCTAGAGATGTGTAGGTAACTATACCAAATAAATATGGATATATGGCTATATACTATAGCCAAAATATGGAACTATAAAATCCCATTGACTGGAGAAATGGACATAGAGAATAGACTTATGGACATGGGGAGAGGGGAGGAGAGGATGAGATGTATGAAAAGAGTAACATAGAAACTTACATTACCATATGTAAAATAGATAGCCAATGAGGATTTGCTGTATGGCTCAGGAAACTCAAACGGGGGCTCTGTATCAATCTAGAGAGGTGGGATGGGGCGGGAGATGGGAGGGAGGTTCAAAAGGGAGGGACTATATGTATACCTATGGCTGATTCATGTTGAAGTTTGACAGAAACAATAAAATTCTATAAAGCAATTATCTTTCAATAAAAAAATAAATTAAAAAAATCCCATTGACTAACATCTTACAGAGTACTTTTAGGGACTGTGAATTAAGGATTAGAAGTATGAAAACTTCATATGCAAACTATGAAGTAAGCCTGCCACAGTTTCATAGAGGCTGGTGGAAGACACAGATTTCTCAAAGTAATAGCAGTAGCCATCAACATTTTTCATATTGTTTCTCCAAGTTCCGCTTCCTATCACCAAGAGGGCCAGATAACACCTCTGTATGCAGTGAGTTGTATTATAGGGAGGAGCTATAATGGGATAGTAAGCATGCTTCTGGGCTTCCCTGGTGGCTCAGATGGTAAAGAATCCACCTGCAATGCAGAAGACCCTGGTTCACTTCCTGGGTCAGGAAGTTCCCCTGAACAAGGGATAAGCTACCCACTCCAGTATTCTTGGGCTTCCCTAGTGGCTCAGGTGGTGAAGAATCCACCTGCAATGCAGGAGACCTAGGTTCCCTCCCTGGGTTGGGAAGATCCCCTGAAGGAGAGAATAGCTACCCACTCCAGCATTCTTGCCTGGAGAATCCCCTTGGACAGAGGAGCCTGATGGGCTACAGTCCATGGGGTCACAAAGAGTCAGACATGACTGAGCAACTAATCATAGCACAGACAGCAAGCATGTTTCTCTCCAAAGTAAGACTGTATTTTATTAATATCTTCTCAAACTATTCACTATACAAACATTTTTGAAAAAGTTCACTTCCTGGGTCAGGAAGTTCCCCTGAACAAGGGATAAGCTACCCACTCCAGTATTCTTGGGCTTCCCTAGTGGCTCAGGTGGTGAAGAATCCACCTGCAATGCAGGAGACCTAGGTTCCCTCCCTGGGTTGGGAAGATCCCCTGAAGGAGAGAATAGCTACCCACTCCAGCATTCTTGCCTGGAGAATCCCCTTGGACAGAGGAGCCTGATGGGCTACAGTCCATGGGGTCACAAAGAGTCAGACATGACTGAGCAACTAATCATAGCACAGACAGCAAGCATGTTTCTCTCCAGAGTAAGACTGTATTTTATTAATATCTTCTCAAACTATTCACTATACAAACATTTTTGAAAAATATTTTGGGAAGCAAGCCTGGCTTGGCCAGGCTCAGTTCTTAGAGCCAGGACTTAGTGGGCACTGAGGTTGACTAGAATGTTTTCAAAACTCACCCCCAAATAATTTCAGCTCTGGCATCTAGAACAAAGTGTAGGTAAGCACCTTTCAAGAAGGTAGATAAAAGAGAGGACCATGGAGAATTGCCTCCCAGGACATATTCAACTCCTTTACTTGTGTTCGGCATACAGTTTTGGTGGCTGGGGAGGGCAATTTCCCCACACCATCCAACAACCAATTCTCTGACACCAGCAGTAGGTAAGCACCTTTCAAGAAGGTAGATAAAAGAGAGGACCATGGAGAATTGCCTCCCAGGACATATTCAACTCCTTTACTTGTGTTCGGCATACAGTTTTGGTGGCTGGGGAGGGCAATTTCCCCACACCATCCAACAACCAATTCTCTGACACCAGCAAGGTGTCCTTCAGTTCAACTCAATTCTGAGGCTATATACCTGGAGATAGCATGGATTCCACACACCCCACAGTCCTGCAAGACTGCTCCCCTTTCGGATGCCAATCTCAAGCCCAGGTTCCTCTGCCTGGCTATAAATCAGAGGTTCCTAAGACTCCCTCTTTGGGTTTGATTAACTTGTTGGCTTACAGAACTTGGGAAACCCATGTACTCACTAGATTACCAGCTTATTACAAAGGATATTAGAGGATGTGAATCAACAGCCAGGTGAAGAGATGCATAGGGGAAGGCATGGGGAAAGGGTTCCATGCTTCCTCACTTCCTTGCCTTCTCCAGGCACACCACTCTCTAATTATGTGGTTGGTTCTCCTGGCAACCAGTCTCCACTATCAGCTTCTTATTCTTTAGGTCTCAGTTTAAACCTTCCTCAAGGAAACTAATCCTACCCCCATGCCTTGAATGGTCTGAAGTTCTACCTTCTGTGTAAGCTAACATTTTATCCTGCCACACTTTCATAGATGCTGGCAGAAGACACAAAACTTGTGGGTCAGAGACGGGTCTTTATTATTACCAGACCAGGTTCATTTGCCAGACATGCAACACGCCAGATGCTGAAAAGCTGAGGCTTACAACAGAGAAGAAATTTACTTGCAAGGTAGCCAAGTGAGAAGTCAGGAGAACAAATCTCAGATCTGCCTCCCAGAAGATGGGGTTTAGGGATGTTTAAGGGTTAGAGGGGCAGGGTGATCTGAGGCATGGGGAAAAATGACTGGGGATAAGAAAAGTGAGGTCATGGGTGGTCTGCACAAGAGTACTCAGATTTCGTGCCTCTTCACAGGCCACATGTTCAGAGAATGACTTCATTAGCTGCTCTAAGGGTGGAGTTTTGGGCCCTGTGTTGTCAAAAAGTCATCCATCGAGCATTCACTCAGGCCCACTCAGATGGTCCATGGTCTCAACTGGCCCCAGTGGGCAAGACCTAGCTCCAAGTTCCAGAAAGGTAAGCAATCATTACTCCAGTGACCCATATGTCAGAGGTGTTTTCCATAAAGAAGCTCTTGGGAGTTTAAAATCAGCTAGAAGCCAGCAATTAAAAGCCAGTGAGGCAGGTTAGGTTTGGCAGGCTTCATCAGATTTGCCCTGTTTCATTGCTTTTAGTTCTTTTCTTTTTTGGGGGGCTGCACTGAATCTTCAGTGTTGGTGAGGACTTTCTCTAGTTGAGGCAAGCGGAGTCTATTCTCTAGTTGCGGTTCGTGGGCTTCTCATTGCGGTGGCTTCTCCTGTTGCAGATCTCAGGCTCTGGGGCATGCAGGCGCAGATGTTGGGGTGCACAGGCTCTAGAGCAGGACTCAGTACAGGCTCAGTAGTTGTGGTGCATGGGCTTAGTTGCCCTGTGGCATGCAGAATCTTCCTGAACCAGGGATCGAACCTGTGTCCCCTGAGTTGGCAGGTGGACTCTGGTCCACTAGGGAAGTCCCTCAGCTTCCTTATTACTCACAGCACAGGAGGCAGCACAGCTGTCCTTTCGGCTCAGTTCCTCTTGTCCCCNGCATGCAGAATCTTCCTGAACCAGGGATCGAACCTGTGTCCCCTGAGTTGGCAGGTGGACTCTGGTCCACTAGGGAAGTCCCTCAGCTTCCTTATTACTCACAGCACAGGAGGCAGCACAGCTGTCCTTTCGGCTCAGTTCCTCTTGTCCCCGAAGTCTCAGGGGGATGGTGCAGAGTAGAGCATGTCAGCGCTGTACACACAGTGGGTTTGCCGCGCAGCTGCGGAAGCTCAGGCCAAAGAACCTTGATCTTCTAAAGGGGACTTTGGGCAAACCTGCCCATCCTTTGCCATGGAAGGTGCAAGAGGAAACCTTCCCTGTGCTTCAGAGGGAGACACTGTCTCTATCTTTTAAGGGTGCTTCTTATATAAACATCCATGAAAAGAAAGAAGGGAACAAAAGCTGACACAAGATATACATGAATGTGAGAGACCCAAGGAGAATGGTCTCCCAATACCCCTTCACTACCTCATCTACATTATGATAGATTCTCTTGTTATAAATTCCCATAAAACTTATTTTCTCTTGGTAACACTTATTCCAATTACATTTAATAAAGTGCTAGTATAATTGTTTGTTTTATTTATGTCTTCTTCACTAGATTCTGAGTTCCAAGTGGGTAGAGACTAATTTGAACGCTAAACATCTAACCCTTAGCAAAGCCTACATGAGGTGATCCATAGATGCTCATAGAATTTTGTAGAATGATGAATGAACATGGCTGGGGCCTCTCTGCAAGGAGATCCAACCAGTCCATCCTAAAGGAGATCAGTCCTGAGTGTTCATTGGAAGGACTGATGTTGAAGCTGAAACTCCAATACTTTGGCCACTGATGCAAAGAGCTGACTCATTTGAAAAGACCCTGATGCTGGGAAAGATTGAAGGCAGGAGGAAAAGGGGATGACAGAAGATGAAACAGTTGGATGGCATCATCAACTCAATGGACATGAGTTTGTGTAAAATCTGGGAGTTGGTGATAGACAGGGAGGCCTGGCGTGCTATAGTCTGTGGGGTCACAAAGAGTCGAACGTGACTGAGCGACTGAACTGAACTGAACTGAGGCCTCTCTAGTGCCTGGAACCTCCTTTGAGAAGTCTTCCCAGATTCTCTAAATATTGGTTTGATGTCCTGTGAGCTTCTGTTCTATCTTATATGTGGTCATATCGCAACGTTCACTGCACCACTGAAATTATTTACTAAACTTTGAACTTCTCCACAGCAGAGTCATCATTTCTTCCCCAGTGGCTGGAACAATGCTTTGCACAGAGTAGAAGCTTAACGGGTTTGTGCTTTTGTCTACACAGACCTAAATCTCCCTATTGACAACCTTATACATTAAACTGCTCTTGCAGGTCATCTCCTAATATCCTGTAAGAAAACAGATAAATGAGTCACAAATATAAAGTTATACCATTTTGATTCAGTGTTTGACCCATACTTAACTCAAAGAGGAAAATATAGGTAGGTAGCTCAGTTGAACAGCAGTGACTATTTTGTCTGGGAATATCAAACCTAAATCAAATATACATGGTCACCAGTTTAAGATATTTTACTTTTCTTATGTGTCTAATATTTCTGGTATTGTCTAGAATATTGAATTGGGACAATTCTCTCTCTCTTTTTTAGAATAATTCTTATTTTATTAAAAGAAAGTAGCAGGATAGCTTAGTTGAAAGTTCATGGACTTTTGAATCAGAAAAAAAATAAAACAGGAATTCTGACTTTGTTATTATGAATTCAGGTAAGTTATACCTTTCTTGATTTCTCAATTCAAAAATAGGAATTGTTATATTTATTTTATTGTGCTAAGAAATGGATATTATCACTGTCATTTGCTTTGAAAACACATCTGCACCCCATCCCTTTTGACATTTGCAAATTCTTTGCAAGTTTTGCCATATGCCAAAGACCGGCTTTCCCCGTAATGCTGGAGATGGCCTTGATACTCAGGCACAGGTTGGTGACAAAGGGCTTGCCAATCAGAGACACCTTCTCCAGCGGTTGACTCTGTGCCTAGTGACACAGCAGAGATGCTCACTTTGTGTCCCTCTCTCTGTCAACAGGGCATTAGCCACGCTTTCCAGGCTTAGTTCTTGACACAGAAGTGACAGTGCCCAACCCCTGATGATGGCTGCACTCTTTTCTTCATGACGTCACTCCTACGGCACGATTTTGACCATTGTTCCTGGAACCTCAGCCTTGAGCCTGCGTCCCTAGCACTCCCCGTGGTTCTGGCAACTTTTTTGTTGTTGTTCAGTCGCTCAGTCCTGTCCGACTCTTTGCAACCCCACAGACTGCAGCACGCCAGCCTTCCCTGTCCTTCACTAACTCCCAGAGTTTTTTGAATACTGGACTGGGTAGTCATTCCCTTCTCCAGGGGATCTTAACAACTCAGGGATAGAACTTAGGTTTCCTGCATTGCAGGCGGATTCTTTACCATGTGAGCCACCAGAGAAGCCCTCTGGGAACTACATGATATCTTTAATCTCATTTTCTACCTACTCAGTCAGAGACAGCTTCTGTCACTTTCATCTAAAAACCTCAAGCCGACATATGGCCCCAGCTTATGAAGGTCCAGTGGATTCAGCAAGAGAGTCAGACCAGTTAGCTCAGGTCCAGGCAGGGTTGAGAGGCTTCTCGACAAGCCCAGAGTCTGGGGCCTTAGATGACTGATGATCTGAGCACTGTACATAATTATTTAGGTTCAGAAAAGTGGAAATGAGGCAGTCGCTGATTCAAGCAAACACGCATGTTCTTTCCTTTGGCTTTCTTTTTTAGGGCATTTGGTTTGACTTCATGCTCAGAATTAACTCAATTTCATGCACTTGCCAAAGAAGCATGTGCCAGGGGAGTTCAGTAAGTATGAAAAGCCTTTCCTCTAAAAAGCAAGGAGCAGCCAATTTGGGGATACACCAGGCCCTCAATCGAAAAGGAGGCATTTACAGAAATCCTAAAATTTTATGAAACGTTGGCACCAAATTAAGGCATTATTTCATCATCATGTATTTTTGGTGGAAGTGTTTAGGTTTTCTGATCATAAGCATTAAAACTTTATGTGCAGACTTAGCCTTTAATTTCACTTTCAAAGACTTTCTAATTTTCCCCGAACCACAAAGAATAAAAAGCTATTTTAAAAAGTACTATACAACTTGGTTTTAAACAAAAACAAAGAGTAATGTGATTTTAAGAGCTCTGGGCTAAAGTCGAAAGGTTGTGATTTCTGCCCCTCCGACTTGCCCGCTTTCCACTGTTTGATCCTTCCTCGCCTCTGTTTCCCCATTTGTGGAAGTGGGTCATAAGATTTGTTTCACAGAGCTGTTTCGAGGATAAAATCCTGAGACTGTGTGTACTAGAGCCCCTGCCTGGAGACTGGACATAGGAAGACGTTGAAGAAGATTGACATTTATACACTACTGTCCCTAAAGTAGGCTTCCCTGGTGACTCAGCTGGTAAAGAATCTGCCTGTAATGCAGAAGACCTCGGTTTGATTCCTGGGTCAGGAAGATCCCCTGTAGAAGGGATAGGCTACCCACTCCAGTATTCTTGGGCTCCCCTGATGGCTCGGATGGTAAAGAATCTGCCTGCAATGTGGGAGACCTGGGTTCGATCCCTGGGTTGGGAAGATTCCCTGGAGGAGGGCGTGGCAACCCACTCCAGTATTCTGGCCTGGAGAATCCCCATGGATAGAGGAGCCTGGTGGCTGTAGTCCATGGGGTTGCAAAGAATTGGACATGACTAGGCAACTAAATACACACGTGTGTAAAATAGCTATTGGGAAGCTGCTGTATTCCACAGGGAGCTCAGCCCCGTTCTCTGTGACGACCTAGACGGATGGGATGGGGGTGGTGAGAGGGAAGTCCACGAGGGAGGGGATATATGTATACCTATAGCAGATTCACTTCCTTGTACAGAAGAAATAGCATTGTAAAGCAATTATACTCCAATTAAAAAAAGAGGTTGAATTGATTTCGGTTCTGAAACTATTCTGACATAATTTAAGATAAACTATATAGCGAAGGGGAGAAATGTTAGGTCCTTCTATAGTGCAGTTAATGTTTATTTTTATTATTTTATTATTATTTTTATTAATTTTTATTTTATTTTTTTTATTATTTTCCCATAGTCTTAATAATCTGAAAAGTGAAACTGGCTCAGTTGTGTCTGACTCTTTGTGACCCCATGGGCTATGTAGTTCATGGAATTCTCCAGGCCAGAATATTGGAATGGGTAGCTGTTCCCTTCTCCAGGGGATCTTCCCAACCCAGGGATTGAACCCAGGTCTCCTGCATTGCAGGCAGATTCTTTACCAGCTGAGCTACCAGGGAAGCCCTTAAAAATCTGAACCCCAAATGACTGGTCCAAATCCTTATTAGAGAGAGGAATTTTTTTTTTTTTTTTTAAATATAAGAATGTCAGGATGAGGCTAAAAGGAGGGAAGATCCAGATTGTGATAAATGAGGACTCCGTAAACCTAAGTTTGTTTCTTTGGAGCAGGAGAGAAGGCATCATGGGAAACATGGGGCATCTCCCATAGGAGGATCAATCCTTTATTTCTGTCTTGTTTCCTGCTCCTGAGCTGTAAGCGCTACAAATACAGTGCGTATCAGCCCTCCTTTGCCATCTTCCCTCCCACACACACACAAGAACAATTTGTTACTGTCCTAGGGCTTGCAATTACTGAGTCTAAACCTGCACACACATAAAGGAGTACAGATCAAGTTGAGCGTCAATGTGAAACAGCTGATAGCATTTCTAAAAACCTGCCTCCTTTGAGCCTGAAGGATTGAGAGATGTGTGTGTTACACAGAACGTCTTGGAGCAGGGCGTTTGTTTGTGCTTTGATGTGTGGCCAGAGCCGTTTGCAGGGCTTATCATCGTGTGGTGTTGGTTTGAAGCCTCTGCTTGACAAGGGCCGGCTCCCAGCTCCTCCACCTCCCCTCTCCCGGGTTGTTGGTATCAGCCCTTGGTGTCTGAGACCACTTTGTCACAGCAGTGCCTCCGTGTACCCCGAAGTCCTTCCTTTAACCTGCCACGCTTCCGCTCTGGCTATTTCAGCTTTCCTGACAGTCTTGTCAGAGCAGTTCTGTTGGGCAATGAGGTTCTTCATCTCCAGCCTGGAACTCTAATACAGGCCCTTGTTAAAGAACATCAAGGGAAGGCTGGACCCACAGAACCGGCACCAACCTTTAGGTCTATAGTTGTGCCTTGGATGGAAGTGTTACATAAGGGTGTTCATCATTCACTATGCCCAGCCTCAACGAGCCTGTGCACTGGCTTGTGGAGGAGATGGCTTCTCTGGGACTCACTCACCCACATCAGGTCCTTTCAGAAGGGCTTCTGGTTTTCAGGTCCCTGTGGGTTTGGTTCAGACTTCTAACTCTTGGGATGGTCAGATGCCAAAGCAGCTACTTGAAAAACTCATTCAACGCAAAGATGTTCTTTTTTGTGGCTATACCACTGACCCCACTTTTTCTACCCTATACTCCCCAGACAGCTTGTATTTAATTAATTTTGCTGTTTGTCTCTCTGTCGTGTCTGACTGTTTGTGAGCCGGGGCTGTAGCCTGCTAGGCTCCTCTGTCCATGGGATTCTCCAGGTAAGAATACTGGAGTGGGTTGCCATTTCCTTCTCCAGGGGATCTTCCCAACCCAGGGATCGAACCCGGGTCTCCCGCATTGGAGGCAGACGGTTTAACCTCTGAGCCACCAGGGAAGCTTTGCTGAGCCTCAATTTTTCTTGTCTCAGAAGTGGGGATAGTATTTTATATCTCATGGAGTTCCTTTGAGGATTAAGTGAAATAATGGTTAGAAATCACTTGACAAATCAGAGGCATTGTGTTTCCTTTTCTTTATGTTTATAACAATTGTCACAACTTGTCATCCTTAGGGATGATTCCACAATCTGTTCTGTGTGTCATGCCAACAAAAATTGTGCTCAAATATTTATAGAACAATAGCTCAGCACTCCTGGCCAGTAAAAGCCTAATGAGACCTGTTAAGTAGCTAGATTATTTTCAACCCTGTGCTTTGGCAGAACAAGATAAATGACAGAAATTAGTCCATGACTCTTGGACTATCAGAGCTGATACTGTCAGTATCAGCTGAAATGAACAAGGAATTTCATGGCATGCACTAAGGACTTATGTATACAGTGATCTTAATTACATGTACATTATTGCAGTGGGGTCATCAGTGAAAGTTTTGCATATTGACTCTAAATCTGCTTAGATCCTTAGTTACCAAATAAATATTATATTCATTATTAGCCCTCATTGAGTAGCCTAGGCTTCCCTTGTGGCTCAGATGGTAAAGAGTCGCCTGCAATGCAGGAGATCTGGGTTCAATCCCTGGGTCGGAAAGACCTCTGGAGGAGGCATGGCAACCCACTCTAGTATTCTTGCCTGGAGAATCCTGTGGACAGAGGAGCCTGGTGGGCTACAGTCCGTGGGGTTGCATAGAGTCAGACACGAGTGAGCAATGAACACACACAGACGATTCTGATGATGGAGATGATTCCAAATTCTTAAACTTCTGGTATCTCAAAACTTTGCTAAAGAAGTATCCAATCAGGAATGGTAACCACTGCTTCATTTAGAACATGGAGATCAGTTGCCAGAGGTGGATCCTGACTCTGATAATTAATTTCAAGACCACAATAGAAAACATCTAGCATCCAATCAGTGTGTGTGTGTGTTAAGTCACTTCAGTTGTATCCAACTCTCTGTCACCTTGTGGAAGCCCATTAGGTTCCTCTGTCCTTGGGATTTTCCAGGCAAGAATACTGGAGCATGGGTGTCATGCTCTCCTCCAAGGGATCTTCTCCATCCAGGGATTGAACCCCGGTCTCCTGCACTGGCCAGGCGGGTTCTTTACCACTAGCACCACCTGGGAAGCTCCTCTAATCAGAGTAACTGCTAATTACACTCAAGATCCCATTAGAAATTTTAACCTCATTATAACTCAAAATATATATCTTTCTGATTTAAATAAGAATGCTAAATATTTGCTTATACCTTGTAATAGTTTGGGGTTAAAACATAAAGAAGAGAAAGGTAATTGATGACAAAATTATCTTCACAATCACTTGCATTGATTACATTACTTCTGCTTCAAAAGAGAGTCAGTTTATTCAGATTATAATCACATGTGTTATATATTTTTTAGATGGCATGATTTCACTGGGGGTGTGTCTGTGGTGCTTTACAATTGGCAGATTCATTAATGAATGACCAAAGCTCTGCCTCAAGAGTTAGCAGGTTTAGTAGTAATTGGAGTCTCAGTAGAAAACATCCATTCCTAATATACTATGATTATTCTATTAGGCTGATTCTAGGAGATGATGCTTAATTCTCTATCCTGTCACTTATAGCTGGTTTTCCTAGTAATGGTGATTCACTTATATCTTATTCTTGATTGTCTGTAGCCAAGTGGCGCTTGTGGTAAAGAACCCACCTGCAATGCAGGTAGGCATAAGAGATGGGGGATTGATTTTGGGGTCAGGAAAATTCCCTGGAGGAAGGCATGGCAACCCACCCCAGTATTCTTGCCTAAAGAATCCATTGGTCAGAGGAGCCTGGCAGACTACAGTCCATAGAGTTAGAAAGAGTCTGACACGACTGAAGCGACTTAGCACAGCACAGCATACACAGCCAAGTACTGTAATACTAACTTTAGTAAACAGAGTCTACAGGTAACCTGATACCATATTTGGTTAGCTGTCACTTGTGGAGCTGTCTTTGTTTTGTGGAATTCTCTCTGCTAGGTCTAGAAACAGGGAAAGTTGGCTTGAATATTTGAAAGCATACGATTCTGTTGGCATAGACCTAAGAAGCATAATATAAAATCAATGAAGAGTGATTTTGCTGTGTGTTTTACTATTGCATTGGCTGAACAGTTTATTTGTGTTTTTCCATAACATGTTATGAAAAACCCAAACGAACTTTTTGGCTAACCCAATACTTTTCATGTCTCACTTCCTTCCTTAGACAAAGATAAGAATGTCTATGTATCAAGCTAAGGAACGAAGAAGAAAATGACCAGGACTGTGTGTTTATTGAACAATTTTAATGTTAAACTATGTAGGATTAACTAGCAATCGACTTCTGCTTCATTGATTACTGTAAAGCCTTGGACTGTGTGGATCACAACAAGCTGGAAAATTCTTCAAGATATTAGAATACCAGGCCACCTTACCTGCCTCTTGAGAAATCTGTATGCAGGTCAAGAAGCAACAGTCAGAACTGGACATGGAACAACGGACTGGTTCCAAATTGGGAAAGGAGTATGTCAAGGCTGTATATTGTCACCCTGCTTATTTAACTTATATGCAGAGTACATCCTGTGAAGTGCCAGGCTGGATGAAGCACAAGCTGGAATCAAGATTGCTAAGAGAAATATCAATAACCTCAGATATGCAGATGACATCACCCTTATGGCAGAAAGTGAAGAGGAGCTAAAGAGCCTCTTGATGAAAGTGAAAGAGGAGAGTGAACAAGCTGACTTAAAACTCAACATTCAGAAGACTAAGATCACAGCATCCAGTCCCATCACTTCATGGCAAATAGATGGAGAGACAATGGAAACAGTGAGAAACTTTATTTTCTTGGGTTCCAAAATCACTGTAGTTGGTAACTGCAGCCATGAAATTAAAAGATGTTTGCTCCTTGGAAGAAAAGCTATGACAAACCTAGACAGCATATTAAAAAGCAGAGACATTTGCCAACAAAGGTCTGTGTAGTCAAAGCTATGGTTTTTTCAGTAGTCATGTATGGATGTGAGAGTTGGACAATAAAGAAAGCTGTGTGCCAAAGAACTGATGCTTTTGAAGTGTGTTGGAGAAGACTCTTTTTAAATTTTTTTTTATTTTACTTTACAATACTGTATTGGTTTTGCCATACATCAACATGAATCTGCCACGGGTATACACGTGTTCCCAATCCTGAACCCCCCTCCCACCTACCTCAACATACCATCTCTCTGGGTCATCCCAGTGCACCAGCCCCAAGCATCCTGTATCCTGCATCAAACCTAGACTGGCGATTCGTTTCTTATATGATATTATACATGTTTCAATGCCATTCTCCCAAATCATCCCACCCTCTCCCTCTCCCACAGCATCCAAAAGACTGTTCTATACATCTGTGTCCCTTTTGCTGTCTCTCATACAGGGTTATCGTTACCATCTTTCTAAATTCCATATGTATGTGTTAGTATACTGTATTGGTGTTTTTCTTTCTGGCTTACTTCACTCTGTATAATCGGCTCCAGTTTCATCCACCTCATTAGAACTGATTCAAATGTACTGCAAGGAGATCCAACTAGTCTATCCTAAAGGAACTCAGTCCTGCATGTTCATTGGAAGGACTGATGCTGAAGCTGAAACTCCAATCTTTTGGCCACCTGGTGCGAAGAACTGACTCATTGGAAAAGACTTTGATGCCAGGAAAGATTGAAGGCAGGAGGAGAAGGGGATGACAGGGGATGAGTTGATTGGATGGGATCACCAACTCAATGGACATGAGACGGTGAAGGACAGGGAAGCCTGACGTGCTGCAGTCCGTGGTGTCACAAAGAGCTGGACATGACTGAGCAACTGAATAACAACAAATATACCTCTTGGTTTTCTAAACCAAATTTTGCCAGCGAGGCACCTTTTCACATAAAAATGCTTCTGCCACTAACCCTCAAATACTATTTGGCCTTATGGTGTCAGGGAAATGATTGGAGACAGAGAACATGACGGTATACAGATGCCTGAATTGATACTGACTGGAAACAATCTTGTGACTTGATTCTGCGTTTATATAAAGGCAGAAATTGGAAGTTCCAGACTCACTGCCCTTAGAATTGAGATGGACTCTAGTGAATTAGTTTAATCAAATGTTTTGAATCTCTAGCCGTTTTCAGCTCTTAAACACCCAGCTAGGGTCTTTTTTTCTGTTAGGGTCTCATCCCAAATTAAGGCACAAAAACAGTAACCAGAAACAGTTTCTTTGTGACGAAGCCAAATCTGAAAAGTTGACATCTTAAAAGGTAGCATATTCAGTCTTATTTGAGCAGGAAAAAGCAAAAAAGCGCCCATGTCAATTTAACTTTACTCTTGGGAATCACAATACCACAGTTTTGCAAGTGAAGTATCCCTTTGTATGGAATGTGTAACAATGGGAATTTTCGAGCAGCTCAGATAAATTGGAAAGAACATGGACATGAGTAATGAAAATGATGAAGGAGCTGGAAGACCTGATTTATGGCAGAAGATGAAAAGAGTTTAATATGGATATCTTGGCTAAGTAAAGAATAGATCCTTTGATTAATAACTATGCATTCTTGAAGTGCATGAGCACTATGAAAAAATCAGAAAGTTTGGGGGTGTGGAAAACATGAATAATGGAATCAATTAAGTCAAGGAAAATAGGCTGAATGGAAAATGTAAGATGTCTATTTCTAGATTTTTCAGATGTGCCTCTTGAGGTACTTTCAATGTTAAATATTTTCTAGTAAGATGAATAAGCTCTTAACATTTTCAATTGTTTTTTTTCCTAAAAGAAGCAAAATCTCCCAAGAGTTTTAAAAGGATACATTTTGTCACAGGGGCATGCTGCTGCTGCTGCTAAGTCGCTTCAGTCGTGTCCGACTCTGTGCGACCCCATAGACAGGAGCCCAACAGGCTCCCCCGTCCCTGGGATTCTCCAGGCAAGAACACTGGAGTGGGTTGCCATTTCCTTCTCCATTGTGTGAAAGCAAAAAGTGAAAGTGAAGTCGCTCAGTCGCATCCGACTTCTAGCGACCCCATGGACTGCAGCCTACCAGGCTCCTCCATCCATGGGATTTTCTAGGCAAGAGTACTGGAGTGGCTTGCTATTGCCTTCTCCGGTCACAGGGGCATAGTGGTCAGATTCTGGGGTCTATGATCTTCAGGACAGAGACTTTGTATCTAATGTTATCGGTCCTAAAGCTGAAGAACAGGGTTCTGATTTTTCCCTGGGAAGTTTGTCTCAGGCCTCTAAGAGAGGCTGAGGGAAACAGTTGCCAGGGCTTTGACACTCATTAATTCAGGACGACCTGAATGCACCTAGTAAGAGGAGTCTGAGGTTCGGTTCAGAAGTTGGAAAAGTCTTCAGTTGAAAAGTATGAATGAAATATGTCAGCATGGTTATGCTCAGACTTCAGTTGCCAAGACAGAAGTTACAAATGCACCCAAGGATGTGGAGGAGCGAATCTGGAGATTCCAAGCAGGCTGGCACCATGGTTTAACTAACACATGTACATGAATTATCTGTCATTCCAATAAATCTTGGAATCCAGGGTGGCAACTTACCATTTAATCTCAGGCAAATGCCCACCCTCTCTGCATCTCAGTCTGCTCTTCTGTGGGCAGCTCCAGGAACTGTTGTGAGGATTGTGTCAAAGATGTTATTTACAGAGCTCAGTAAGTGCCTGATTGAGTAAGTGTTGGTTGCATGCATGAGTGTGCAGTCGCTCAGTCATGTCCAACCCTTTGCAGCCCCATGGACTGTAGCTGGCCAGGCCCCTCTGTCCATGGCATTTTCCAGGCAAGAATATTGGAGCAGGTTACCATGTCCTTCTCCAGGGGATCTTCCCGACCCAGGGACTGAACCTGAGTCTCCTACATTGGCAGGTGGATTCTAAGTCACCTGGGAAGCCCCTAAGTGTTCAGTAAACCTTAGTAATTATTCTTGTTACTAGCTGGCTTCTCTGCCCTGACTATATCCTCCACCACTCTGATCACACCTCTTCTTCCAAAGGTAAGGATCAGTGATGGGCTATTCTTGTGGGGAGATGAAAGGGAATAATGTCATCATTCCATGAGAAAGTATGGGATATTTCACATATATGTAGATTTCAGGAAAACCTCCATGGTTTAAACTAAAATCTGAATAGTCTGACATGTCCAAATTATAATATTCTAATAGATATTCAATCTTATTCTATTTCATTGTAAATGATAATCACTTTGCTTATTTCTCTTTTTTCAAATCTTAATTAGCTGCTTTTATTAGCATTCTTTCTGTTATTAAGTTTTTAATTCTAATTTATATTTTACTAGGATTTTTGTGATTTCTAGTTTCACTGTAAGCCACCC
>SJYT01056330.1:187132-385947 GCA_006410635.1 Cephalophus harveyi
TAAGCCACCCCAAATCTTCCATATAAAAATTAAGGATATAAACAAATAAATAAAATACACATAATTGAATTACTTATAAAACAACATTTTATATATATAGTTTAGGAATATATGCTCATGTTCTTAAAGAATGGAGAAATTCATGTCAACGAAGAATAGCAATCTAATGATGCTGATTCACCCTGGGGGAGAGAAAAGGGAGTTTGGGAAGGCGCATTCGGAAAGCTCTGGCTGTCCTGGGAATGCATGGAATGGATCTAGGGAGAACAGTAGGTTCAGGCTTCAGTTGCTGTTGTCCATTCGCTCAGTCACGTCTGACTCTGCAGCCCCGTGGACTGTAGCGTGCCGGGCTTCCCTGTCCTTCACCATCTCCTAGAGCTCGCTCAAACTCAGGCTTCAGTACCATGACATAGTTTCCATGTTGAGTGATCCTGGGAAAACTGGTGTAAAGACTGTCTACGAAGATCAACTTGATAAGTTCAAGGGTGGTGAGAACTCTGGAGCAGCTGGCTTCTGCACGTGCTGCTGGTGACTCGGGTCTCTGTGCTTCGTGCTGCACCTCTGACAATGCTTATGTTCCTTGCTGGTTTGAATCTTTTCTGTCCTTATTATTTTATTTTCTGGGAACTCAGTGTACATACAGGGTTCTATTAATAGCACTGACAGCTAAAGTTTTTAATACCAAATGCTTTACAGGCACCATCTAATCCCATCACTTTAATCTTCTCCTAAAAATCTTTGCAATTCTACACTCGAAATTAGAGCAGAATCAACTAAATTGAAAGTCCATCCCCTCCAGGAAGGCTAATCTAACAGTGATGTCGGATACTGGGTTTTCAGGTGCAGGGTTTGGCTGAGCACTTCTGCCTGGGTTAATTGCTGTGATAGCATAACTGCGTTAGGAAGGCTTAGAAAATGAGCAATTTGAAATTAGAGACAAAACTGGAAAATAAGAATCTTGGGTGCTGCAGATACATATCAAGAAAAGGGATCAGTAACACAGTGTGGGTTTGACTTACATGGGCAAGGCATTAAGTTTTGTAAATAAATAAATATCAGAAATCCAAGTCAGATGAGATTGTCACATCAGAAGAGGAAAATGAGGCTCACAGAGCATTAAGTGATGTGCTCATACCACATAACCAGTGGTGGGCAGAACTGGCTTCAAATCTAGATTTGTCTTTCCTCTAGCGCTCCTGTCCTTGACCTTTAGGTCATGAACTTATGTGCAAATTTCATAGCTGCTTTTACTCATCTGAGCAAACGTGTATCTCCTCACTTGTCAATAAAAACTTTAATTTCTCTCTCGAGCTCTGATTTCTGATGCAAACATTTTAGTTTAGACATTACCAGGGAAACCCAGTCGTATTTAATTTTGTTGTCTCTCATTTCAGGTTTGAAGTTTTTCTGCTACACCCTGCTTTTCCCTGGAGTTAACGCTGTGCTCAGCAGGCTACGTAGACCGTGCAGAGGTGTTTTATTTTCTGACTTGGATGTGTCTCGGTGGCCCGCTGTTGTCCCTTTGACTTTGCAGCTTGTCTCCACCATAATATGGTGCCCGTGGCTTTTCAACAGTGGAATCCCTGCTGGACAGGCCGCTTTCTAGGCTCTGTGTTAGTGCTCTGCTGTAATTCCTCTGTAATCTACCAGCACTCTGCACTTTGGCCAACTGCTGCTCCCAGCCTGGGGGACCACAGCAACCTCTCAATGTGTTCCTGCTGATTCCAGGGTCAAAAGAGTCTCCTCTCTCCATCCCTCTCCCCCCTACCTCACCACCCCGTTATAGTTTATTACAATATATTGAGTGTAATTCCCTCTGCTATACAGTAGGACTTTATTGGTTATCTATTTTATATGTAGTAGTTTGTCTGCTAATTCCAAACTCCTAATTTGTCCTTCCCCCCACCCTTTTCTCCCCTTTGGTAGCCGTAGGTTTGTTTTCTATGTCTGTGAGTCTGTTTCTGTTTTGTAAATAAGTTCATTGCTCTCTCTTTTTTTAGATTCCATGTATAAGTGATATCATATGGTATTTGTCTTTCTCTGTCTGACTTACTTTACTCGGTATGATAATCTTCAGGTCCATCCGTGTAGCATCATGGATCCAGCCCTCTCCTTTATCCTTGGTGGTGCCCACACCACCCTGGCATAGCCATTTCCTTTCCAAGGTCCTCCCCAGGAAAATGGGGGCCCAGGTTTCCCCATTTTTTGAATTTAATGACTTCATTGGAAGGTTGAAGGTATTTTTGGCTTCCCAAGGAGGCTGAGCTTGAAGAATGGAGGGGTTAGGATATCACTTCCTGCCTCTCTCATTGATAGATAACTCTCATGGTTTGTATCTATTCTAGCTCTAATATCTTTTCTACCTCAGCCTGCAGCTTTCTCTCTAGATTGATGTAGGGGTGAAGAACGGAACCAAGCTGATGATGTTGTTCAGTCACCCAGTCATGTCCGACTCTTTGCGATCCCAGGGACTACAGCACGCCAGGCAGTTAACAATATCTCTTCCTAATCCTTAGGTCTTACTCATGGATCTGAAATGTTTGAGCTTACTGGTCCAGTTGTTCCTTTTGAAGCTCTTCCTTAGAACAAAACGGCCTGAGTGCTCCCAGCCTTGTTGGGGAGGTCACATCTATGGGAAGGGGTGGATGATGAGATGAAATAGCA
Source organism: Cephalophus harveyi (assembly GCA_006410635.1). NCBI lineage: Eukaryota > Metazoa > Chordata > Mammalia > Artiodactyla > Bovidae > Cephalophus > Cephalophus harveyi. Next base: position 189,797 of record SJYT01056330.1, read on the forward strand.
CTCCAGTTTGTGCTTACAAATCATTTTCCAACTTCAGTGAAATAATTACACCTTGTTGGAGGCATCAGGAGGCATCATTTGGGGCGGGGGGGGGGGTATTTCCAAATTCATAATATTATTCTGTGGAAGTTGCTGATGTTGAAAGGTTGCCCTAAATACTGAGGACTTCATAAGTTCAGTCAAAGTTACTTAATTTGCTACTCTGCTGTTACTTCAGAAACCTTGACATTTAAGACACATAAAAGGGAATAATTATGTAAGTCATAAAATTAACATATACTGCGGCAGTTCACAAAATACGTAAGCCAAGTCAGTCTTCCTGCAGGTGCTGGGAATTCAAGGGTGAGAAAAGTTTGGCATTGACACGGGATGCTGATTATTCTGTGGGCTTGTGCAACTTACATTATCAATCATCCTTGTTTGCACAAGAGAAGCCCTGTTACAATAGTCTTTAAGGAATTGCCCAGATTCTTTCGTTCACATCAAAATGGTTTTAATCCTGGACTCTTGGTTCATCTCCATATCCATGCAGAAACCAAATTCTGTCTTGCAAATATTTGTCCTGGCTTCTCCATCCCCATTATTACTGCCTTAGTTCAGACCCTTGTCTGAACTAGTTTATCTCTTGTCTATAATATTATAAGATCCTCCAGACTCTTCCTGCCTCACCCAGTACATACTTTGTGTGCACCCAGGTATTTCTGATTAAATACAGATCTGATCTTTCCTTCCCACTTGGGAAGCTGTGATGCCTGGCTACTGCTTATAGAATAAAGCAACATCTCTTTGAGCAAAGTGTATAAGGCCCTTTTCTATCTGCATCTCAATCATGTCAGCATGTATGCATGCGTTCACTCACTTGTTCAATAGGTTTTTATTGAATGTGTCATGGAAATATATACAAAGATTAATGGGCACAGTTTATGCCCAGGTAAGAGTGGGGTTCTGGGTAAGGAGTAGATAGAAAGGAGAAAAATAAGGAGAGAAACCACTACACTGGCTGTAATAGGAAGATGCAGAAGATATAGTGGAGTGCGTGTGCGTGTGTGTGTGTGTGCGCGCGCTCAATTATGTCTGACCCTTTGTGACCCTATGAGAGATACAGAGGAAGTGTTCACTAAATCTGTTGGGGAAAGTTAGAGAAGACATTATCTTCTACTACTTAGACTTTCCTTCTCCAAGGCACCTTTAATTCAGCTGTTCCACCATCATCTTTCAATTCTGCAAAATTAAGAGTTTCATGATAAGAAGATTCTTTTTCTTTATCTTTGTTGTCCCAGCGTCGCCTAACAAAGTACTTGGAACTTTGTGGCCTCAGTTGAATTAGGACATCCTACTGAATTTTGTCTGAAATATGCTGAGGTTTGGAACTGTGTTTGCTCCTGAGGGATGTTCATTTTAATGACAATTATTTTAAAAAATAATATATTTTTTCTCCTAAATATACCCTTAGATGTTTGCCTTACTATCTGTTCTCTTTTAATTTACTTGTTTGCATTTAATTCTTAAAGTTAGTACTTAGCATTTTTAAGAGATGGGATTCCAATAGTCATAGGAAAAAAAATAAAGCTTCCTAATTATAAGGGCAAACTTAGCATAATAGAGAAAATACTGCAATAAAAGCACTGAGTAGCTGAGTAGTGAGACTAATCATAGAAAGCTTCATGAAGAAGGTTAGCATATAGCCTGATTTAAAAAGGAGGGGTCAGGAGAAAAGAAGCAATGAGAAAATTTCAGAGAAAGTGGTCTCTATGTAAAGGTGAGAAGTATGTATAGGGCATGAGATATAGGTGGTTAGACTATGGGGAGGGGAACATTTAAGATTAAAAAAGAAAGCGCTTGGTATGCTTGTTTTTTTTTTTTTTTTTAAAAGATTGTATCTTGTGCTTGCTGCTAAGTCGCTTCAGTCGTGTCCGACTCTGTGTGACCCCAGAAACGGCAGCCCACCAGGCTCCCCCATCCCTGGGATTCTCCAGGCAAGAACACTGGAGTGGGTTGCCATTTCCTTCTCCAATGCATCAAAGTGAAAAGTGAAAGTGAAGTCGCTCAGTCGTGTCCGACTCCTAGCGACCCCATGGACTGCAGCCTACCAGGCTCCTGCATCCATGGGATTTTTCAGGCAAGAGTACTGGAGTGGGGTGCCATTGCCTTCTCCAATCTTGTGCTTATAAGATGCTTAATCCAAAATTTGTTGATTTCCTGGATTAATAGCAGAATGATTAAGAAAATTGAAATCCAGATAGAATCTCCTGGAGAGCACATGAAGTTAATTTTAAGTATATAACACTTCTCTTTAAAATCAAAGTTTTAGAATATAATACAGTGGATCATTTCTGTCTACCAGGGCTTCCCAGGTGGCTCAATGCTAAAGAATCTACCTGTCAATGCAGAGATGCAGATTTGATCCCTGGGTTAGATAGATTCCCTGGAGAAGGAAATGGCAGTCCACTCCAGTATTCTTGCCTGGGAAATCCCATGGCAGAAGAGCCTGGGGGGCTACAGAACCGTGGGTCACAAAGAGCCAGACACAATTGAGCATGTATATATACACATATATATGGAATAGTAAATGGTTGTGCTCTGATCCCCTAAACAAAGCCAGTATGAAAGCAGGAAGTTGGAAATCAAGAGAGGAGCTGTCTTGAGAGACTGGAGAGCATCAAGGTAATATTAGCCCTCCACCCTCCCTACCCTTGTTTTCCCTAAGTCCAACTTCAGCTTAGGCCTAGCGGGTGAAAGGTCTCCCCACTTGTTTTGCCAGGTTAAGTTATGTTTCTATTATTCGGAGCAGAAGCTGATCTGGCAAGTTTAGTGACTTATATCCACTGAATCATAAAAGAGACTTAATTTTATTGTGAGAAAAGCTCTTACAAGGCCTAACTGATTTCTGCTTCCCACTATCATCAACGCTCTGATTCAAAATGTGTGTTAAGTCGCTTCAGTTGTGTCCTGCTCTGTGCAGCTCTATGGACTGTAGCCTGGCAGTCCTCTGTCTATGGGATTCTCAAGGCAAGCATACTGCAGTGGGTTGCCATGCCCTTCTCCAGGGGATCATCTTGACCCAGGGATGGAACCCACATCTCTCGTGTCTCCTGCATTGGCAGACAGGTTCTTTACCACTAGTGCCAAATAATGCCCACCTATTTTTAGGATAGTCTAGATTAGAACACTACTATCTCAACTTCTGGGAGAGGAGGGTGACTAAGAGTCATCGTCCCCCATCCAGGTCTGAATATCATGATTCCAGCTTTCACAGCATACTAAGAAGGCATTTGAGTGTAGAAAAGACTCTGTTTTCTGGTAACTCAGAATCTCATAAACGCTTGTTGCTTTAGCTGCATCTGACATTCTACTGTGGGACAAATGGGCCCCTGCAGTGGCCAGATTGTTTTCATGTTTTATCTGTTTTCCTTTGGAAAAGGTTGAACTCTCTACTTTGTTTTGTGATGTCTAAGGGTACTGTGTTTATGTGGTTTTTGGCAAGTTTGTTTGACCCTGGATTCCTCCAAATGTCATTCTCTAAGGCAACAGAATATTCACTGAAGACTCTTAAAAATACAACAGATTTTTTTTTGGGGGGGGGGGGAGAGGGGTTGTCCTTGATTGATTAAGGTATAATTATTTGGAATAATGAATATAGTATTACAGGAACATTTTGGAGCAGAAGCAAAACATTTAAAAATGCAACAATAACAACTGCATGTAAGAAAAACAGGGTATCTTTTGATGATCCCTTTAAGATTCATATCCCTATTCTCATCTTTCCATCAAATGTTTATTTAGTAGGATCTAATAGAGAACATCTTGTCAAGACTTGGGGACAGCAAGATGAATATATCTCCCGACTTTTCAGGAATTGCAATCTTGTACAGAAGTCAGGGCATATATTACTATAACTAGAGTATACCTAGGCTCCACAGAAAAATACAGTTCACAGTGATAATAAAAAACAAACCAGCAATATTTCTCCAGCTCATTTACTATATATAGTTTGGTCTGCCATTTCCCACCTCAAATTTTCCCAGCTAATTCAGGAAACCCTGAGGCAGTATCTCACCTGTGCTAACCAACAGCGGTTTCTTGTCTATGAGGCAGACTCCAGGAGTTCTTCATCATGCCTTGATTGGCTGGTTGGTTGTTTAGTTGCTGAGTCATGTCCAACTCTTGCAACCCCACGGATTGTAGCCTGCCAGGCTCCTCTGTCCTTGGGATTTCCCAGGCAAGAATACCGGGCTGGATTGCGATTTCCTTCTCCAGGGGATCTTCCTAACCCAGGGATTGAACGTGCGTCTCCTGCATTGCTTGCAGTCTCCTGAACTCCATGCGGATCCTTAACTGACTGATCCGCCAGGAAGGCTTTCATCATGCCTTGCTGCGGAGGTGTCTTGGCCACCTTGAGAGGCTACCATGTTCGCTTTCCTGCCTTTTGCTCTGTTCAAGAGAAGAAAATGCTTCCTGTCCCTAGTTGGTTGCTGTGGTCTACTGCCTGGACTAAAAAGCAGCACTGAGTGTGCTCTGTGCCTGGTGGATCTTAGCAAAGCAGCACTTTCCTTTAATCACGTTATAAACTCTAACTCCCTGGGATTTTGGCTAAGTTCTGCTAGAGTTATTAGGTAAGATGGTGATGGATGGGCTGAAAGAAAATGGGAACAACATACTTCAAGTGGCATTTAAAACTACCCTTCCTTTCCTATGTGACCCACTGGTCTTGGATTAATCGTTGCTGACAATAATTTACTTTCACAGAATGCTTCTTTGGTTTTCAGGTACGTAGATCTTGTGCTCTCTCAACCTTAATGTTCCTCTACCTATGGATTTATTTGATAAAATATGCTGAGTACCTACTATGTGCTCTGTTGGACCTTCGCAATATACTGGTGGATGAAACAGTCCCGGTTTCCGTTATCACGCATCTTAGCAGAAAGAATTACAGCCCTAAATGGTCTGAATATTCAGTAGATAGACAGCTTATGTTTTTTAAATTTTTACTTATTTTTAATCAGAAGATAATTGTTCTGCAGTATTGCGTTGGTTTCTGCCATACATCAACATGAAGCAGCCATCCGTCCCCTCCCTCTTGGCTTCAATCCCCTGCTGTAGAACAAATGAACAGCAGAAGGCTGTTTGTTAAATGCAGAAGAAAGAAGCACCATAGGATTCAGAGGAGCAGCTGATTACTGGAAAGGCTGGACTAAACTCTGCGAAAGAGATGAGAGTTGAGACCTTGAGAGAAAGGACTAGACGGATGAAAATGAGCAGGAATAGCATTCTAGGAGAATTGCATATGGCGGGTCCCGGAAGAGAAGCAGTCCAGGTTTGTGTCCATGCACGCCAGGAGAAATTCTCAGGACAGTGTAAAGTCTTGATGACCTTGATTCAAATCATGGTCTGATCACTTGGTGTGGATGTGAGTGATTTTGGGTTAGTTCATTAGATTCTCTGAGTCTCAGTTTTCTAATCTGTAAAATTACGATAGTAAGACCTACTGCCCTGGTGGTCCAGTGGTTAAGACTTCATCTTCCAGTGCAAGGGGTGCCAGCTTGATCCCTGGTTGGGAAGATAAGATCCCACATGCCTCATTGCCAAAAAAGAAAAACATAACGGATTCAGAAAAAAGTTTAACAATGGTCCACATAAAAAATATTTTTCAAAAGGACCTACTTCTTAGATTTTTGTATTGATTATAAGAGCACAAAGTATATAAATGTAGAAAAAGTGCTAAGAATCATACTAGCAAATAGTGAGTGCTCAAACTGATAGGGCTTGCTGTTTTGGTTGAGCAGATGATGCTGTAGGATGAAGGAAGTACTTATTTTTGGAGTTTGCCTGTTGCTCTTGAGTGGGTGAAAATAACCGAGAAACATTCTCTTGTTTTGTTACCCACAAGGTGAAAGAAAAACCAATAGAAAAATAAGTGAAGATCATGGACTATTTTCTTATAATTCTTCCAACTTATCATATGTGTTGAGCAGCTGAATTGCTCAGCTAGATTCTGTGTTTGGGAACATGTGCTGGGCCGGTTGGGGGCTGGGAAAGGACGGCCCTTTTCCCCCCATTGCTCTTTACTTGGCAAATGGGGAGCAGAGCTGTGTGTGAGATGATCTAAGCACATACATCATTGTTATGCCAGAACAGCAAGTTAGGTTATTTGAATTTAAAAGCTATTAACAAACAGGGCTCATATGTTTCTACTTCCCATCATAAACACTAGCTTATAGACACTCATCTCTATTTGTTCCCATTGTGTCTTACCCTTTATTTGTGACAAAATCAGCTTCACTGATTTAACTTGCTCAGTCCTACTGTTGGCTTCTAATCTGTTTCCTTTATAATCACTTTAAAATCAAAGTCAATTGTGTTACCGTAAAAATGGCACCTTCAAAGGGGAGATGCCGTTTCTCATAGAATAAAGTAGATCTTTAATTTCGATTGCACATAGTCAAGGCTTTGAACAAGTCCTTGTGGAAATCTCACCTGAGTTTCTGTTGTAGCCACACTACAGCAAAATGAGCAGAATCAGAAATAATATGTCTGGCTCTTTTTAGTTCTCAGTGTCTTTTGCTGAAAGAATGCCAGCTTGTACCAGAAAATCTAAAAGAGAAAGACAGAGAATTGTCAGTGGGAGTGAGATATTTCATAGTTGCAATAAAAAGCCAACTAAAACGAAAAGGAAAGTGAGAGCATTTGGCAAACATGAAAAAAGAAAAGCAAGAAATAGGAGGAAAAGAATTACTAGATAAGTTAATGGTTTGCAAATAAGACAAATGGCAAGGAATTGTTGAAAGAAGAAGGGTACAAGATTACTGGCCAGCGATTCAACACTTGTCCCGATTGAATGAGATGGAAGACTCAAAGGGGATTATAATTCCAATCCAGTGGGTTTCTTTTACTCCAAATTACCAGCAAACTAGAACAGCTCGTATCATGATTTAATTGAGCAAGGCATCTCTAAATTTGTAACTCCAGTCCTTTTTGTTCCTAATATGGTTCCTTAGCCTTTCTTCTGAGATTGAACACCTGAGCACCGTTGTATTCAAGTTAATTGATTAAGTGTATCATTGTAGCTGCCAGTGAGACTCTTGAGAGCCTGGAGCCTGTTGTGTCCATCAGTGAGTTTCCTATGCCTGACCCAAGACTGGGCACACATTAGGTATTCTCTGAAAGTTGTGACATGAATGAATAAACCAGTGACCCTTTGGCATGGCCAAACAGGCTTTCAGCCCATTTCTTTGAGTATTCTTTAACAGATTGCTTATTATTCTACTTCCTCTGAAGCAATGAATTCTCTCTGACATCCAAGAGACATTCAAAAAGAGAAACAGGACTTTGATTCCCAAAAGGGTTTCCCTGCAAACACAAAGTATTTCATGTGTAATGATGAAAGAACCCAAATCAGTCTGGCACCATCATGACAGTAACTGACAGGCTGACAAGCTGTGCTTTGCCTGAAAAATCTCAGAGGGCGGGTGTGTTTTTCATACCCTGCCAGTTTTGAGCTTCCACCTGACAGCTGTCTGTTGGGTGGCAGCAAGAAAAAACAGCCTCGGGGAGGCCCAGTGGTGTTGCCTGTATGTGCAGCTGGCCCAGTGGTGTTGCCTGTATGTGCAGCTGGAAAGTGGCCTCACTTTGACTACTACGTGATCTCATCTCTGGACCTGGAACCTCAGATATTTTCATTTCCCCAATTCTGGGAATTAGAGTCACTTTCAGAAATAGGAACTTCTTTGTCCCTTTATTCTAATCTGTGTGTGTGTGCGTGCTCAGTCATGTCTGACTCTTTGCAACTCCATGGACTGTAGCCTGCCAGGCTCCTCTGTCCATGGGACTTCCCAGGCAAGAAGACTGGAGCAGGTTGCTGTTTCCTACTCCAGGGGATCTTCCTGATCCTGGGATCAAACCTGCCTCCCCTGTGTCTCCAGCATTGGCAGGCAGATTCTTTACCACTATGCCACCTGGGAAGCACATGAAGTGAACGAAGACAGCTTATTAAAAAGGCATAGGTTTGGGAATCAGATGAATAGTTTTTAGGTGAGTGAAAGTGAGCAAATATCAATGAGTCTGTGATTCTCAATCCAAAGAAGTGTGTATACTTGTTTCACAGAGTTGTTGAGAATGGAGACAGTGTGCCTGGAGTTTGTTTGTTCTCCCTGAAAATCCATATGTTGAAACCGAATCCCCAGGGTGATGGCATGAGGACTCATGGCCTTTGGAAGTGATTAGGTCATGAGGGTGGATCCCTCATGAGTTGGATAAGTGCCCTCTTAGACCTTGAAGTGCTTACTCTCCACTTCCACCCTGTGAGGACAGGTCGAAAAAGATGGACTGTCTATGACCCAAGAAGCTGATCCTCACCAGACACCAGATCTGCTGGTGCCCTGAACTTACTTTCCAGCCTCTAAAATTGTGGCATATAAATGTGAGTCATTTAAGCCACCCAATATGGTATTTTTGTTACAGCAGCCCAAATGGATTAAGACAGGATCTATTGAGCAGTGGTTCTTAATTGGAACAGTTTTGTATTCCCCACTATCTAGGGGCATTTGGCAATGGCTAGGGACATTTTTGTTTGTCACAGCTAGGGAAGTTGCTACTGGCATCTAGTGGCTAGAGGGATGCTGCTCAACATCCTGCATGCATAGAATAGCCACCACCACCACAGCCCCCTCCCTCTAAACGAGGAACTATTCTGCTCCAAGTAATAAGTACTGCTGAGCCTGAGAAATGCTGCTGGAGGGCAGGAATGCTCGAGCCCTGAGCAGAAGCTTGTATGTTTAAGTCCTAGAAGGCTTGTTGTCTTGTTCTCCCTAAATAAACCCCCACTCAGAAATCATCTGACCCTTTAAACCATGCTCCTTATTTAAAAAGCATTTGGGCTTTAATCTTTTAACACTAGGTTGAACCAGAATGTTCTGTAACATAGCTTAGTGACTCAGGCACGCACTCTTTCAGGTCTGAGGCCCGTGTCATCCTCCCATCGTCTCACAGAGTCCTGCAAAATATTTCCCCGGGCTGTCTCTCATCTTCGGCCACATTCCATGGAGTGATGTGTGGGGTCTGCTCTCTGGCTTCTAACTTGCTGTGATTTCCGAGACACTGTGTTGGCAGAGTTTGCTCATAGTTCAGTTGTCTAGCTGTTATGGGTAACTCCCAAACCCCCAAATTCACATGATGAAGTCCCAACCCCCCAGTGCCTCACAATGTGACTGTGTTTGGAGTTAAGGTCTTTAAACAGGTACTCTAGTCAAAGTTAGGTCATTAGGATGAACCTTAATCTAATATGACTGGCGTCCTTCTAAGAGGAGATGAGGACACAAACAAGTACAAAGACTAGCAGGATCAGGGGCACCTGAGAACTCATTAAAATTGCAGATTCTCACGCTCCATCTCAAACTTACTGAATCAGGAACTGTAGAGGTGGGACACAGCAATACTATGTTTTTAAGAAGCCCTTCAGGAGATTCTGATACATATTCAAATTTGAGACTCTAGATATGGCATCTTTGATCCTCTGAGAATTCTTTTTGTCTTCAGCACAGTCTCTTTTGTCTGAAAGGACACTCTGGTATCTAAATGTTGGAATTCCTCCCCAGAGTGACATAACATTCTTTCATTAAAACAGCCTTCAGCTGCTTTACTATGGGGAGATCATCAGTAGATTCACAGATTTTATGACATGAAATTCAATGCTCAATCATCCTTCCATCAAAATCAGAGCACAGGCTAGCTCATCCCCTGAAAATTATTTTTTCCTGATTAGGCTTGTAACATATTTATCCCTAGTTGCAACATTAAATGCCCTTGTGTGTTATCACCAGGCCGCAAGTTCCAAATTTATGTGCTTGATGAGAAAAGGAGGAGGGGAGGGGATCTTCTCAATAGTTTTAGGCAAATAGTAATGTGAATAGTTTCATGTTGTAAAGCATTTTCCAATGTACAAAACTCTCTTTACTCCCTGAAATTTTTGTGTCCTCATCTGTACAGCAGAGATAATTCTAATCAGCTAATAGGGATTTTAAAACATGCTCATGAGTTTGGTTCCCTATTTCTCAGAAGAGAAACTGAGGTTCAGAGAAATCATGTGACACAAGCTGTGAGTCCTGCAAAGAGATTTTCTGATGCCATCACTGAAAAGCAAGACAAACCCATGTGTTCCCACCTTTTAGTTTTTTAGCACTAAATAGGAATGATCTGCTGGAGAAGGCAATGGCACCCCACTCCAGTACTCTTGCCTGGAAAATCCCATGGATGGAGGAGCCTGGTAGGCTGCAGTCCATGGGGTCGCTAAGAGTCGGACATGACTGAGCAACTTCCCTTTCACTTTTCACTTTTATGCATTGGAGAAGGAAATGGCAACCCACTCCAGTGTTCTTGCCTGGAGAATCCCAGGGACGGCGGAGCCTGGTGGGCTGCCGTCTATGGGGTCGCACAGAGTTGAACACGACTGAACTGATTTAGCAGCAGCAGGAATGGTCTGCAAGGAGATCCAGCCAGTCCATTCTGAAGGAGATCAGCCCTGGGATTTCTTTGGAGGAATGATGCTGAAGCTGAAACTCCAGTCCTTTGGCCACCTCATGCGAAGAGTTGACTCACTGGAAAAGACTCTGATGCTGGGAGGGATTGAGGGCAGGAGGAGAAGGGGACGACAGAAGATGAGATGGCTGGATGGCATCACCGACTTGATGGACGTGAGTCCGAGTGAACTCTGGGAGTTGGTGCTGGACAGGGAGGCCTGGCGTGCTGCGATTCATGGGGTCACAAAGAGTCGGACACGACTGAGCGACTGAACTGAACTTAGGAATGGTCCGGCCACCAGGACTCTCACTGACATGTGCCTGGGAGTCAAGTTATGCTTCCTATGTCTTTGGTTGCTGATCCATGGCCTCACTGTAAATAACTGAAATGTACAGCCCAGGTGGCCAGCTTTCAATTCTCTTCTGTAAATTCACAGAGGGGGAAGACAGAGTTCTTGCTCCAACTAATTACAGCTAAAGTCAATGGGAAAAAATGAGTTGTGACAAAAGCCAGCCATCAGCGGCAAGGTAGTTAGCAGTGGGAGGACTTGGGGAGGCTGGTGATGCACAGGTGTGGAAAGCTCTGAAGATGAAGGTGGCTTTTCCTGTTACTGCTGGACACCTGCTCTAAGGAGCCTGAGGATCCGGGGAAAAAACAGGCTCTGTCCACAAGTTGGAAAACTCTGTATTAGAATGTTGAACATTGCCTGATGCAAAAACTCTGGGGGGATGCTACAGATGATTGACAATTCCCCCAAAAGAGAATGATGATAGAGTCCTGTGAAAGACTTGCAAGAAACTGGAAAAACTCTGCTGAAGCCTTGATGCTTGAATGAGAAAGTGTATGCATTTGTGTTTACGTGTATGTACATGCCCCCCACCCTCTCTGTTAGTCGCTCAGATGTGTCCAACTCTTTGCGACCCCATGGACTATAGCCTGCCGAGGCTCCTCTGTCCATGGGAATAGGAATGGTCCGGCCACCAGGACTCTCACTGACATGTGCCTGGGAGTCAAGTTATGCTTCCTATGTCTTTGGTTGCTGATCCATGGCCTCACTGTAAATAACTGAAATGTACAGCCCAGGTGGCCAGCTTTCAATTCTCTTCTGTAAATTCACAGAGGGGGAAGACAGAGTTCTTGCTCCAACTAATTACAGCTAAAGTCAATGGGAAAAAATGAGTTGTGACAAAAGCCAGCCATCAGCGGCAAGGTAGTTAGCAGTGGGAGGACTTGGGGAGGCTGGTGATGCACAGGTGTGGAAAGCTCTGAAGATGAAGGTGGCTTTTCCTGTTACTGCTGGACACCTGCTCTAAGGAGCCTGAGGATCCGGGGAAAAAACAGGCTCTGTCCACAAGTTGGAAAACTCTGTATTAGAATGTTGAACATTGCCTGATGCAAAAACTCTGGGGGGATGCTACAGATGATTGACAATTCCCCCAAAAGAGAATGATGATAGAGTCCTGTGAAAGACTTGCAAGAAACTGGAAAAACTCTGCTGAAGCCTTGATGCTTGAATGAGAAAGTGTATGCATTTGTGTTTACGTGTATGTACATGCCCCCCACCCTCTCTGTTAGTCGCTCAGATGTGTCCAACTCTTTGCGACCCCATGGACTATAGCCTGCCGAGGCTCCTCTGTCCATGGGATTCTCCAGGCATGAATACTGGAGTGAGTGGCCATTCCCTTCTCCAAGGGCATATACATGCCTATGTGCATGCAAGTGCCTGTGCTTGCGTGATTGTGTATGCATGTGTATGTGTTTAATGTTTCCTTTTTTATACCTTTTAAAAGCCCCACAGATGTTTGCGGGAGAGGATTTTAAGTGATATGTAGGCATGTCAGGTTGTCTTTGAGAAAACATAAATTTCCAGGAGCCATGGACATTGCAATGGAATTTTCCTAGGTTCTTAAAAGAAGTGAGTGCCAAAATTTAAGGTATAATTAGAATATGTTAAAGTATATTCTTGGCAACCACCTACTTAATAGGTATTTTATGTCTTTTTTTCCCTCCCTTTCAAGATGAGAGTTAATTGTTGGCCACTCCTTAGCATGTTGGCATAATTTGGATACATAACCTTGTTCTGACCTCTGAAAACTGCCACCTTGGCCCTTTTGTTTTTCGTTCTGAATGTATAAGCTCCAAATAAGTCACAATAATAATAATACAAGAGTTGACATTTATTTTCTACTATGCACTGGACATTGTTCTAAGATTTTATAGATCATGTCAACTTTAACTCCTACAGTTTAGAGGCAGACTGCACTTGCTTCCCTTTTGTTTCTGAGTTCATTGTAATGAGGGCAGAAATAATCTTTTTAAAAGTATAAATCAGAGATTGAAAGCTGACAATCAAGGTCTGCATTTTGCCAGTGAACGTATTTTGATTGGCCTGCAAAGTGTTCAGAAAAATATTACTTTCTAACATTTAAAAACTGATTGTTTCTCATAAGAGTTCATATCTCTGTCAGTTTTGAAAAAAGATTGGATATTTAACATTTCAGATATTTGACATTTCCTTCTCACAGGTCAGTGATTGGCTTGGGGTGGGTAATGGTTGCCATTTTAGATGAATAGTAAGTCTTCAACATTCTGCTACATAGTTATTTTATCTTCTTCTAAAATGTTGAAATGCCTAGGGCTTGATGGTTAGATCTCTTATGTTTTCTATCTATACTCATCACTCTGTACTCACTTCCTGGGTGATTTCATCTAATCTCATGACTTTTAATATTATTTCAATAGATCAATCCAAAATTAATGTTTTCATTACAAAATACTCTGCTTTCCAGTAAATGTCTATTAGCAGATGAGTGGATAAAGAAGATGTGGTTCATATATACAATGAAATATTATTCAGAAGGAGTAATAAGGATAAAGGATTAAATAATGCCATTTGCAACAATGCCATGGATGGAGCTGGAGATAATTATACTAAGTGAGAAAGAGAAAGACAGACACCATATGACACCACTTATAGGTAGAATCTAAAAAATGATACAAATAAGTTTATTTACAAAACAAAAATGGATTCACAGACATGGTTACCAAAGGGCAAAGGTGGAGAGGGATACATTAAGACTTTGAGATACTATTGCATGCAAAATAGATCAATGGAGAGGATCTATTGCATAGCACAGTGAACTATATTCAATATCTTATAATGACCTATAATGGAAAAGAATCTGAGAAAGATTATGTATATATATATGTATATATATGCACATATATATATATCTGAATCACTGCATATTCCTGAAAATAATACATTGCAAATCAACTATACTTCAATTTTAAAAAATGCAAGTCAGTACATGGCTCTACATTGCTTAAAATCCTCCACTGACTGCCCAGTTCACATAAAGAAAAGCCTCAGTTCAGTTCAGTTCAGTCGCAAAGTCATGTCTGACTCTTTGAGACCCCATGGACTGCAGCATGCCAAGCTTCCCTGTCCATCACCTGCTCCCAGATCTTGCTCAAATTCATGTCCATCGAGTAAGTGATGCCATTCAACCATCTCATACTCTGTTGTCCCCTTCTACTCCTGCCTTCAATCTTTCCCAGCCTCAGGGTCTTTTCAAATGAGTCAGTTCTTTGCAGCAGGTGGCCAAAGTATTGGAGCTTCAGATTCAGCATCAGTCCTTCCAATGAATATTCAGGACTGATTTCCTTTAGGATGGACTGGTTGGATCTCCTTGCCGTCCAAGGGATTCTCAAGAGGCTTCTCCAACACCACAGTTCAAAAGCATCAATTCTTTAGCTCTTAGCTTTCTTTATGGTCCAACTCTTACATCCATACATGACTCCTGGAAAAACCATAGCTTTGACTAGACCAACTTTTGTCAGCAAAGTAATGTCTCTGTTTTTTAATACACTGTCTAAGTTTGTCATAATTTTTCTTCCAAGGAGAAAGTGTCTTTTAATTTTATGACTGCAATCACCATCTACAGTGATTTTGGAGCCCAGAAAAATAAAGTCAGCCACTGTTTCCACTGTTTCCCCATTTATTTCCCATGAAGTGATGGGACTGGATGCCATGATCTTAGTTTTCTGAATGATGAGCTTTAAGCCAACTTTCTCACTCTCTTTCACTTTCATCAAGAGGCACTTTAGTTCTTCACTTTCTACCATAAGGGTGGTGTCATCTGCATATCTGAGGTTACTGATATTTCTCCCAGCAATCTTGATTCCAGCTTGTGCTTCATCCAGTCTGGCATTTCACATAATGTACACTGCATATAAGTTAAATAAGCAGGGTGACAATATACAGCCTTGATATACTCCCTTCCTGATTTGGATCCAGTCTGTTCCATGTCTGGTTCTAACTGTTGCTTCTTGACCTGCATACAGATTTCTCATGAGGCAGGTCAGGTGGTCTAGTATTCCCATCTCTTTAAAAATTTTCCACAGTTTGTTGTGATCCACACAGTCAAAGGCTTTACCGTAGTCAATGAAACAGAAGTAGATGTTTTTCTGGAATTCTCTTGCTTTTTCGATGATCCAATGGATGTTGGCAACTCTGGCTTTTCTAAATCCATCTTGAACACCTGGAAATTCTCAGTTCATGTACTGTTGAAGCCTGGCTTGGAGAATTTTAAGCATTACTTTACTAGCGTGTGAGATGAGTACAGTTGCGGGAGTTTGAGCATTCTTTGGCATTGCCTTTCTTTGGGATTGGAGTGAAAACTGACCTTTTTCAGCCCTGTGGCGACTGCAGAGTTTTCCAAATTTGCTGGCATATTGAGTGGAGCACTTTCGCAGCATCATCTTTTATGATTTGAAATAGCTCAGCTGGAATTCCATCACTTCCACTAGCTTTGTTCCTAGTGCTACTTCCTAAGGCCCACTTGATTTCACATTCCAGAGAAAAGTCAAAGCTGTCTTAAAGGTGTGAAAGACTTGACACAGTCCTTTGCCCTAACCTTGCACATTGCCTTCTGATCTCATTGACTCCTCACCCTCTCCCCTGTACAAGCCACTTCAGTGGACTCCTTGTTCTTCTTTAAACATGTTAGGTATGCCCCAGACTTGGAGCCTCTTTAATTTCCTCTCTGGAATGCTCTTCTCCTGGATATCTCATTTCCTTACCTCCTTCATATTTTTGCTGAAGTATCACTTTCTTACTGAGGCTTTACCTGACAACCCATCATGTATTTCATTGCGTTGCATTCTTATCCCCTCTCCTGCTTTATTTTGATCCTTTGTGAAAATTATCACCAGCTGAATTGCTATATGTGTTTGTTTTATGTAATTATCTCTTTCTCTTTGAATTGCAATGTTGCTTTCCAAAGGCCAAGATGGTTTTTTTCCATTGCTATATCCCAAGTGATACAATGGTCCCTGATACTAAGTAGGTGCTCAATGAATATCTGCTGAATGAATGAATGAATGAATAAATAACTTGGCTCCAAGTAAAATGTTTCAAGGTGAATGGAACAGATCCAAAGGAATAGATAAAACAAGTAAGCGGCTAAAAAATACTCAAAATTGGATTAAGAAGGTATATATTTCTTTTTTCAGCCTGAAATAACATTTATGTGTACTATTTGAAATGAACATTCTTACAAACCAATAGTGTAAAGGGACACAGAAAAAAAAATAGAGCTATGTTTAATAATGAATTTTTAAGCATTGGCTTAAAAATCATTGAAAGTTGGAGTTAATTTTAGATGGACCAGGCTTTAGCTGATACCAAAATTTAAAAGTCACAAGCTTAAAGAGCCTCTTCTGTGAACATTACTTTCACTTTCTTGCACTCACCCAGTGGATTGGATCCCCCAGGAAGAGCAGCATCAACATCATTGGAACTGGGTAGACATTCAGATTCTCAGACCCCACCCCTATCTGCTGCATCAGAAAATAGATAACTAATGAGAACACGCTGTATAGTACAGGGAACTCTACTTCATGCACTACAGTGACCAGAGCGGGAAGTCAGTCCCAAAGGGAGGGCATATATGTATGCGTATAGCTGATTCACTTTGCCGTATAGTAGAAACCAGCACAACATTGTAAAGCATCTATGCTCCAATAAAAATTAATTTAAAAAAGGAAGTCCTGGGGTAGGGTTCAGAAATTTGAATTTTAACAAGCCCTCCAGGTGATTCTGATGCATGCAAAAGTTTGAGAACCATGGCTGGCTATCACCCGCTCTGGCTCTCCAAGGGACACGCTGCTTCCCTGCCGCCCTCCCAAATGGAAACTGTATTCCAGTTGCTTTCTTTGGACCACTGGCTTGAAGTGAGCTAGTCGTGTAGTTGTTAGGCCTCCTTGCCTTTCAGGCCATTTTCATTCCCTCCTCTAACAATGGAAACGTGCAGACACACACACACTTGGGTTACAGACCAGACTTCTTACCTATTGCACCTTCTCATTTGGTATCATCCTTGTCTTCTGCCTCGTGCACAAACAAGGTATGCTTTCCCCATTTCTAAAACAAAACAGGGCTTCCCTGATGGCTCAGTGGTAAAGAATCTGCCTGCCAGGGGTCGATCCTTGATTGGAGAATCCACGTGTCCTGGAGCAACTAAGCCCGTGTGCCACAGTACTGAGCCTGCGCTGTAGAGTCTGGGAGCCACAACTACCAAAGCCCACATGCTCTAGAGACTGTGCTCTGCAACAAGAAAGCCACCACCACGAGAAGCTCACACGCTGCAGCTGGAGAGTAGTCCCCTCTTGCCACAACTAGGGAAAAGTCCATGCAGCAACGGAGACCCAGAATAGCACGTAAATAAAATTATAAAAAATGAAACAAAAATTTGAAAATTCTCTCATGAACTTCTTTTCCCTTAAGTCATTCTCCCATTTCTCAACTTATTTTTACAGCAGAACTTAAAATGAATTCTCTAAAATTTCTACTTTTTCCTTTGAATCCACTCAATCAGGCTTTTTACTGACACTGCTTTACTAAAACTGCTTTTATCAAGGTCCATCTCACTTTGCTACATCCAATGAGCAGTGTTTAGTTCTTCTCATATAGTTCGTCTTCTCTGAGTACTGACCACTTCCCTATTCTATCTATGCCCATTCTACATCTAATACCATGGCTTTAAATACCAATAAAGAATCTGTCTGCAGTGCCAGAGACCCGGGTTTGATCCCTGGGTCAGAAAGATCCCCTAGAAAAGGATATGGCTACTCACTCCAGTATTCTTGCCTGGAGAATCCCATGGACAGAGGAGCCTGCAGGCTACAGTCCATGGGATAGCAAAGAGTCAGACATGACTGAGCAACTAACACTTTCACATTTATATATTGATGACTCCCAACTTTGTATCTCTAGACCCAAATGGCACACTAGCTCTAGAGTTCAAACCTATATCCAAATGTCTGCTTCTCGTATCCATTTTGGTGATTAACAGGCATCTTGAAATTAATGTATCCAAAACCGATTGCCTATATGTTCCCTCCCAGACCTACTTCTTTACATTCTTATCTCAGTTGATTATAACTCCATTCTTCCAGTTGCTTAGACCCAAAATCCTGATAACCTTTATACTTTTTTCTCTTTCATGTCACATGCAAAGCAACAGCAAACATCTCTGGCTCCATTTTCAAAGTACATTTAGAGTCTGACTGCTTAGATTCTTCTTCCAGAGCTCTTACACTGGCCCAAGCCACAATCATATCCCGCCTGGATTGTGTGGTGAGCTCCTAAACGGTCCGACTTCTTCTCTTGTTCCTGGTGAGTCCATCTCAGCGCAGCACTGGCCTGATCCTGCTAAGCCTAAGTCAGATCTCCACTCCTCTACCCAGATCCTTTCAGTGATTGCCCCGCCAGGCCAGAGTGCAAAGCAGAGCACTTAAGATTGAAGAGGTCCGCTGTGATCAGTCCACCATTAAGTTTTTGATCTGAATTCCTGCTCATTCTCTCCTAGGCTCCCTGGGCTTTTTGCTATTTTCGTTCTTCCTTCCTTTCTGAAAAGTTTTGTCTGTTTGGGCGCACCATGCAGCACGTGGGATCTTGGTTTCCTGACCAGGGATTGAACCCGTGCCCCCTGCAGCGGAAGTGTGGCGTCTTAGCCACTGGACCCCAGGGAATTCCCATCTTTGCCGTTTTCTTAAACACTTACCAGGCGCATTCCCACCTCAAGGTCTCTGCCCTGCAGTAACGGCTGCCTTCGCCTGGACTATTTCCTTGCAGTTTGCTGCATTCCTCTCTCACACATCCCCCAAGGTCACAATTCCAATGTTCCTTGCCTAACATTTTAATTCTCTCTGATAGCTCTCTCTCCCTTACATTTATTTATAACAGGAACTTTATAACTTAGCACCATATGGCAGATGGTGTATTTTATTCATCTGTGTTGTTCATTGTCTCTCTTCCATACTAGACTATAACTTTGTGAAAGTAGAAATTTGTGTCTCTTTTGCTCTTCCCCAGAACCTAGAGCAGTGCCTGGCATGTAGTAGACACGGAATGTCTCTTTACTGAGAAATGAGTGAACTAAAACTTAAGCTCATAATTTCAAAAAGAGCATCTGTACTCATCCACCGGTCAAAGGGATAATATAAAACTCTTGCATTTTTAATGGGAAAAAAATTATAAATATTCTTGTGTTGACTTTGTTAAGGCCTGTCCCTCCCCCGACTTGATTCTGAGTAGCCTGAAGACTGGAATTCAGTCTCATTTGCTCACAGTTGTCCAGGAGCAACTGTGACAACTGAGGCTTGTTCTTTGGACATAAGGTATAATTGGAGGAGGGCACACCAAGTAATCAAGATACATAATATTTTGATACAATGCTTTTAAAATGTCAAGATGTAAAAATCTGGTGAATAGCATATCAAAATAGGATTAGTATTCCTATCTTTAGCTCCAGTCTCAAATTTGGCTTCACTTGGTGCTAATTTTACCTTTTCTTTACCTATATTTATATATGTTGACTTGATTGATTGATCAGAGCATGGCACATAGTAAGTGTTGGTTGCTTTAGTTATTAATGCCAAAGCACAAAGGAAGGTCTCTAAGAGATGATAGGTTTCTCATACTCTGTACCTTTGCTGGCCTTCATTTCTCTGTTCATGCAGCAGATCGTTATCAGGTGGCAAAAGGTTATGTGTGTGTGTGTATGCATATAATAATTTATTAATTTAAACATTCCCCACACACTATAACCAGTTATTTCTGCTATCATCCCCATTTTACAGATGTGGAAATTGAGGTCCAGAGAGATGAAATGACTTGTGTGAGTTCATAGTAAGTGGCAGCTCCAGGCTTGATAGTGGCAGATCTTCTGTGGATAGGAAGTCTGATAGTCTGCACGGCACCAGGATACATTCCAGCAAAAGGGAATCTAACCAAATTCCTTTTACTCTTATAGAGCAAGTTCACACAGACACCAAAATAAATCATGGAAACCTAGGAAAAAACAGATGTCACGATCTAAACACTAGGCTGGGGAAACTAATGTGGAATTATTTTATGAAGCCTGTGAAGCATATGGAACATGTTACAAAGCAGGGTCATTAGTTTTTTTTGTTTTGTTTTGTTTTGTTTTGTTTTAAAGTACAATTGGCTTCAGGAACCAGGGTGTAGTATAGAAAAAAAACGAGTGAAGGAAGGAGGTAAATTATCCTACCCTCTACAGTAACAGGGACAGGTTGTTCTGATAGTTTCCTTCATTATATACCTTTTAAAATGCTTTCTCCCTGTGAGAAATAATTCATGGTGCCCTTATGGGAATGCAGGCAATCCACTAAGCTCTAAATGGTTTTGTATTTAACAGGTAGGATCCCAGGTAGGGATTACGTGCTAGAGATTATTTGTAAGTCACTCATAGCAAATACCATTAGTGTTAGCTATACTAATTTGGAATAGTGCTTCAAGGCTATTGTTGACGTTTATCATCAGAAAGATAGCTTACCATTTAAAATGTGTAAGCAAGTTTTCAGGAAATAACATTAACACATTTAAGTGAATATCATCTCTACGCCATTACGAAAAGCACCATCTCCCCTTGCTTTGTGCAAAATAGTGAACTTTTATCGCATTTGGTGAATATTGGCAGTAACATAAGTAAATCTTTGAGAAATGGGTTAAGGGTAAATAATGTGAGAGGCCTGTAGGTCTGGTCCAGGCTTCTACCAAATTCCTGTTCTTGTCCCTTTTCCTAGTGCATGTGAGGTTTGTGTGTGTGCTACCTGTGTGGCTCAGATGGTAAAGAATCTACCTTGTAATGCAAGAGACCCAGTTTCAGTCCCCAGGTTGGGAAGACCCTCTAGAGAAGGAAACGGCCACCCACTGCAGTATTGTTGCCTGGAGAATTCCATGGACAGAGGAGCCTGGCAGACTACAGTCCACAGGGTCGCAAAGAGCTGGAAATGACTGTCCACATTTTGTATTTGCAAGCTCTGTCTTAAAACAAGTTGCGTAATATTTGGGTAGTGACACGGTTTTGAATTCCAGGTACTTTGTGACAACTTCTGATTTCCCTCTGCCCTTCTCAAAAGTCATCAGCAAAGTGGGCTCCACCTGGACTTGAAGCCACAGGCTTCCCCTCCTGAGCTCCTAAGCTGTTCACCCTGGCAGACCAGAAAAAAATAATAAAAGTGCATCCACCCCCATGCTCCGAGTGGAATTTTATATTCTGATCTGACTCCTTTTAAGAGGTGTTGAAATAAAGTCAGATTTTTTTACTCCCCTTTTACTTTGACGTGATTTTCTGGGGCTCTTTGAAGTCCCCGAGCGGAACAGCAGCTTTACTTAGTTGCTTTTATGAGACCTTGTAAGTGCTGTCCTTCTGCGCCATATTTTTCTGTGTGTTCTTGAGAGTAGAACTCATTGCTGTTTGGTGTAGGTGAGGAATGATCCCTGTCCTAAATCACTGAGCGCTTCATTGGAAATAAAGAGGCGTTTTAAAGTTGTGATTTCACATAAAAAGAGTCTTCTCTAGCAGCACAATTTGAAAGTATCAATTCACTACTCTATGCAATATGGATGACTAATAAGGACCTACCATATAGCACAGGGAACTCTACTTAGTCTGTAAAGACCTAAATGGGAACAGAATCTAAAAAAGAGTGGATATATGTGCATGTATAAATGACTCATTTTGCTGTATGGCAGAAACTAACAACATTGTAATTCAACTGTACCTCAGTAAAAATTTTAAAAAATAGTAGTTATTTCAAAAGACGGAGGAGGGACATAGCCCCAGAGCATCATTTTCCAATGTAAACTATAATCATTTGGTATCTCCCAGTAGGAAAAAGAGTCAGAGGACACTGAAACCAGACTTCTTTGATATTTCTGAAGTCAAGCACAGAGGTTTGAGAGAAAACCCTGGATTTATCATACTGTTCCTATTAGGCAATATCACGATGAATTGCAGTCTAATGTTACAAGAGGGCTGAAGCAATGAGTGTGGCAGCCTTGTTAAATCACTCTACCGTCAGTCAGTTCTGTGACCTTCAGCAAGACACTTTTCTGGGACTTGAGCTTTTCTTTTTCTCTAATTCTTTTCTTCTACCTATGCAAGAAGAAATTTAAAAGTTCACAGATAAAAGTTCATTCATTTGTTCATTGAACATTTGTATTGATCATCTACTTTTGTGCCAGACTGATCACAGGGTACCAATGATTTAGCGCCAAGCAAAGTAAAACTTGGTTGCGACACTGTTGGAGTTCACATTCTAGTGGGAAGAGATATGCATTATTGAAAAATCATAAAAAGAAAAATGCATAAATATAATAACTTTAAAGAGTTAGGGGAAATGCTTTGAGCCATGCAAGCATTTTAAAGGGAGAATTGAACTAGTCCACCATGAGTATTCTATTTTATGCAAGGGGTAGTTTAGGAAAAAGAAAATGTTTATGATAAGATTTTTTTTCACTCAAAAACAGTTTTATTGAGTCACACAGAGGAAATCATATATCTTTATTTCATGCTATGGAGAAAAACAACTTAGTAGATTATATAAGAACTCCTTGAAGGTAGAAAACCAGTTTTGTAGAGAGAAGTCAAGCTTCTAAGGACTGAGTATGGATGAGCTTCTGTGTGAGTGAGCAAATGGGCTACATTTGTGAACAGGCTTGAAGGTGTAGGATAAGAAGAGGGAATGGTGAGTGGAGAGAGCAAGATGACAGACAGGAGGCAGTATGAGAAGGACCCCTATGGGCTTCCAGGTAGCACGGCGGTAAAGAATCCGCCTGCCAATGCAGGAAATGCAAGAGACGTGGGTTCAATCCCTGGGTGAGGAAGGATCCCTTGGAGTAGGAAATGGCACCCCACTCCAGTATTCTTGCCTGGAAAATTCCACAGACAGAGGAGCCTTGTGGGCTACAGTCCAGGGACTTACAAAGAGTCCTACACGACTGAGTGACTGATACCTCCCCATGCCCCAGATCCTTTAAGTCTTTAAGCTACTCAACCCACATAGTGTTTCTACAGAGACTGATAATAGAGGTTGGACTTTGTGATTCTAGGTAATAGGCCAAGAAACAGAGACCCTGAACTGTCAGGAATCTGCAAAAAGTGAGGCTGGGGTCTCTTTGGGCGTCACTAAGGTTAAGTTCAATAAGAGTTCTGTGAGGCAAGAGGATTCAGCAAATATCAGTGTTATACTCCATGTTCAATTATATGCTATATTTAATAGAAGACTGCCAAAGAGAAAATTCGCTCTGCTTTTTTTGTGACTAAAATGCCATCTGTTATCTCCAGTGACTGTACTCAAATCCTCTGAGCCTCATCTCCCCGTGGGCTTCAGTTCACCTCATGATATCTTCTGTTATGTACACATCTCTTTCTATAGACCCTGGTGGAAACCTGCTCTCTCAAGGATTTGAATGGAAATTGGGAGAGTACCACTTGCAGGAGCATTCTTTATGGAGTGTGGGAACAGATGGATAAATTCATCCCCATGTGGATAGTTCTCAGATACATTAATATACTTTTTATAAACCCTCCTGCGAGAACAAGCCCCAGTTGTCCACAGAAGTGACCCCAAAAATTAGCTTTTCCCTCCTCCTTAACTTTCCCTCTTCCCTCTCTCCTTCTTCTAAGAACTGCTTCTCAACTGGACTGCCTGGATACAAGTCCTCATATAGGATCTGCTTTTGTAGGGAACACTAAAGATGACAAATGCTAAAATCTGTGCATATTTGAGAAGAAGATTGTGGATGCTGCTCTCTGTTTTTCCATTCCTGGGTTTGTTTATGCCTTTGTGAATTCCAAAGTACTATCATTATTGCATTTTATCCTTGAAATTATTCTTAAAGTAAGAATTTTTATTATCCCCATTGTACAGGTGGAGAAATTAAGGCTCAAAGGAAAGAAGTGAAAAAGTAACTTGCTCAGTGTCGCACAGATGTCGCCCACATAGAACTAAAATTGGTTATTCCACAGTTACATTCCACACATGGAATGCCTACCGTGTGCTATGTCCTGGGCTAGCCACTGGGCCTTGTTGTTCTTCTTTCCCCTGGGTCTCCTTTCCAGAGCTCTGTAGGATCTCTCTTCTACTTGGGCTGATCTAGGCCTGATCCAGAAGAGAAGGGCACTCTCTCCAGCATCTGGAAGGACTGGTGGACAGGATGCTAAGACTGCTTTCTTCTTGAAGTTGCTCTTGTCCCAGTGGCCCAGAGATATAGTTCCTTCGTCCTTCACCTTAGGGGTATCTTTATGGACTTCATTTCACTCTTCACTCTCAGCCAAATGGCCCAGGACCAATACTTCTGAAAAGATTTCTCTTTGAAAAGTTTGCCTTGGTAGTTTTCTTCCCTGATCTCTCTGCTTGGTAAGTTCTGAAAGGTTGTGGTTGAAATTATTTTATAGAATTTATCTCAAGGCTGTATCGTCCATGATCTCTCCTCAGTGTTTTGAAGTGTGTTGACTCTTAGATAGGCCTTGAATGGATATGAAACTATCCTTCCCCCACAGACAGCAATGAATCCACTACAAATGGTCTGATTTCTGAAATGATTCCTAAGGCTGACATAAGAAAAGGATACTGATCAGGATCAATAATGCTGGACTGCTGCTGCTGCTGCTAAGTCGCTTCAGTCATGTCTGACTCTGTGCGACCCCACAGACGGCAGCCCATTGGGCTCCGCCATCCCTGGGATTCTCCAGGCAAGAACACTGGAGTGGGTTGCCATTTCCTTCTCCAATGCATGAAAGTGAAAAGTGAAAGTGAAGTCGCTCAGTCGTGTCTGACTCAGCGACCCCATGGACTACAGCCCACCAGGCTCCTCCGTCCATGGGAGTTTCCAGGCAAGAGTACTGGAGTGGGATGCCATGGACTATCAATCCACAAATTAATATGCATGCCTTGATTTAGAATTGGGAAATAAGAAGGATAAAATCAAGATCATTTAAACATCTGTATTGTTTTGCTATGTATATTGTAAAAGTATACTTCAAATGGCATTAGAAGTTTGCCTTATTTTCTACCCAACATGAAATAAAATAACACACATAAAAAAACTGTCAAATGGACATTAATCTTAAAATATGCCTCTGCTATTAGCAGAGCAACTCAAACAGATTTTTGGTTTCAGGCTTCATAACATTTAAGAGAGAAGTATTTTAAGCTGAAAAATGTCTTAAGCTAAAAGTCTTCATGGTACTTATTTCATTTATATAGAATTTTGGGAGTCTGAAACCCCACTTTCCTAAAGGATTAGTGTTCTCAATGATCATTTTCCAAAATTTATAGCTGTTATTTTACAAAGTTCATATTTATTACTTTGTGTAAAGCTTTTTTTTCCCACTAGCAAAGAACAAAACAACACCATAAAGAGCAAACACAAATTCTAAGGTTTATAAATTCTTTATGACTTAAATATCTTATGTCATAATGTCACCATAGAGTACTTAGGGATTTTATGTGGTATGGAACTTTATATGGAATAGTAAAAGGAAATAAATTATCATAGGTTTTAATTTTTCATATATATCTATATATTTATATATGAAACTGTATTTGTATAATTATATATATAGTATATATAGGTATATATAAAATTATGCGCATATATACATGCACAGATGTCTTCCCCTGGATTCCCTTGAAATCTGAATGTAACAAAAGGCTGTGGTGCTAATGCGTTTTTGGAAAGAGAACTCCGGAGTAAGGCCTTCTTGGTGGTCCAGTGGTTAAGAATCTGCCTTCCAATGCAAGGGATGCAGGTTCAAGTCCTGGTCAGGGACCTGAGTCTCACATGCCTTGAGGCAGCTGAGCCTGTGCACCACAGCTATTGAGCTCACATACCCCTGCTGGACAGCCCGCATCCCACAGTCTTCAGAGCCCACGTATTCTGGAGCTCATGCACCTAAGCTAAGACCCAACGCAGCCCCAAATAAATGAATAAATAAATGTTAAAAAAAAAAAAAGAATTCCAAGTTAACAGGAGTGAAGAAAAGGGCAAGTGTGGCAGCGAACAATGGGAAGCACATCCAAGCTGACATGTTATCATAGTGACCACTGCTTCACAAAGAGCCGCAGTGAGACGTAGCCACGCCGTCGGCTGGACACCTGCTGGGCCGTGTGTGGTATGGCTTCCCCCGATGGCACGGCAGAGCCTTGTGTCTCTAACAGCCCATCTCAGGGAAGAAGTGAGATGACATTTATCTTCCTGCTCTCTTTCATCTTCTGTTTCTTGTTGGTCGCAGCTGGACTCGTGAGAGGTGATGCACATACACTTAGAAATTTCTCTCACCTGGTCCCTTCAGCAGCTTTGGGGAAGCCATCACAGTCTAAGCAACGTGTGCTTCTAGAAGTGGTGAAAGGAACCAGGGGCTCCATATATTTTTGCTTGTTTGGCCTCAGGTATAAAATCACACATCAGACCCACAAGTAGCTCTCGGGGTCAGAAACTGGATGGAGGAAGTTGCTGAGGGCCTGAGAGTCAGGTGAGGTCAAGAGAATATAGGTAGGAGGATAAAATGTGATAATACAATATCAGCTAGTCAATCTCAGATGCAGCAGTAGTACCAACATAATATATAATGCATCCTCAAATCTCTGCACTAAAGAAAGAGAAAGAAGTATGTATAAACTTGTACAGAATACAGTATGAAAATATGCCAACTTTGGAATCAGTGTTTGTATTTCCTGAGATCCAAGTTAAAAATCTGAAAACAGAGTAATGAAGATTTATTTGGGAGACTTGGCTTAGGAAGCTAAAGAAAACCAGATTTATCTGTCATCCTCTCTTTCACTCCTTGGATTAACCACTTGCAGTAAAAATTTGTCTTGAAATAGACAGGATAGTCTTCCAAACAATGCCAAGAATTAGATGCCTAGTAAGAGCTGTCTCCCAGAGCAGAAGAAATAGATCTTTGGATTTTAAACAGCTTCCCCCTAGGCTGCCTGTAAACAAAAAGAGGTAGGAAGCCAACAATACAAGTGGAGAAGTTGAATCAATAAACCTGAAACTCAGAAAACGGCAGTGTGAGTAACAATCTTTCAGATAAACAAGGCTGAGAATTATAAGTGCTTAATTTACATGTATTTTCTCGGTACTGTAGGAAGAGATCTATATAGGAAAACATACGTTCTAGAAATCAACAAGATGAGGGTTCAGAATATTAGACCAATACTCTTATAAACAGAAAGTCATTAGGTAGTAAAGTGTCACGAGCAAGTTGATTTAAAAATACCTAAGGGGCAGGTTTGGTCCCCATATGTGTGCACAGTGCATACCCAGATCTACCACAGTGGATGTCTTGGCGAGGCTTTCTTTATATTGTGGCACTGGGGCATCTAGGGCTTTGGGGTCTGTGTGTAACTGTCTAGCTAGCAGCTAGGGACACTGCCCTCCCTACCCCCTCCTCAGCTCGCTCAGCTCCCCCATTGCAGCCCAGCAGAGAGACAGTTCAGCAAGGGATGGAGCAGGCAGGCGGAGGTGCCTGCTGATCGGTGCCTGCTGATTACTCCCTGTCTGATCGGCACCCCGTGCCAGCACTTCCCAGGCGAGCAGGTCAGTGTGGAGGACATGCAGGCAGTCTTGGAAGCCTATGAGAGTAAACCCCACTGAGTGGGCAGTGGGTGCCAAGTTCGACCAGTACAAGTGTACCTGAAACCTGGAGAATCAAGGAAATGGAAAATTTAATATCATGATTCTATGGGTGAAAGACATGGCAACAGTATCCATGATCGCACCGACTCCCACGGCTTTCTGAGTATGCTGCAGGGGAATCTAAAAGACATTACTCTTCACACTTCAAATCAAGAAGTTTGAACGAATCTTGAGGGAAAACCAGTGTACCTACATCAACAATTCCATTGGCTTACATCGAGTACAGAATATCAGCCATACAGAACCTACCCTGAGCCTTCACTTGATCAGTTCGCCTCACCGACTCGATGGACATGAGTTTGGGTGAACTCCGGGAGGTGGTGATGGACAGGGAGGCCTGGCGTGGTGCAATTCATGGGGTCGCAAACAATTGGACACGACTGAGCAACTGAACTGAACTGATGCCTTTGATCAAAGAACAGTCACCCTGACATACCATAGCAACTCTGGAATCAGGACTCCAGTTACAACTTCAGGATCACTGGAGAGCAACTAAGGGACACCAAACCCCCAGAGATCTTAATTTAAGTTCCAGGAAAAGTTTTGCCTTGGAAAAGGTCTCCCACCATTTGCTGTCCAGTAATACTACTCCTTGGAAGGAAATTTATGACCAATCTAGATAGCATATTCAAAAGCAGAGACATTACTTTGCTGACTAAGGTCCATCTAGTCAAGGCTATGGTGTTTCCAGTAGTCACGAATGGATGTGAGAGTTGGACTGGGAAGAAAGCTGAGTGCCAAAGAATTGATGCTTTTGAACTGTGGTGTTGGAGAAGACTCTTGAGAGTCCCTTGAAGGAGATCCAACCAGTCCATCCTAAAGGAGATCAGTCCTGGGTGTTCTTTGGAAGGAATGATGCTAAAGCTGAAACTCCAGTACTTTGGCCTCCTCATGCGAAGAGTTGACTCATTGGAAAAGACTGATGCTGGGAGGGATTGGGGGCAGGAGGAGAAGGGGATGACAGAGGATGAGATGGCTGGATGGCATCACCGACTCTATGGACAAGAGTTTGGGTGAAGAGTTGCTGATGGACAGGGAGGCCTGGCGTGCTGTGATTCATGGGGTCCAAAGAGTCAGACATGACTGAGCAACTGAACTGAGCTGAACTGAATATACTTTACAAGGCCAATGCTTAGATCATTAATACTGTAAAGCAGATGTTAATTATAAGGCATTAAGTAAGCAAATAGTGCCCTAAGCTACTATAGAAGAAAAAAATCCCACTAAAGATAAAAAGGCTTGTGATTTTGAAATACCAAATCAGGTGCACCCCTGCTTTTACTCTCAAACCCCACTGGAACCATACTTTGAATGTCGAAGGTTTTCATGGTTTTTGGAAACACGTTCTCTGAATTATAATTAGAAATAAATAAATGTAATACAAGACATCAAACCACCTGTCTAGTTACTTGAAGGACTAAACGTAGATGTCTTCAATATACTTTGTATGTTCTTAATATTTGAAGAGAATTCTTTACATCTGTGCATTTTAGTTTTCCAATATTATTTTACAAATACCTGTCCTATAAATAATGGAGTATTGTAGATAGAGAAAGTTAAGGCACATTGCCATTTGGTAATGAAATGAAGGGCAGAAGATTGAGAAAAGTACATGTACCTAAACCCACAACAAACCAAAATTAGAAACTCATGTCTATTTTGTGTCCAGTGGTCAAACTTTGTACTGCTGCCAGAATTGCCAAATAATTTTAATAAAATGGATTTAAACATAAAAAAATAAAAATCAGGGGCAATTAACTTTGGGGTGAGATTCTAGAAGTACCCATTAGAATTCTAGATAAAGAAGACAAAACTGCAAACTCTCAAAATGCAAAAGCTTTCAGGAGATAAAAATATCTTTGGGGTGGTTGGTGGTTTTGCTGCTAAATCATGTCTAAGTCTTGCGACCCCACAGAATGTAGCCTGCCACGTTCCTCTGACCATGGGATTTCCCAGACAAGAATACTGGAGTGGGTTGCCATTTCCTTCTCTGGAGGATCTTCCTGACCCAGGGATTGAACCCAGGTCTCCTGCATTGTAGGTGGATTCTGTACCATGGAGCCACCAGGGAAAGCCAAAAATATCTTTAGGAACCTCTAAACTATGTGTTTGATATTCTAGGAAGAGCTAACAATTTTTAAATTATTTATATTCTGGTGGCAAATCACTTATAATTTGTTAATGTTAAATATATATGTATTTGGAACATCTGTTAGAGATTGCTCCATAGAAATGAAACCTCTACATCTGGAGTTTCAGGTTTATGGACTGTGGGCAAATCATGCCTACTGATGTTTTTCAAAATATTTTCAAAATTAGGAAAAATTTTTGTAAAATTTTACTACCTGGCTATACTAAGTGCTCAGTCGTTCCCAGCTGATACTGGCTGGAGATAAGTGTAGCAAGTGTGCCCTTGACACGGGTGCTCTTCTGTTACCTCATTTTCATGACTATTCTATTGAATAAACTTCATCGTCTCCTGCAGATGATCACATCTGTAACTGTGCTCCTCCTCAAACAACCACTTTGAAGGAAATGGATCCAGAGGGATTCCCCCCGAGTGTTCATCTTTTCAACTGTTAGTGTTTGTTGGTTCAGCATGGTTGGTGGCTTCCTCTGGCTCTCACGTATTCCTCGTTGCCATCTCTGGCCGTCCCTCCAACTTCGTCTCTCTGAAAGGCGCCATTTTGGGGTATTGCCTGTGCATTCTTAGGGCACTTTCCACCCACTTCAATTTGGGATTGGGTCTTCATCCTCTCTCTTGGTACTGAAAGCTAATCCGAGTCTCACAGGTTGATGCATCCCAATGTTGTGTGTGTGCTCAGTCACTTAGTCGTGTACAACTCTTTGCAACCCTGTAGACTACTGTTCATGGGATTGTCCTGGCAAGAATACTGGAGTGGGTTGCCATTTCCTCCTCTAGTGGATCTTGCAGATCCAAGGATTGAACCCACATCTCCTGAGGTTCCTGCATTGGCAAGCAAAGCCTTCACCTCTGAGGCACCTAGAAAGCCAAAATTGTTGTGGATTCATCCAAGTGACCGAATATGACTGACTTCTTATTTTCAGTATGCCTGTGGTAGAGAGATTGTATGAATGGCCCCAACTTTCCACGCCTCTGTATATCCACATCTTTTGATACTGAATCTCTGTCACCTCCAAAAACACACATTGACTCTGGGCTCGGCTGCTGTTGCTGCTGCTAAGTTGCTTCAGTCGTGTCTGACTCTTTGTGACCCCATAGATGGCAGCCCACCAAAGACCCAAATAGAGACGTTAAAATGCACTTGCACATTTACACTTCCTCTCTTGTTGTGATTGACTGGGAAACATATTTAAGCTGGCCAGAGAGTTCCTGAGCTCACTTATTGAAAGGTTATGAAAAACAGGTACAAGTGAAGACACAAGAGTTCAGTTTTCCCAGCTATTGAGTTATATGAGTCTATTCTATATCAGCTTGCAGAGAGCTAACCTCCCAAACATAATAAAGATCACAGAGTCACCTACTTGACATGCAGCTGTTGCCCAGATATGACCAGAATTGTCATGTTGACCTATAAAATAGTCAACAATAATAAATGTCTATCATTTCAAGCCATAGAGTTTTGGAGTAAGTGTGTTACATAGCAATGACTAACTGATACTGTGTCCCAGTTAGTGGGATGTTGGTTGTACTTACCATCTAGTCTTCTCAAGGAAACGGACCTATAGGAAGAGCTTGGGCAGCTATACATGTAACAGTACACCAGGAAAATATTCTTATAATATTTTGAAGTTCTCAGAAGTAAAATAATTTAATTGAAGGGTTCCTTTGGGGTAGGTTGTTTTCATTTGGGAGAATGTGAACATATCTCATCTAAAAATTGAACATGTTCTGGGGACATTCAAACCCAATGTTTGTGCTGCAAATGATGTTCCAAACCCATTTCCACATAGGTACGGGGATCGTGGGCTGGCATACAGAAAATATTTCAAAACAAATCATTGCATTCACTGTTACTTTGAGGTCTCTATGCAGGAATGTGATTGAAAATAAATGCATCAGGGACCTCAGAAGGTTTGGCAGTGCCTTTTAGATACTTATCTGAGCCACACAAGTTAGGAATCTGGGATGGAAATCTCCTAAGAATAACCATTCTCATGAAATTTCCAATCCCTCTTTTTTTTTTTTTTTTTGGCAGAATTTAAAATTCCGTGGAAATGGCTCATGTCGCAAGACTTGTGTGTGGTGCTGGCCAACACCAGGCAGAAGGGTGGCCCAGCACAGGAAAACCAAACCAGTGTGGCTGCATGTTTTCACGCCTTTGAAAAGGTTTGGGTTTGGCTCAAACCAAGAAAGAGCATTTGAGGTTTTTATTTTGTGCCAATTCCTTCAAATACCATTCACCTGAATCATGGAACTTTGTGCATCAGGAGGAAACAAACCATCAACCATCATTAACCACTTGCTTATCTCTCAATCCCACATTAACCAACCATTCGTCATTCCCAACATGACTTTCACCCCATTAGCTTTCACCCTCTCCATCCTTGGGTCACTTCATCAGCCTTCTTATTTGCAAATATATAAGGTCAGCAAATGTTCATGACTTAGGACTTTTTCATCCACTGGTCTAATTCTAAGATGCTAATTTAAAGAAATCTTAACTTCTAGACTCTAAAACCATTTACAGCTCTGAATTACCTGACATCTAATAATATGGTAATATTTGGATTTGAAATGCAGAAATTCTTTCCCACAAAGTTAAAACAGGATAAAGATAATCTGATTACTTTATTTTTCAAGTTGCCAGTGACTGGGTACTTCATCAGACTGTAGCATGAGATGGTACTAATGAAGCAAAGGTCAGGGGTTCACGTCTCTGTCTGGTCCAATTAGCATTATTATTTTTCACCTTCCCTTTCCATTCCCCTCTCTCTCCTACCAGTTAGTGCAACTGTGCAAAGAGACGTCCAGAAAAGAGAGCATGGAAAGGATTCAGTGACAACTCACTCAATTCTGCATGAAGTCAGTTTATGTGCTCTCGCTGCTTATGTATACACGTACGTTTGTGCCTGGCGAGGGTTATTTTGGTATATGCAGGCATAAATATGTGTCTGTCCAATTTCTCTCACTCCCACATGATTTGAAAAGCGTGCATTGTTTTAGTCAGATGGAAAGATTAGGTTACCTGAATACTGGTATTTAATGTACATTATCACATTTATTATCATATCAAAACCAGATGTTTAAAATTTGGGCTAAAAATTCCATAACACGGGTTGTATTACCTCAGGGTCACCCGCCCGCCTCATGCTCACTGTTCAGCTGTATTTTGTTAAGGCTCTAATACAGCAGTAATGTGTTTCCACAAGTCTTAGTCTGGTATTAGATGACATGTGGGCTAATTTTGGTGGGTTGAGCAGACTGGTAGGGGGTTATACAAACCAGAGCAATTTGCTTTCCCAACAATAAGAAAAGATGTGAAGAATTATTGTTAATGGTCAAAGCACCCCTGTCTCTCTCTCTCTCTCTGGCTTTGGCTCTCTCTCTCTCCTTACCTCTCCTCTTCTCTCCTCTCTCTCACTCTGCCTTTCATTTTTTTATGTTTGGTTTCTTTATTTAAAATTTGTTGTCATTTTCATTGTCTCCAAATGCCCCTCAAACTTACTCCGGAAACAGGAGCTGCCTCTAATTACTAACTTTCTTATCTCTGCAAAAGCTATTGGAAACCTTCCTCTTATTTGCCTGGATTGCATTGCTTCTGTACTGATCAAATTCAAACAAGCAAGCTCAGAAAAGTGATAGCATTCTTGATTTAAGAAATTATAATCAGTACAATTTAGATAAGGTTTTTTTTTTTAAAAAAAAAAAAAAAAAAGGAAATAAAAGCCCATGTGGAACCAAGCCAATGATTCATCTCTTTGCATTAATAGGTTCCAGCTATGGTACTACAGGCACGGAAAGCCTGCTCGCCACTGCACTTAGCAAGCACATGAGCTTAAAAATAAACTTTGACAATGTAGATCTCTTTGTCCTTTCAGGAATGGAAAACATTATGTACTTCAAAGCATACTAAGCCTGATTTTAAAATATAGTTGGGATATTATTACTGTGGCAATTGGGAGTGTCTTTAGGCTGCACACAGTACACGATGCTTTGGGTGCAGTAGTACTTGAGCCAGAAACTAATATGAGTGAATGATTCTGGCAATTTGGATATGCTCATTCACAAGGAAGAAACTTCTGCCTTTTAAGTTCTCTGGGACAACTGTGATATAGTTCCTCCTTTCAATGAGGGAATTTCTTCCTGAACCAAACCGCAAGAACAGTGTTTGAGTAGCACATTTTCACTTGCATACAGCAGCGTTTGTTCACTTTTGAGTGTTTCTGGACAGGAAATCGATCTACAGGGTAACATTCACACACAAAAAGGAAACAGTATGGGACGATGTCTTGTTAGTACAAGTGACACTGTTTGGGAAATTACAGACAAGAAGCCTTGGAGGAAGAACGGCATTAAAGATCAAAAGCATGATGACTCCTGATGAAAACATCCCCAAATGATGAACCCACGAGCAAAAAGGAACTTCTACTGTAAGTATTTTTGTGATAATCAAGTATCTAAATATTTTCAAAATTTCTAGAGTATGTGGAATTAGATTTCCAGGCAAGTACTTGATATAAGGAGTCTTCATTATAGTCAAGTCTATAATTAAACTCATTGGGTGATTCCAACAAAGGATTAGTTACTGGAATTTTTTCCATGACCTTGCAACACAAATAAATTGCAAGTTGACATGGGCATGTTTTATACAATAGGCATGTAATATCAGGCTTTTAATGTGTGATGTATTACTCTGGCAATGTAAAATTGATCAATATTTGTATCTATAAATCCTCTTACATTTGGATTCTGGTTATTTAAATGATATTTACTTTGGTTTCATGTTATGTTTAATCCTGCAACTGTGTTTTTTCATAAATAGTTTGACACATTATTTGTAATTTGCTTAGAGAGAATATTAGTTCTTTCCTTAGTGAATCTAATTTATATACAGTAGGGGGGAAGAGGTGTGTTAGAATTTTGAAAAT
Source organism: Cephalophus harveyi (assembly GCA_006410635.1). Classification (NCBI taxonomy): domain Eukaryota; kingdom Metazoa; phylum Chordata; class Mammalia; order Artiodactyla; family Bovidae; genus Cephalophus; species Cephalophus harveyi. Next base: position 224,403 of record SJYT01056330.1, read on the forward strand.
GAGGAAGAAGAGATATGATAATTTTAAACTTGAGAACTAAGGCATTTGAAAATGTTTACATTTCCATAATATATTGGTAAGTAATTCTGAAAATCATTTAGATTCCTCTATGTAAGACTTATAACTCCATATGAATATTGTTACGGTCTTGGAAATGTGAATCAAGCTCATCAATAGCGTAATGCTATGTAATTATTAAATATAGCTAAGTCCATATTTAGTGCCTGGCACCGAGTACATGCTTGCTAGTTGTTGCATGTTGAGTATAGGCTGATGTTGGGTAATAGAACAGGTATCCTGATTGTACAATCGTCATTTCATATCAGGATTTCACTTTATGAACTTACCCATGAATGTGTGGTTAAATTGTTTAACAAAGAACTGTAGAATAATGGTGTTACATTGTTAAAGGAATTGCTTTTAAAATCAAATTTTGAATGGGTTTCTATTCCTGGTTGTTTGTGTAACATTGTTTATCTGAAGGGGTATCATAATGCTTCTGGAGCAATTCAGTATATAAAATATCAGTTTAGTTCCAATTAGTATGTGATTTCCAGGAGCTAGTTTGTGGCATTGAGACTTGGAATTAGCAATTTTTGAGCCCCCTCTGCTGAGGATTGATGGGTAGGTCAGGACACTGGCCAAATTCTCAAATGGGGAGATCATTTTTAGGTGAAAGGGATATGAAAATAAACTGAGAGGTGAGTAGATGAAGAGATTCTTGGAGTCAAGCCAAGTGTTTCTGGAATGAAAGAAGAGAAGCAGAAACTATGGAGAAAGCCATAGAGTGGGAGAGAGTGGAGAGGTAATGGAAACCCATTATAGATGCCATCTCTGTCTCATATAATGCCAGATAACACTGTTCTAGGACCTCAATTTTTTCCTAGGTCACTTGCTATAGATACTTATCAAACTAAACACATGTCCTTCTATTACCACAAGTAGGAAATAAGAATGCTATATGCATGATTTTGTTGTGTCTTACTAGAAGTGATGGGAACCTTTGAGTAGGAGATGATGGAAGCTGTAACTAAGCAACAACTGTCATCAAGGTAAAAGATTTTTGAATAATCATATATAACATTTAGATAAGCTTATATTATCCCAATAACTGTTCAGTTTAGTCTCCTACCTTCTATGTATTTTTATAAGTAATTTATCCAGGCATAACTATCAGAATGTAACTATAATTAGAACAAGACATTCTATAGGAATCATTAGAAGTTCTTTTAAGAATTAAAAGGTTGGCTGATATGCTGATATTGTCTGCATGAGCACTTTTTCACATTAAGTTCATCCTGATTTATTAGGCAGGATTCTGAGACCTCAATCAAGGAATGATACAACATTGGAGGAGTCTTACTCCTTCATTTTTAAGGAACAGAAAAGGATCTGATTATAATCTGAAAGTCAATGTATGGTAGACTGATTTTAAGGATTATCTTCAAAAGGAAAATGTAGGTTTAGGATGTGTCCCTCCCCCCCGCCCCATGCCAGTACTGATCAGAATATAGTTATTGAAAACAAAGAATAATTGGAATTTTTATGGCATAGTATAATCTTTCCTAGTCAGTTGTTTGACACCAGAAATATCTATTGCTGAACAGTTTAAGATTTGCTGTATTAGGAGGAATAAACTCCTTGCCACTCCTACCGCTGGCAGATGAGGAGGTTCAACGTGGAGGGAAAAGAAAACATTTTGAATCAGACAAATGTGCATTGGAATTCCACATTTCTCATTCATAAACTGTGTGACCTGGAGCAAATCACCTAAACTCTAAATGTCTGGTTTCCCATACAGAAAATGGGGTTAATAATTATTCCCTTTTAGATTTATTGTAAAGATTAAGTGAGATAATTTATGTCAACCGCTTGGCCTGGTAAGATGGTTAAACTACATGAGCTTTGGAGACCTTTCTAGTTTTCTCATTCTAGTAATTCTAGACATTTGCCTGCGTGGTACAGTTGCTTCAGTCGAGTTCCGACTGTGCAATCCTATGACCTGCAACCTGCCAGGTTCCTCTGGTCTGTAGGATTCTCCAGGCAAGAATACTGGAGTGGATTGCCATGCACTCCTCCAGGGGATCTTCCCCACCAGGGATGGAACCAGCCTCTCTTTCATCTTCCGCATTGGCCGGCAGGATCTTTACCACTAGTGCTACCTGGCACGCCTTCCACTCTGCTAAGTCACTTCAGTTGTATTCAACTCTGTGCGACCCCATAGCCAGCAGCCCACCAGGCTCCCCTGTCCCTGGGATTCTCCAGGCAAGAACACTGGAGTGGGTTGCCATTTCCTTCTCCAATGTATGAAAGTGAAAAGTGAAAACGAAGTTGCTCAGTAGTGTCCGACTCTTAGTGACCCCATGGACTGCAGCCTACCAGGCTCCTCCATCCATGGGACGCCTTAGATGTTTAAAATAACCTAAATTCCTTGCTTGTGCTAAAATGCTATTCAAAGATGCAACTCAGTAGAAATATTTATTCTCCACCTCGTGGGCTTCTCATAAGAATATTGTAAAGCAAAGCTATTACAAATGTAGTAAAAGAATAAGGCTATCAGAATGTATGATTTGAAAGTAAAAAAAGGTTTTTGTGATGTTTTCGATGTGTTCAGTTCAGTTCAGTCGCTCAATTGCATCGGACTCTTTGCAGCCCCATGAACTGCAGCACGCCAGACTTTGCTGTCCATTACCAACTCCCGGAGTTTACTCAGACTTATGTCCATCGAACTGGTAAAGCCATCCAACCATCTCATCCTCTGTCATCCCCTTCTCATCCCACCTTCAACCTTTTCCAGCATCAGGGTCTTTTCAAATGAGTCAGTTCTTTGCATCAGGTGACCAAAGTATTGGAGTTTCAGCTTCAGCATCAGTCCTTCCAATGAATATTCAGGACTGATTGTGATGTGTTAGATGGTCTAAATTAATTTGAAAGACTGTTCTACAGTCTTCAATGACTAAGATACTGTAAACACCTGGTTGGCCTTGGCTAATGAATTTCCTCTTTCCTGTTTTTAACCACTTTAGGAAACCCATCATAGCCAACAAGGTCATTCTCAGGAGAAATGGTTTTGGAGAGTTTAAGGACATAAAATGTTCATCTTCAAAATTTTTCCTATGACATCTTCCTATGGTGTCTACAAAGTCCAGGTTTTAAGGGGTTGGTATATTTTGATGATTTAATTTGTGTCCATTTGTTACCAGTGCCAAGCACTTGGCAGAACCATCATTCTTATACTACTGCTTAAACTAGCTTAAGCAATGTGTACACCTCACAGATATGAAATAACAATCTAGCTGATAGATTTACTATCTGGAAAGTTGCGAGTGTGCGTGGACATGTTCAGTCGTGTCTGACTGCAACCCCATGGACTGTAGCCCCCCAGGCTCCTCTGTCCATGGGATTCTTTGGGCAAGATTACTGGGGTAGCTTGTCACTACCTACTTTGGAGGATCTTCCTGGCCCAGGGATCGAACCTGTGTCTTTTGAGTCTCCTGCATTGGCAGGTGGATTCTTAACCAGCTGCACCACCTGAGAAGCCCATATAGAGAGTTACTATGTATTAAGGAGAGTGTCATTAGTAGCTATTAAAGAAAATATTATCTTGCATCTGTCTAGGGCCATTTTCTTCTAAAAATGTTTCTACATATATAATTTCATTTTTTTCTCATCTTTAAAGTAGAGAGGGATGCTACATTTACTTTATTTACTGCATAATATGAATAATAGGTCAGAGATTAGGCAGAATTTTCTAAGTTCAGTTCAGTTCAGTCACTCAGTCCTGTCTGATTCTTTTTGACCCCATGAATCGCAGCACGCCAGGCCTCCCTATCCATCACCAACTCCCTGAGTTCACTCAAACTCACGTCCATTGAGTCGGTGATGCCATCCAGCCATCTCATCCTATGTCGTCCTCTTCTCCTCCTGCCCCCAATCCCTCCCAGCATCAGAGTCTTTTCCAATGAGTCAACTCTTTGCATGAGGTGGCCAAAGTATTGGAGTTTCACCTTAACCATCAGTCCTTCCAATGAACACCCAGGACTGATCTCCTTTATAATGGACTGGTTGGATCTCCTTGTATTCCAAGGGACTCTCAAGAGTCTTCTCCAACACCACAGTTCAAAAGCATCAATTCTTTGGTGCTCAGCTTTCTTCACAGTCCAATTCTCACATCCATACATGACTACTGGAAAAATCATAGACTTGACTAGATGGACCTTTGTTGGCAAAGTAATGTCTTTGCTTTTGAATATACTATCTACGTTGGTCATAAATTTCCTTCCAAGGAGTAAGCACCTTTTAATTTCATGGATGCAGTCACCATATGCAGTGATTTTGGAGCCCCCCAAAATATAAAGTCTGACACTGTTTCCACTGTTTCCCCATCTATTTCCCATGAAGTGATGGGACCAGATGCCATGATCTTCCTTTTCTGAATGTTGAACTTAAGCCAACTTTTTCTCCTCTTTCACTTTCATCAAGAGGCTCTTTAGTTCCTCTTCACTTTCTGCCATAAGGGTGGTGTCATCTGCATATCTGAGGTTATTGATATTTCTCCCAGCCATCTTGATTCCAGCTTGTGTTTCTTCCAGTCCAGCATTTCTCATGATGTACTCTGCATATAAGTTAAATAGGCAGGGTGACAATATATAGTCTTGACATACTCCTTTTCCTATTTGGAACCAGTCTGTTGTTCCATGTCCAGTTCTAATTGTTGCTTTCTGACCTGTATACAGGTTTCTCAAGAGGCAGGTCAGGTGGTCTGGTATTCCCATCTCTTTCAGCATTTTCCACAGTTTATTGTGATGCACACAGTCAAAGGCTTTGGCATAGTCAATAAAGCATAAATAGGTGTTTTTCTGGAACTCTTTTGCTTTTTCCATGATCCAATGGATGTTGGCAATTTGATCTCTGGTTCCTCTGCCTTTTCTAAAACCAGCTTGAACATCTGGAAGTTCATGGTTCACGTATTGCTGAAGCCTGGCTTGGAGAATTTTGAGCATTACTTTACTAATATGTGAGATGAGTGCAATTGTGCGGTAGTTTGAGCATTCTTTGGCATTGCCTTTTTTGGGGATTGGAGTGAAAACTGATCTTTTCCAGTCCTGTAGCCACTGCTGAGTTTTCCAAATTTGCTGGCATATTGAGTGCAGGATTTTCACAGCATCATCTTCCAGGATTTGAAATAGCTCAACAGGAATTCCATCACCTCCCCTAGCTTTGTTCATAGTGATGCTTTCTAAGGCCCACTTGACTTCACATTCCAGGATGTCTGCCTCTAGGTGAGTGATCACATCATCGTGATTATCTGGGTCATGAAGATCTTTTTTGTACAGTTCTTCTGTGTATTCTTGCCACCTCTTCTTAATACCTTCTACTTCTGTTAGATCCATACCATTTCTGTCCTTTATTGAGCCCATCCTTGCATGAAATGTTCCCTTGGTATCTCTAATTTTCTTGAAGAGATCTCTAGTCTTTCCCATTCTGTTGTTTTCCTCTCTTTCTTTGCATTGATTGCTGAGGAAGGCTTTCTTATCTCTTCTTGCTATTCTTTGGAATTCTGCATTCAGATGCTTATATCTTTCCTTTTCTCCTTTGCTTTTCACTTCTCTTCTTTTCACAGCTATTTGTAAGGCCTCCCCAGACAGCCATTTTGCCTTTTTGCATTTCTTTTCCATGGGGATGGTCTTGATCCCTGTCTCCTGTACAATGTTATGAACCTCCATAGTTCATAGTCCATAGTTCATCAGTTACTCTATCAGATCTCATCTCTTAAATCTACTTCTCACTTCCACTGTATAATCATAAGGGATTTGATTTAGGTCATACCTGAATGGTCTAATGGTTTTCCCCACTTTCTTCAATTTAAGTCTGAATTTGGCAATAGGGAGTTCATGAATTGTCTAAGGAGGAGATTAAATATGAAATAAGATTTGATGGCTTTTTGACTATCTCTGATTTTTACCTGGAAGTATATCTAATGGTTTTATGACTATCTCTGATTTTTATCTAGAAGTATGAGACTCATCTGCTTATCTCATACCTTAATAGGACCCTTAAACTTGAGCAGTAATTAAAATTTACCTTGTTTTGTGCCTTCTGTGGGGGCCCGACCAATCAGGCACACAAAAAGAGATACTGCAACTAGGTTCAACCCTAGTTAGTCATGCAGAAAACCTGTGTTGTTGGAATTCTCTGTATCCTCTACTATCAGTATATCCTAGACACTTCTAGAGAGGAAAGTGGTTGAGACATGCTCTTTGTTTTACAAAGAGTCAAGGCCACAGTCAACACTCTTGGCCATCTCCCTTATTTAAAATGACATGGATCTGGACAATTTTATATATCTTATACTTTTTCATTTATATGCTATATAAACAAAAAAGCATATATGTGTATATATATATGCATATATACAAAGGTCCAAAGGTTGATAAACTACATCCTATAGGCACAGATACAGAGACTCAGGGTATGGTTATATCTGTTGATTTGTGTCTAATAATCAGAAGTCTTTCTCAGTGTGACTGAAGATTATAGTCAGCAAGAACCACAGTTTACAGATACAAGAGAAAACCAAAAAACTAAACAGCAGCAAGGTCCATATATCTTACACAAGTTATCCACTAGGTGATTTTGAAATGAAATGCATTGATTTTTTCTTAGCAGCAACCCTTTTTGTACAATATCGTGTTAGCTCAGTTCTTAATTTTCTTTTCATTTAAAAGCTTAACATTGCCACATGTTCTGTATAGTACTTCTGGTTAATGACATTTTATGAGAAATGTTGCCTTGAAGAGGAAACTTTGGAACCGAGGGCTTAGGCACATTTTGAATTGAATAGATTGAAACTTCGAGAAAACCTTGATCTGCGAGAAAATGGCTCAGAGAGCAGTACCCTTATTACTCCTTTCTCCTGTGAGGGAAACAGCCTCTAAGATTAGACTTGGTGCAGCAGAGCTAATGGAGGTACAATTACAGGTCATTCAATAGCATGATGCCAAAGCGTTTTGTTTCCATTATGCTGTTTTTGTTCTTTTGAAACCCAAGGTGAGAGGTCAAGCTGAACTGAACAGTCATGTATAAAAGCAGACAGTAAACTTTTCACACCTTGACATTTTAAGAGTTCTGAGTAGTGCAATCCTGGCAAAGTTCTTGCTTCTCTTTCTTTATGCTTTGAAGTTTTTTTTTGTTTTGTTTTTGAGAATGGTACAAGATTCTTTAGGTCTTCCCTGGTAGCTCAGATGGTAAAGAATCTGCTTGCAATTCAAGAGACCCAGATCAATCCCTGGGTCAGGAAAATCCCCTGGAGAAGGGAATGGCTACCCACTCCAGTATTCTTGCCTAGAGAATCCCATGGACAGAGAAGCCTGGTTGGCTACAGTTCATGTGGTCGCAGAGTCAGACATGATCGAGAGACTTATATTTCACATCACAGGATTCTCACATGTACATTTAAGATAGTCTGCACACAGAAAAACAGATTTTTATATTGTTTATATGTCTTAGATTACTAAACAACGTACATAATATAAAATTAACTAATATTTTTGTGCATATATCTGTGAGTTTTGACAAACCTATAGAGTCTTGTAACCATTACCACAATCAAGATAAAGAACAGCTCCTTCATTGTCAAAATATCCCCTCATGGTGCCAGTTTGTAGTAAAAACCTCCCCATCCCTAACTCTTGGGAGCACTTATCTGTTTTAGTCTCGATAGTTTTGCCTTTTCCAGAAAGTCATACAAGTGAAATACTACAGTTTGCAGCCTTTTGAGTCTGGTGTCTTTCACTTAGCAGAATGCAATCGTGATTCATCTGTGTCTGTCAATACTTTGCTTCTTCTTACTGCCTAGCAGTATTTTATTGTGCCAGAGTTTGTTGATTTATTCACCAGTGTAGAGCACTCAGACTGTTTCTAGGTCTCGGGGATTATAAACAATGCTGCTGTAAACATGATGCCCTGTCAACACAGGGTTTTGTGTGAATGTGAGTTTTCCTTTTTCCAGGGCAAATGAATTCCTAGGAATGAGGTTGCAGCTAATATGGTAAATGTGCATTTGAGTTTATAGGAAACTACCAAATTGTTTTCCAAACCAACTTTACCAATTTGCATCCCCACCAACAAGATGTAAGAGTTCTGGTTTCTCTGCCTTTTTGTCAGCATTTGGCATCATTGGTCAGTTTTATTGTCTGTTTTGTTCTTTTCATTTCTTATCCTTTCTAAGAAGTGTGTAATGGCATCTCATTATGGCTTTTAGATGGTGAGCATTTTTTAATGTGCTGATTTGTGATCTGAATATCTTTTTTGGTGAAATGTCTGTTCAAAACTCTTGTCCATTTTTTATTAGATATTTTTTCTCTGGTGATGCAAGTAAAATCCAATGATGCAAAGAACAGTATTGTATAGGAACCTGGAATGCAGGGCCACGAATCAAAGAAAATTGGATGTGGTAAAGCAGGAAATGGTAAGAATAAACATCAACATCCCAGGAATCAGTGAACTAAAATAGATGGGAATGGGCGAATTTAATTCAGATGACCATTATATCTACTACTGTGGATAAGAATCCCACAGGAGAAATGGAATAGCCCTCAGAATCACCAAAAGAGTCCAAAATACAGTACTTGGGTGCAACCTCAAAAATGACACAATGATCTCAGTTCATTTCCAAGGCAAGCTATTTAACATCACAGTATGCTGAATCCAAGTTTATGCTCTTACCACCCATGCTGAAGAAGCTGAAATTGATCAGTTCTATGAAGATCTAGAAGACTTCCTAGAACTAACACCTAAAAAAGATTTTCGATTCATCGTCAGGGACTGGAAGGCAAAAGTAGGAAGTCCTGATATACGTGGAGTAACAGGCAAGTTTGGCCTTGGAGAACAAAATGAGGGAGGGCGAAGGTTAACTGAATTCTGCCAAGAGAATGCACTAGTCATAGCAAATACCATTTCTCAACAACAGAAGAGACAACTTTATATATGGACATCACCAAGTGGTCAATACCGAAATCAAATTGATTACATTCTTTGTAGCCAAAGATGGAGAAGCTGTATACAGTCAGCAAAAACAAGACCCGGAGATGACTGTGACTCAGATCATCAGCTTTTCATAGGAAAATTCAGGCTTAAACTAAAGAAAATCAGAAAAAACAATATGCCAGCCAGGTATGATTTAAATCAAATCCCGTATGAATTCGCAGTAGAGGCAACAAACAGATTTAAGGGACTAGATCTAGTTAACAGTGTGCCTGAAGAACTGTAGACAGAGGTCCATAATATTGTACAGGAGGCGGTAAACAAAGAAAAATAAAAGGAAGAAGGCAAAGTGGTTGTCTGAGGAGGCTTTACAAATAGCAGACTAAAGAAGAGAAGCGAAAAGCAGAGGAGAGGGGGAAAGGTACATCCAATTAAATGCAGAGTTCCAAAAAACAGCTAGAAGAGACATGAAGGGCTTCTTCAACGAGCAGTGCTTAATAACAGAAGGAAACAACAAAAGGGGAATGACCAGAGATCTCATCAGGAAAACTGGAAACATCGAGGGAGCATTCCACCTAAAGACGGGCTCAGTAAGGGATAAAAATGGTAGAGACCTCGTAGACTCTGCAGAGATCAAGAAGGGATGGTAAGGATACCTGGAAGAACTGCATGGAAAAGGTCTTAATGAACTATGGCAGTGTGGTTAGTTACCCAGATCCAGACATTCTGGAGTGCGAAGTCAAGCTGGCCTTAAGAAGCACTGCTGTTAATAAAGCTAGTGGATGCAATGAAATTCCAGCAGAACTTTTCACATCTGTAGCGGGCGATGCCATCAAGGTTTTGCATTCATTATGTCAGCAAATCTGGAAGACCCAGTAGTGGCCTCAGGACTGGAAAAGGTCAATCCTCATTCTGATTCCCAAGAAGGGTAGTATCAAAGTATGTGCTAACCATTGGACAGTTGTATTCCTCTCCTGTGCTAGTAAGGTCATGCTTAAAATCTTGTGTGCTAGGCTTCAGCATTATGTGAAACAAGAACTTCCATTTGTCCAAACTGGGTTTAGAAAAGGAAGAGGAACTAGAGATCAAATTGCCAACATTCATTGGATTATAGAGAAAGCAAAGGAATTTCAGAAAAACATCTCTTGTTTCATTGACTACATTAAATCCTTTGACTATGTGGATAACGACAAACTGTGGAAAAACTCTTAGAGAGATGGAAATACCAGACCATCTTACCTGTCTCCTGAGAAACCAGTATGTGGGCCAAGAAGCAACAGTTAGAACCTGGAATGGAACAACTGATTGGTTCAATATTGAGAAAGGAGTATGATAGGGCCATCTGCTGTCACCCTGTCACTCTGTTTGTTTAACCTATGTGCTGAACACATCCTGAGAAATTCTGGGCTGAGTAAGCTACTAGCTGGAATCAAGATAGGCAGGAGAAACATCAACCCCCTCAGATATGTGGATGATACCACTCTAATGGCAGAAAGTGAAGAGGAATTAAAGAGGCTCTTGATGAGGGTGAAGGAGAAAAGTGAAAGAGCTGGCTTAAGACTCAATATTAAAAAACCTAAGATTATGGCATCTGGCCCTATTACTGCATGGCCTATAGAAGGGGAAATGGTGGAAATAGTGACAGATTTTCATACTGTTCATGGGGATGGCCATCGGATGCGAAGAACTGATTCCTTATAAAAGATTCTGGTGCTGGGAAAGATTGAAGGCAAGAGAAGAGGATGACCGAGGATGAGATGGTTAGATGGCCTCACTGACTCAATGGACATGAGTTTGAGCAAGCTCCGGGAGTTGGTGATGGACAGGGAAGCCTGGCGCGCTGCAGTCCATGGGGTCACAAAGAGTCAGACACAACTGAGCGACTGAACTGAACTGAGCGACAGATTTCCTCTTCTGCTTCTTGTCAGTAAAGTGATGACAAACCTAGACAGTGTGTTGCAAAGCAGAGACGTTACTCTGCCAACAAAGGTCTGCATAGTCAAGGCTATGATCTGCCCAGTGGTCACATATGGTTATGAGAGTTAGATTGCCAAAGAATTGATGCCTTTGAACTGTGGTGCTGGAGAAGACTCCTGAAAGTCCCTTGGACAGCAAGGACATCAAACCAGTCTATCATAAGGGATATTAACCCTGAATATTCACTGGAAGGACTGATGCTGAACCTGAAGCTCCAGTATTTTGGTCATCGAATGTGAACAGATGACTCACTGGAAAAGTCCCTGATGCTGGGAAAGATTGAGGGCAGAAGGAGAAGAGGGCATCAGAGGATGACATGGCTGGCTAGCATCACTGATGCAATGAATATGAATTTGGGCAAACTCTGGGAGGTGGTGAGGGACAGGGAGGACTGGAGTGCTGCAGTTCCTGGGGTCACAAAGAGTCAGACACGACTGGGTGACTGAACAACGTTTGTTTTCTTACTGTTACTTTGAGAGTTCTTTAAATTATGGGTATAAATCCTGTGTTGGATTCGTGATTTGAAGATATTTTCTGTACTTTATTTTTCACTTTCTTAACCATCTTTTATTGAGAAGATGATTTTAGTTATAATGCAATATAATCCATCTATTATTTTCTTATGGATCAAGCTGCTAGTGTTATTCATAAGAATTCTTCACAAAACAAACTCATGAACATTCTCTCCTGTGTTTTATCAGAAGATTTATAATTTTATGAGTTATAAATTATAGGTCCATGATCCATATATAAACTAATTATCTAAATAGGATATGAAGTGTGGGTTGAGGCATATAATTTTGCATATGAATTTCCAATTGTTTTGGGCTTCCCAGGTAGCACTAGTGATAAAGAATCCGCCTACCAATGCAGGAAATATAAGAGACACGGGCTGGATCCCTGGGTTGGAAAGATCCCCTGGAGGAGGGCATGGCAACCCATTCCACTCTTCTTGCCTGAAGAATCCCATGGACAGAAAAGCCTGGTGGGTTATAGTCCATAAAATCACCAAGAGTCTGATACAACTGAAGTGACTTAGCACACACACATCCAACTGTTTATCAGTACCATTTGTGGAAAGGACTTATCTTTTATCCACAGAATTGCTTTTGCACTTGTATTAAAATTCAATTGACTATATTTTTGTAGGTTTATTTCTGGGCTCTCCATTTTGCCCCATTGATTTATGTGTGTAAACTTTCACTAAAGCCATACTGTCTTAAGTAGATTCTTTACTGTCTGAACCACCAAGGAACCCCTAAGTATCTGATATTATAAAATGAGCTCTTTTATCCTTATTCCACTATTATCAATAACTGATTATAGTATGCTGCTGCTGCTGCTAAGTCGCTTCAGTCATGTCCGACTCTGTGCAACCCCATAGACAGCAGCCCACCAGGCTCCCCTGTCCCTGGGATTCTCCAGGCAAGAACACTGGAGTGGGTTGCCATTTCCTTCTCCAATGCATGAAAGTGAAAAGTGAAAGTGAAGTCGCTCAATCATGTCATACTCTTAGCGACCCCATGGACTTCAGCCCACCAGACTCCTCCGTCCATGGGATTTTCCAGGCACAAGTACTGGAGTGGGGTGCCATTGCCTCCTCCAGATTATAGTATAGTTTTCTCCAATAAAACTTAGACTCCAAGCAAATTTGGTAATAAAAAAGAAGCAAACACAAATATAGAGAATAAAGAAGAAACAAACACAGTGGGAAGAGAGAAGGGGGGAGGAGCAATATAGGGTCAGGAGAGTAAGAGGCACAAACTGTTGGGTATAAAACAAGCTACAAGGATAGACTGTACAACACAGGAAATAGCAAATATTTTATAGTAACTCTAAATGGAGTATAACTTTAAAAAGTTCCTAATCACTCTATTATATACCTGTAACATATAATATAGCACATCAACTGTATTTTAATTTCAAGAAAAAGGAAAAAAAATTAGGAGGCCCTTTTCTGTTTGATAGAGTAATATCATTTTAGTTTTAAAATCTTCTGAACAGATAAAACTACCTACTGTACGATGTGTTTTTTATCTTTTCCAAAGCAAAAAATAGACTTGAAAAGATAGGTTGCAATTAGAGGTGTTGTGTTTCGTATTCAGTTCACACAAAGAAAAAACACCTACTTCTATGCGAAAAGAGTGCATTTCTCCCATTAAGAAACAGCCATGAGCCGTGCTCAGATATGTCCAGTACAATAGCGTCTGGCTTCCCTGGTGGCTCAGTGGTAAAGAATCCGCCTGAAATGCAGGAGACACAGGTTTGATCCCCGGGTTGAAAAGATCCCCTGGAGAAGGAAATGGCAACCCACTGCAGTATTCTTGCCTGGCAAATCCCACAGACAGAGGAGTCTGGCAGGTTAGAGTCTATGGGGTCACGAAAGAGTTGGACAAGACATAGTCACTAAACAACAACAGTGATAATGTCTGTTGTAAGTGGCTCGTGTTGTTAGTTGCCATATCTTTCTCATTGGTTGGTGCTGATGCAGTCATTTTTTTTTTTTTTTTTTTGGCTGCACATCTTGGCAAGTTGGATCTTAGTTCCCTGATCAGGTATCAAACCTGCTCCCCCTGAACTGGAGTCGTGGAGACTCAGTCGCTGGACTGCCAGGGATGTCCCCTGATGCATTAATGTTTGTTAAATATTAAAAACTCACTCCACTCATGAATATTAACATAATGTTTAAAATTTCCCTTTGGAACATAGTTCATTTAATTCATCTTCTATATGGTTGGAATTAGAGATTGAGGATAGGCCACATTCAGACACACCACCTACAATCATTTTAAGGGGCATGGAAGGAAGACTGTCAGAGAGACTTATTTAATGTATTTTTTTTTTAATTGGAGGCTAATTACTTTACAATATTGTGGTGATTTTAGCCATACTTTGACGTGAATCAGCCATGGGCGTACATGTGTCCCCCATCTTGGACTCTTCTCCCACCTCCCTCCCCATCCCGTTCCTCAGGGTCATCCCAGTGCACCAGCCCTGACCACCCTGTCTCATGCATCAAACCTGGACTGGCAATCTATTTCACATATGATAATACACATGTTTCAATGCTTTTCAGAGAGACTTATTTTAAAGATGTTTAAGGTCATCTCTTTTTGCATTGTCAGTTTTTCAGAATGCTTGGGTATGTTCCTTGGAGAACACTCCAGCTGGTTTGCCTCTGCTATGCTTTTCTCCCTTTCTTTGATGTGATATTATTGTTTTGCCTTTTAAAAAGAAAAAAAATGTTAAGAGGATTTAGTTCATGATTCATCATAGATCACTTGGTCAAAGTTCATAGTATTAACTGTCTTTCCTCCCTTATTGAATGAGTGTGCATCTTTCATCATTTGTGGCAATCCTTTGGTATCTCATTAGCTGTCCTTCAGAAGTGTGATGCTTTGGATATTTTCAGTGGGACATTCTTTGAGGATAGTTTTGTGCTGTGAACCCCATTAATACTGTTTGGGACCAATTTATTGGGTAAGTGTATCAAGCTTGGAAATATTATTAATAGTCAAAGAGAAAGTCTGATTATAAAGACTTTTAGACTACTTCAAGACTACCTTTCTTGAATGACTACCTTTCTTGAAAGTCTGATTATAAAGACTTTTAGACTACTTCAAGACTACCTTTCTTGAATGTCTACCTTTCTTGAGTGACAGCACCTATTTTCTTATGGGGCTTGTATACCATCTCAGAAGCCAACTTTAAAAGAGGGATTCCAAGAATATTTTCAGCATCAATCCTTTAGATGTCAATGGTTTTCCAGTGTGATTGTTTCAAGATGGTAATCATTTGAATGTGGGAATTCTAGAAAGTTTCCTTTATACTTTATTCTTTGTTCCCATCATATGGGTGCGTGAGTGCTAACTCACTTCAGTCGTGTCAGACTCTTTGTGATGCTATGGACTGTAGCCTGCCAGGCTCCTCTGCCCATGGGAGTTCTCCAGGCATGAATACTGGAGTGGGTTGCCATGCCCTTCTCCAGGGGATCTTTCCAAACCAGGGATTGAACTCCCATCTCTTATGTCTCCTGGATTAGCAGTGGGGTTCTTTACCACTAGTGCTGTCTGTGAAGTCCTCTGATCACAGACACTCAGACAAATAATTAGGATTACAAAACCTTTAACTAAAATGTCATACATAGGTTATCACCTCTTAATTTCATTTATAAGACTCGTGGTCTGCCTAACTCTAATAATCAAATCCATTTTGATAGTGAAGAGATTTAATCATTTCAACAGCTTCAAATGATCCAATTTTTAAAAAAATCACAGAATGTATGTTTTCTTTGATAGATGAAAGCTGGATATTGGATATTAAGAACATTTTTTAAACTTTATGGTAATCGTCATCTATGTTTGGACAGTGAGAAAATTATGCTTGAGGTAGTCATGTGAAGTGTTTATGATTTTCAACCTATAAATTTGAATGCTTAAGAAATATGATTTGATTTTCCTTTAAAGTAAACTTAACTTTTAGTTTACATTTCCTGTTTTATTTGAGAGAAATTTAATCTTGGGTTAATTTGGAGTTTCTTCCACTGTTTCAGGGTCTTTTCAGTCAATTCAGGATCTTCTCAAATCCTGGATTTGGCCGATTTCAGCAGTCTAAGTCCTTGGCATGGATATTTTGCCATCTGTCCTGGCAGCACTGGCAAGATTGTGCCATATCTGGTTATTGAGTCCTCAAAAGTTGTATCTTCCTTGTCCTAAACATCAGCATTCATCGAGTCTGCTTTGGCAATTTCTCAGCCCCTCTTGGGAAGACATGGGAAATGTGTGGCTGTTCCCTTGTGCCACTCTGGGTCCACAGGGGCTCTCTGATGCCATGCCCATCCTTTTCTGGCTGGAAACCTTAATGCCAGCCTTTGCTACTCACATGCTACCATGCCAAGCATGGCATAATGTATTTTAAAGAAATGTGCTGCTTACTGAAATCTGCGAAGTTAGTTTCAGATCGCAGGCTCCTGTGGGATTCCCCAAACCCCAAACCCATCTAAGGAGTTGGATTCTCCCTGTGGTTGACTTGGTCTGGTGTTGGGGAGGGTACAGGGCCCCTTCCCAAGGATTCAAGAGCACCTAATCTCACTTCCTCTCTTTGCTATTTGTCTCCTCTTCCCAGCCCAGGTTATCTTTACATTCTCTGAAATAGAAAAAAATTAACCTTAAATTTCATACATCATGGTTTTCCCACCTTTAATGTTTTTTTTTTAAACATTTTATTTTGTATTGGAATATAGTCAATTAACAAGCAAAGTTGTGATAGTTTCAGGTCCATCCACCTTTAATGTTTATATAAAGACTTTGGCTTCTGAAACGCAGAAGTCTGTGTTTACTTTGTTCTTTCCTTCCTAGAGGCTGCAAATTTAGAATTGATTTAATCAATGGGAATAGAATCACATGAGTAAAAAGAAATGACTAGGAATGAAGAGAGACCATCCAGTTCTATAATATCAAAGTAGGAACAGTATGGTTGGGTATGCATGGCGTTCCTCAGCTTACAGAGTTTTAAACTGAAGGAAGTGACCCTAAAATGCGAGGCTTCCACTTTAATGGAGCTATTGCTACTGTGAAACAGCTGTGGAAATCCCTTTCCACTGATCGATCTTGTCTTTTAGAAACTTTCTCTAAGGCTTCGTTTGCTTTTTATTGTTGCATTTCTTCCCCCCGTACAGTTAAATTAGGAAAGAAATCTCTTCTTGGAAATACACAGGCCCTTTGGGCTCTAGCCAACTCTATTATAAAGACATCTTTCTATGTACCTCTATTTAACAAAGAGAATTCCTGCTGTATTATCCAGCTGTGCATAACTGAACGTGTCAGTTCAGTGACTCTTTAATGAATCTCCTTTTAGTGTCTGCCCTCTGGCCATAAATATGTCACTTCAATATTACTTTATGGTTTGAATTGAGTTGCATGGAAACATTTTGAGAATGGAAAGACACGACAGTATTTTACTTTAAATAACTCCAGAACAATCATAGTCAATAGCTGAGTGCCCTGGTTAGTGAACCTGGGCATGTTGCAAGCAGAGTTAGCATCTAAGGATATGTATCACAGCTAAAGTCCATCCATCAGCAGGTGCCTTTTAGTGAGCACCAAATTCCTAAATTGGTTTTGACCATGGTGTTGACTAATGATGGGAGGGGTGCAAAACAATTATACATCTAAAGAATATAATTTTTAGTTTACAAGACACTCTTTCCCAGGTGAGAAAATTTGGATGAGAGATGCTCAAAGCTCAGTTAATCTATTGCAGCGGCTATGCTTGACTCCAGATAGCCGACCCTGAATTTTACATTATGCGCTGATTTGTTTCATCTCCCACCACTACACCCTGCTTCTTTTGATGTCTTGTCATTAGGACACAGAAGAGAAGGGCCAAATTTGCATAACCAGCTGCCTCCCACCAGCGCAAGTATAACACCATGGGCAGCAGAGGAAAAGGGACATGTGCCCCCTTGAGCTTGGGGACATTTATTTTGCTTCTTGCAAAGTAGGGGTGGCATGAAGTTCCTGAGGCAGGTGTAGGGACCTGAAGGGGTGAAGGCTTCTGCCAGGCACAGCCTGCCCTGACACCCTATGGACTCACAGCCACATGGACTAAGACACTCTGGATGGGCCTGTATTTATCGAGGACTTCCAGGCGGGGGCCATGTCAGGTGCCCACACAGCACCTGTGTCATCCTCTCATGCTGTGTGGTTCACAGTGTTAAGAGGCTCAGTGTTGCGGGTCCACCTGCCCAGAGAATGTGCTGGCTCTTGGCACTGTGTAGACCTCTGCACTCCTCTAGGTTTAGCAACACTGCGTGTATGTGTGCTCAGCCGCTCCAGTCGTGTCGGACTCTTTGCCACCCCATGGACTGCAGCCCGCCAGGCTGCTCTGCCCGTGGGATTCAGGCAAAAATACTGGAGTGGGTTGCCGTGCCCTCCTCCAGGGGAATCTTCCCCACCCAGGGATCCAACCCGTGTCTCCTGCATCTCCTGCACTGCAGGTGGATCCTTTACCTCTGAGCCACCAGGGAAGCCCCTTATCAACCCTGCTTTCATGAAAAAATGCTTATGCTGGCCCAGGTTCCTACAGCAATGTAGGTTTTGAAGATGACTTGCAGTTTTCTGCTGAATTTTTTCTCACACTATTCTATGATTTCTCAAAATCTTACCTATACACTAAATATCACCTCCTTCATAAAGCTTTTCATGTCTGAAATTCCCACTGAACAAATGTTACTTAAATGTTAAAGAGCTCTAAATGAGAAAGAAAAAAAAACCCTCAATGATTCATGAATTGTTTTTGCTGTGTAGGAGACTATCTGACTGCTTGTTAGACATGTATTAGTGATACAAAAGTCTTTATCATCATCCCCACCTACAAGAGCTAATAAATTAATAGCCCACAACCTAGCAGACTTCTGCAACTTTTTTTCTTGCTCAGACAAGCATACATATCTCTTGGAGTTTATCTTTTTATGGAAATAAAATTATATTATATACATGACATTGCAATTGTGTATTTAGCTTAACAATAAGCCCTGGACATAAACTGGTTACAAAGCAATATGTCTAGTGGCCAAGGCTTCAGGGTCACACTGCCTAAGTTCAAATACAAGCCCAGGAGCTAAATATTGTATAACTTTGGGAAAGTTATTTAACCTGTTAGTTTTCTCATTTGTTAAATGAGCAGTAATAAACCATTTGAACCTCCTGGGGTTGTTGTGATGGTTAAGTAAGTTAGTACATACAGAGTGCTTAAAAGAGCACACTCAATGACTGTAGCTATTACACATTGCGTGTGTGGGTCAGAAAATGTGTATATATGCACACAAATATAATTTTATGTAAATGAGATTATCAAAATGCTTTCATTTCAGTATAATATTTCCTTTTTGTTTCTCCTTTTAGTCTATTTCTTTTTCTTCCCATATTTGCCTCTTTTGCTCCTACCACTTGAAGTAATATCAACATTAGCGAGTGTAAACCCTCTCAACAGGACTTCCCTGTGGTCCAGTGGCTGAGAATCTGTCTTGCAATGCCAGGAACATTGGCCCAGTTCCTGGTCAGGGAAGGAAGATCCTACATGGTCCAGAGCCACTAAGCTCTCTAGCTGCAACTGCTGAGCCTGTGCGCCTCAAAACAGAAGACCCCGCGTGATGCAGTGAAGATACTACATGCTGCAACTAAGACCCAGCCAAAAAAAAAAATTAAAAACCCTTAACTACGGTCATCATACACAAATTGTCTGTAAAGTCTCTGATGACTGTTGAACCAGATCTCACACATATACTTATAATATATACATGTGCCCACAGATGCTCATGTGTGTATGTTTGTGTCATTGTTTGCTCTGCAAAAGTGAAACCATATTATATACACTTTTTTGGCATCTTACTTTTCTCATGCACTCATTGCTTTTGGGAACCCCTCAAGGTTAGCATCTATGAACAATAATATTGTGCCCTTTGGATTACCTGAATTTTCTGAATTATCTGAATAACATTGTATTCTATGGATTACCACAGTTTATCTCTTTGTGTACACATTTATTGCCACTATCAAGATTACTGTAATAAACATTTGGGCTCACATATCTTTCGTTCCTGGTGATTATATTGTAATGGGATATATACCTAGGAGATAGATTGCCATCTCAAAAGGTTTGTGTTTTTAATTTTAATAAATGCTGCCATGCTGCTTTCTAAGGAAGCTGTACCCATTTGCATTTCCACTAGCAAAGTAGAAAAGACTCTTTTCCACCTATCCCATGGACAATGTTACCATTATTTAAAATTTTTGCCAGTCTGCTAGGCATAAAGTAATAGTTTATTGTTAACTCTGTTTCAATTTCCCTATTAGTGAATTTCAAAATATGTTTATATGTATTTACTGGCCACTTGGATTTGCTCATCTATGAATTGCCTATTTATATCTGTTGCTCATTTTCCTCTTAGGCTGTTGCCTGTTTCTTTTCAATTTTTAAGGCTCCCTTTATATAATTATAGCTTTTAAACCCTATCTGTCATCTGCATTGCAAACATGTTTTCCAAGACTGTGATTTGCTTACTGTCTTTATTGTTTTCTGCCATACCACAGTTCTGTGTTAATTTTAATGTATTCCCTAGAAGTCCTGATAAGATATTTAAATAAGATTTAACACTTTTAAATAATCTACCTTTTTAATATATGACATAAACTAGGATTATTACTTTAATGTTTTCAGGATGGATATCCAGTTTGGGGAGAAATTTTGTTAAATACAGATTTTTTTCCTCTTGATTCTCTCTTCTACTTTCTCTTGGTTTGTTTTATCATTGTCATTCTAATTCTCAGGAAATATACTAAGCTGAGTTATTTTAGTTCTTCTTTAATAGCAGAGACATTTAAGCTATGCATTTTCCTTTGGCTAAAATTTTCACCCTTATCGGTTTTTGCATTTTTCAAAATTGTGGTTTATTATATTTGGTGAAGGGCATAGATTGTAAGTGTACAGTTCTGAGTTTTGACAAATGCATTCAGCATGTGACTATTAAGATATTCAGTCGGCTTCTGAACAGGACGGTTTTGAACCATGCAGGTCCACTTACACACATTTGTTTTTCAATAAGTATACAGCAAGCCCTCCATATCTGTGCTTGTGGAATCCAGGGATACAGAGAGCTGAGTATGTTACTTGAGCATCTGTGGATTTTGTATGGTTTTAGAGTAAGTCCATTAACCTAGAAAGCACACTCGTGTCCTTGTCTGGTAAATTCCTTACAACACCTAGGCAACCAGTGCTCTGATTTCTGTCACTATAAACTAATCTTCCTGTTGTGGGACTTCATATAAACTGAATAATTTAATGATTCTTTTAAAATCCTGATTTATTCCATTTAGAATAATATTTCAAATTCATTCATATTTTTACATATACCATTATTCAATACTTTTTATTGCTTAGTAGCAAATAATCTATGGATAGAGCATAATCTATTTATACTCTCCACTGCTGAAAGATATTTGTGTTGTTTCCATCTACTTTACTAGTGTCTGTAGCATAAAGCTGCTATGAATATCGTACATTTCTTTATCTGGTCTCTTTAACTATTTCTCTTGATTAAATACTAATGAACTTTGTAAGTAGCTTCCCGTTTCTGAAGGAGTTTTTACCATTTTACATCATCACCAGAGTGTGTAAAAGTTCTGGTTGTTTCACATGCTTGAAATATTTTCTGCTGTCAGTTTCTGTAAATTGAGCCATCCTAGTATTTGTGAAATGATATCTCAGTGTGGTTTTAATTTGCAGTTCCTTGCAAACTAATAAGGTTAAAAAAAAATTAAGCACTTCACATTTGCTCTATTCTGTCTCTTTTTTTGTGAAGTAGCTGTTGGAATGTTGGGCCAATCTGGGGAGAGCTGTTTGTATTTTTTAAGTTTTAATTTAAAGAATAGCAAGAAGAGATAAGAAAACCTTCCTCAGTGATCAATGTAAATAAATAGACAAAAACAATAGAAAGGGATAAACTAGATATCTCTTTAAGAAAATTAGATACACCAAGGGAACATTTCATGCAAAGATGGGCACAATAAAGGACAAAAATGGTATGGACTAAACAGAAACAGAAGATATTAAGAAGAGGTGGCAAGAATACACAGAAGAACTGTACAAAAAAGATCTTCACGACCCAGATAATCATGATGATGTGGTCACTAATCTAGAGCCAGNAGATGGGCACAATAAAGGACAAAAATGGTATGGACTAAACAGAAACAGAAGATATTAAGAAGAGGTGGCAAGAATACACAGAAGAACTGTACAAAAAAGATCTTCACAATGCAGATAATCATGATGCTGTGATCACTCACCTAGAGACAGACATCCTGGAATGTGAAGTCAAGTGGGCCTTAGGAAGCATCACTATGAACAAAGCTAGTGGAGGTGATGGAATTCCAGTTGAGTTATTTCAAATCCTAAAAGATGATACTGCTAAAGTGCTGCACTCAATATGCTAGCAAATCTGGAAAACTCAGCAGTGACCACAGGACTGAAAAAGGTCGGTTTTCATTCCAATCCCAAACAAAGGCTATGCCAAAGAGTGCTCAAACTACCACACAGTTGCACTCATCTTACACACTAGCAAAGTAATGTTCGAAATTCTCCTAGCCAGGCTTCAACAGTACGTGAACTGTGAACCTCCAGATGTTCAAACTGGATTTAGAAAAGGGAGAGGAACCAGAAATCAAATTGTCAGCATCCGCTTGATCATCAAAAAAGCAAGAGAGTTCCAGAAAAATATCTACTTCTGCTTTATTGACTAACAAAAGCCTTTGACTGTGTGGATCACAACAAACTATGCAAAATTCTTAAAGAGATGGGAATGCCAGACAACCTGACGTGCCTCCTGAGAAATCTTTATGCAGGTCAAGAAACAACATTTAGGGCTGTACATAGAACAACAGACTGGTTCCAAATTGGGAAAGGAGTGTATCAAGGCTGTATATTGTCACCCTGCTTATTTAACTTACATGCAGAGTACATCATGAGAAACGCTGGACTGAATGAAACACAGGAGGAATCAAGATTGCTGGGAGAAATATCAGTAACCTCTGATATGCAAATGATACCACATTTATGGAAAAAAGCAAAGAAGAACTAAAGAGCCTCTTGATGAAAGGGAAAGAGGAGAGTGAAAAAGTTGGCTTAAAGCTCAACATTCAGAAAACTAAGATCATGGCATCCAGTCCCATCACTTATGGCAAATAGTTGGAGAAACAGTGGAAAAGTGAGAGACTTTATTCTTTCAGCTCCAAATTCATTGTGGATGCTGACTGCACCATGAAATTAAAAGATGCATGCCCCTTAGAAGAAAAGTTATGACCAACCTAGGCAGTATGTTAAGAAGCAGAGACATCCCTTTGCCAACAAAGGTCGGTCTAGTCAAAGCTATAATTTTCCCAGTAGTCATGTATGGATGTGAGAGTTGGATTAAAAGAAAGCTGAGTGCAGAAGAATTGATGCTTTTGAATTGTGGTATTGGAGAAGACTCTTGAGAGTCACTTGGACAGCAAGGAGTTCCAACCAGTCCATCCTAAAGGAAATCAGTCCTGAGTATACATTGGACGGACTGATGCTGCAGCTGAAATTCTTTGGCCACCTGATGTGAAGAACTGACTCATTTGAAAAGACTCTGATGCTTGGAAAGATTGAAGGCAGGAGGAGAAGGGGACGACAGAGGATGAGATGGTTGGATGGCATCACTGATGCAATGGACATGAGTTTTAGTAGGTTCTGGGAGTTGGTGATGGTCAGGGAAGCCTGGAGTTCTGCAGTCCATAGGGTCACAAAGAGTCATACGTGACTGAATGACTGAATTGAACTGAACTGAAGTTTTAATTTGGAATATTTTTTGGTTTATATAGAAGTTGCAAAGATGCCATTGAGTTCCCTCTATGAAGATGAATCCTTCTCCAGCTTGCCTTAATGTTCAGTTCAGTTCTGTTGCTCGGTCGTGTCCGACTGTTGGCGACCCTGTGGACTGCAGCACGCTAGGCTTCCCTGGCCATCACCAACTTCCGGAGCCTACTAAAATTCATGTCCATCGTGTCAGTGATGCCATCCAACCATCTCATCCTCTGTCGTCCGCTTCTCCTCCTGCCTTCAATCTTTCCCAGCATCAGGGTCTTTTCCAGTGAGTTGATTATTTGCATTAGGTGGCCAAAGTATTAGAGTTTCAGCTTCAGCATCAGTCTTTCCAATGAATGTTCAGGACTGATTTCCTTTAGAATGGACTGCTTGGATTTCTTTGCAGTCCAAGGGACTCTCAAGAGTCTTCTCCAACACCACAGTTCAAAAGCATCTATTCTTCGGCGATCAGCTTTCTTTATAGTCCAACTCTCACATCTATCCATGACTACTGGAAAAACCATAGCTTTGAATAGATGGACCTTTGTTGGCTAAGTTATGTCTCCACTTTTTAATATGCTGCCTAGGTTTGTCGTAGCTTTTCTTCCAAGGAGCAAGAGTCTTTTAATTTCATGGCTGCAGTCACCATCTGCAGTGATTTTGGAGCCCCTCAAAAGTAAAGTCTGTCACTATTTCCATTGTTTCCCCATCTATTTACCGTGAAGTGAGGGGACCAGATGCCATATTAGTTTTCTGAATGTTGAGTTTTAAGCCAACTTTTTCACTCTGCTCTTTCACTTTCATCAAGAGGCTCTTTAGTTCTTCTTCACTTTCTGCCATAAGGGTGATGTCATCTGTGTATCTGAGATTATTGATAAATTTTCCCAGTAATCCTGACTCTAGCTTGTGCTTCATCAAGCCCGGCATTTCGCATGACATACTCTACATATAAGTTAAATAAGCAGGGTGACAACATACAGCCTTGACGTCCTTCTTTTCCTATTTGGAACCACTTTGTTTTTCCATGTCCAGTTCTAACTATCGCTTCTTGACCTGCATACCGATTTCTCAGGAGGCAGGTCAGGTGGTCTGGCATTCCCATCTCTTTAAGAATTTTCCAGGGATTGTTGTGGTCCACACAGTCAAAGGCTTTGGCGTAGTCCATGAAGCAGAAGTAGATATTTTTCTGGAACTCTCTTGCTTTTTTGATGATCCAGTGGATGTTAGCAATTTGAAATCTGGCTCCTCTGCCGTTTCTAAACCCAGCTTGAACATCTGGAAGTTCATGCTTCACGTACTGTTGAAGCCTTGCTTGGAGAATTTTGAGCATTACTTTGCTAGAATGTGAGATGAGTGCAATGGTGTGGCAATTTGAACATTCTTTGTCATTGCCTTTGTTTGGGATTGGAATGAAAACTAAACTTTTCCAGTCCTGTGGTCACTGCTGAGTTTTCCAAATTAGCTAGCATATTGAGTGTAGCACTTTAACAGCATCATCTTTTAGGATTTGAAATAACTCAACTGGAATTCCATCACCTCCACTAGCTTTGTTCATAGTGATGCTTCCTAAGGCCCACTTGACTTCACATTCCAGGATGTCTGTCTCTAGGTGAGTGATCACAGCATCATGATTATCTGCATTGTGAAGATCTTTTTTGTACAGTTCTTCTGTGTATTCTTGCCACCTCTTCTTAATATCTTCTGTTTCTGTTTGGTCCATACCATTTCTGTCTTTTATTTTGCTCATCTTTGCATGAAATGTTCCCTTGGTATCTCTGATTTTCTTGAAGAGATCTCTAGTCTTTCCCATTCTGTTGTTTTCCTCTATTTCTTTGCATTGATCACTGAGGAAGGCTCTTTAACCTCTCCTTGCTATTATTTGGAACTCTACATTCAAATAGGTATATCTTTCCTTTTCTCCTTTACCTTTTGCTTCTCTTCTTTTCTCAGTGATTTAAAGGCCTCATCAGGCCTCATCATTTTTCCTTTTGGCATTTCTTTTTCTTGGGGATAGTCTTGATCACTGCCTCCTGTACAGTGTCACAAACCTCCATCCGTAGTTCTTCAGGCACTCTGTCTATCAAATCTAATCCCTTGAATCTGTCACTTCCAATGTATAATCTTAAGGGATTTGATTTAGGTCATACCTGTATGGTCTAGTAGTTTTCCCTACTTTCCTCAATTTAAGTCTAAATTTTGCAATAATGAGTTCATGATCTGAGCCACAGTCAGCTCCCGGTCTTGTTTTCACTTACTGTTTAGAGCTTCTCCATCTTTGGCTGCAAAGAATATAATCAGTCTGATTTTCGTATTGACCATCTGGTGATGCCCATGTGTAGTGTCTTCTCTTGTGTTTTTGGAAGAGGGTGCTTGCTATGACCAGTGCATTCTCTTGCCAAACTCTGTTAGCCTTTGACTTGCTTCATTTTGTACTTCAAGGCCAAATTTGCCTGTTCCTCCAGATGTTTCTTGACTTCCTACTTTTGCATTCCAGTCCCCTATAATGAAAAGGACATCTTTTTTGGGGTGTTAGTTCTAGAAGTTTTTGTAGGTCTTCATAGAAATATTCAACTTCAGCTTATTCAGCATTACTGGTTGGGGCATAGACTTGGATTACTGTGATATTGAATGGTTTGCCTTGGAAACGAATAGAGATTATTCTGTCATTTTTGAGATTGCATCCAAATACAGCATTTTGGACTCTTTTATTGACTATGATGGCTACTTATTTCTTCTAAAGGATTCTTGCCCACAGTAGTAGATATAATGATCATCTGAGTTGAAATCACCCATTCCAGTCCTTTTTAGTTCACTGATTCCTAAAATGTCGATCTTCAGTATATAACCATGTTAACTAGAACGTTATCATTGGTGCAGTGCTTTAACTACATTGCAGACTTTACTCAAATTCATCAGTTCTTGCAATTAGTGTACCTATATTTATATATTATTATTCATTAAAATCTGTATATTATTCAAATTTCTCTAGTTTTGACTCTCTGTGTTCTGTTCCAAGACTAAATCTGGAACACCACATTGCATTGGTTGTCATGTCTCTTCAATCTCCTTCAATATGTGACCACTTCTCAATCATTTTGCTTCTGTTTTTATTTTCCATGACCTTGATAGCTAGAAAAGTTCTACTGGGCAAGCATTTTGTAGGATGTTCCTAAGTTTGAGCTCATCTGGTATTTGCTCATGATTGGACTACAGTTATGGATTTTTGGAAGGATATCACACAAATGAAGCTCCCTTCTAATCACCTCATGTCTGATTACACACGATCTCAACATGCCTTTCTGATGATGTTAGCCTTGATCACTTGGCTAACTTAGTGTGTCATATTTCCACTATAAATTTACTATTTTCTTTTTTCAAACTCAGTCTTTTTGACTCCATTCACCAAGTCCATCTCACACTCAAGTGGAGGGAAATTAAGTATCACCTCCTGGAAGAAGTATCTATATATATTATTTGAACTTTTCTGCAAGAAAGATTTGTTCCTTCTCCACTATTTATTATTGACTTATTTATTTATATCTATATGGATTTGTATATATTTATTTTATTTATATTATAATCTAATACAATTACTATTTTAGTTCACATTATTCCAGCTTTGGCCACTGAGAACTCTTTTGACTCCTACATCTTTTGGATATTCAACATTCTTTCTCTTCTCCTTTTTCTCCTTGCTACCATTTTTCTTCTTGCACTTTATTTTCTAGCATGAGGTGCTCCAGGCTCATCTTGTATTTTCCCTGAATGATCCCTAAATTCAACCTTTTTCACAAGGAGCCATAGGTCCTTTTATTGGACAAAGATATTAAAAAGCAAGATCTAGACAAATATGCATCCATATATTTATATTTATCTATATGTATATACCTTAAAACATATATGAATTCATGTTGACATTGATGATTCTAATCCAGCATCACAGAGTTCATTCTAATTAACCTACCCCAACCCCTACCACTTGCTCATTTGTAACTCTTCTTCAGACAGTGAGAAAGCTGGATTCTGTTAGCACAATTTGTTTACTTGTTTGTTCACCTCTAACATATATGTGGTTTCAGAATTTCTAAACTACACCCCTGTGAGAAACAAATTTGCTAACTAGAGTTAGTGTTTGCTTACAAATCATTTTAGTTTTTACTTACACTGTCTAGTAAAAACACAGTTTTCCAAGTTACTTAGGTTAACAACTTTTTTCCATACCCACTTGAGTGATGTTATGTCATACATATTTAATACAGTCAGACTCATTTATCACAGTCTGCATTCCATCCTGTCACCACCTGACATCTGGTTGAGTTTTTAATATTTGCATATGGTAAAGTTACTTTGTATTGTACAGTTCAGTGGGGATTTGACAGATGTCTAAGGTCATGTATCCATCATCTCAGTGCTATACAGAACAGTCTCATCACCTTAAAGTTCCTTTATGTAGCTTTATTGTCAATTTCTTCTTAATTTCCCAACTCCTAGAAACCATTATCTGTCTTCCATTTCTATAGTTTTGCTTTTTTCCTGGCATATAATTGGAAGTTTATAGATGTAGACTTTTGTTCTGGCTTCTTTTCCTTAGCAAAATACACTTAAGTTTCACCCATATTATTGGTTGCGTAACTTGAGTAGTAACGCATTGCGTAGATATACCACAGTTTGTTTATCTATTCACCTGTTGGAAGGTATCTTGCTGTTTCCAGTTTTTGACCATAATGAATAAAGCTACTATTGACATTGGTGTACAGGTTTTTGTCAGAACCTAAGTGTTCAGCTCACTTGTATAAATTCTTGGGAGTTGAATTTCTGGTGTCTTTGGTAAGTATATGTTTACCTTTATAAGAAAATGTCAAATTACTTTTTAAAGCCACCGTGCATTCTGCTTCCCGGAGCAGTGAATCATGGTTTCCATGCTCTGCCTCCTCTTCATCATTTGGTGTTGTCAGATTTGTGATTGGTTTACAGAATTCTTTATGTATTCTGGACACTGGTCCTTTGTGAGATACATGCATAACAGATATTTTTTCCTAGTTCAGTTTTTTATCCCTTCATTTTCTTAACTGCCTTTTGATAAAAATTTTTTAATTTTCATGAATTCCAATTTATTAATTTTTTGTAGTTAGTGCTTTCTGTAAACTATGTAAGAAATCTTAGGCTAATTCAGGTTTGTGAATACTCTATGCTTGTTCTAAAATTTTATAATTTTAATTTTCACTTTTAATCTGTAATCTATCTAAAATTAATTTTTGTGTATGATAAGACAAGCATGACTATAAGGTCCATTTGTTTTCCATACGGATATTCAGTTGTTCCAGCATCATTTGTTGAAATGATATTCAAATACTTAGGCTTATTGAAAACCAGATTGTGTACACAAATATGGGTATATATCTAGACTTTCGATTCTGTTCCAGTGATCTATTTTGCTATATTACATCAATATCACACTGTCTTAATAAAAAATAACTTTATACAAAATTTTAAAACATTAGTGTAAGTCTTCCAACTTGGTTCTTCCTTTCCACATTGTTTTAACTACTTTCTACTTTGAATTGTTTGAATTGGTTTGTTAATTTCTTCAAAATACCTACTAAGGTTTGAATTGATTTGTCTTTGATCTATAGATTATCTGAGGGAGAATTTGCATGTTTGCAAGACTGAATCCTCAAATATACTATCACACTTCATTTACTTAAATTGTCTTTAATAATTTTTTCAACAATACTTTGTAGTATTTAATTTATAGACCTTGAGATTTTTCATTTAACTTTTCCCTTAGTATTTCAGTATTTTTTAGTGTTGTTGTATATGGTATCATTTCCCTGATTTCATTTTCCAGTTGTTTGTTACTAATATACAGGAGTTCAGTTGACTTTGTGTATTGACCTTATATGCTGCAGCCTTATTAAATTCACCAGTTTGTTCTCATACTTGTTCTGTAGATGCTTCAAATTTACTAAATGGATAATCATATCACCTGTGGATAGAGGTTATTTTACTTTTCCCTTTTCATCCGTTACGTTTTTTTTTTTTTTTCTTCCCTTGTTGCACAGGATAGAATACCAATTCAGTATTGAACAGAACTGATGGGGATGTGTATCCTTACTTTGTACCTGATCTTTGGAGGGCAAAGCACTCAGTGTTCCATCCTTAAATATGTTAACAACTGTAGCATTTTGAGGGTTTTGGCAGACAACTTTTATCAGGTTGAGAAAGTTACCATTTATTCCCAAGTTGCTGAGAACTTTTTCAATTTTTTTTAAAATCATGAATGGGTATAGAATTGTGTGAAATGATTTTTCTATATTTACTGCATAATCACATTTTAATTTTTTCTTTTAATATTTTAATGTAGTGTATTATGCTGACTGATTTTCAAATAGTAAGTCAATCTCATGTTCCCAAGATAAGCTCTAATTGATTGTGATGAATTGACATTTTACGTATCTCTGGGTTTGACTTACTGGCATTGTTAAGGATTTCTAGGTCCAAATTCATATGGGATATTGATTTGTAGTTTTATTTTCTTATAAAATCATTGTCATATTTTCATGATTTGTACTTATTGACCTTGTAAAATGTTATAAAGTATTCCATTCTCCTTTATATTTGGAAAGATTTGTGTAAGATTGTATTATTTCTTCTGTAAATGTTTGGGTGAATTCATAGATGTTACCCAAGCCTAGAGTTTTCTTTTTGGTAAGGTTTTAAATTATGAATTCAACTATTTACAAGTTAATATTTAATATTTACATATTAACATTATGATCATCTAAGTCTTTTTCTTAAGTCTGTTTTTATAATTTTATCAATTTTATCTGTGCTATCACATTTATTGGCATCATATTTTTTAACACACCCTATTTCCTTTTAAGGTTTGTAGAATCTGTAATGATCTTTTTCATTTCTGATATTGGTCATTGTGTTTTCTCTCTCTCTCTCTCTCTCTTCTTTTTTTTTTTTTTTGAGAGATATTCACAGTGGTAGGAAATAGTTATGTATGTTACAGCAACAGGTAGGTTGTCAATGTCTCTTTCAAGACATAAGAGGAAAGCTTCTAGCTGTTCATTCTCCTTGTTCTCCTAACCTCAGTGGTAAAGAAAACTTAGTTCACATGTTTATCTCTTCTGTAAATCTTAGAGACCAAAGAGACCCCACATCTCACTAAGGATATCATAGACCCACCCACCCATTCCAGGGTCTTCATCCATCCACTCTAAGTTGCTTCAGTTATGTCCAACTCTATGACCTATGGATCTCAGCCCAGCAGGCTGCTCTGTCCATGGGATTCCAAGCAAGAATACTGGAATAGCTTCACATTTCCTTCTCCATGGATCTTCCCGATACAGGGATCAAACCCATATCTCTTAGGTCTCCTGCATGGGCAGGTAGGTTTTTACCACTAGCACCACCAGGAAAACCCTTCCAGGGGCTTAACGACAAGCCTTCTCCTGGATCCACCTCACTTAGTTCCTTGATGTAGGGCCCATCAGTGATGTCCTTTGAGTCAGGCCTCAAATGGAGCAGATTTATGACTCATTGACTCGTGCCCTTTAATTACATTTTGCTTGCTGGTACCAACAGCTGCTGGTCCTTCAGGAGATGGTAGGGTAGCTGCTGCTGCTGCTAAGTCGCTTCAGTTGTGTCCGACTCTGTGCTACCCCATAGACGGCAGCCCACCAGGCTCTGCCATCCCTGGGATTCTCCAGGCAAGAATACTGGAGTGGGTTGCCATTTCCTTCTCCAATGCATGAAAGAGAAAAGTGAAAGTGAAGTCGCTCAGTCGTGTCTGACTCTTAGCGACCCCATGGACTGCAGCCTACCGACTCCTCTGTCCAATGGATTTTCCAGGCAAGAGTACTGGAGTGGGGTGCCATTGCCTTCTCCGGGTAGGGTAGCATAAGAGTTGAAAGTGAATGAAGTTGGTATATGTTAAGATGTCCAAATTTCCATTTCAGGGTCCAAATTTTATTCCTTAAAGTCCGTAAACATTGTCTAGAAGACTCTATCTAAATATTCCCACAGCATTTCTAGTACTATAGTCAAGCTCCAGAGTCACTTCTTATTTTTAAGTCCCTATATTTCATTTTGTCCCCAAAGAATTTGCAAAGGGGCACAGAAGCCAAATCAGTTAATTGTACTCTTGGAATAAGGAACTCTTCCTTTTTTCCTCAGAAAATTTTAAAGAAATATTATTTATTTAAAAATTCTAATCAGGAGGCATCACTATCTGACATTTTCTCTCAATTTGACCCTTCCTCAACATTCCTGAAACCACTGAAAAATGTTGTATTTCAAGCATTTCTGCTTGCTGAATGCCACTTTGTTTGCTTCTATTTCTCTCCTTTCTCTCTTCAGTTCTAAGGCCATTTACATGAAGATGGCATCTTAAGTTGGCTTATCAATATGTTATGATTATTTTCACCTGCAGCAAAGAATACTCTCATATCTTTTATTGTTGCCATGGAAGAAATTATGCTATCAAATAAGAGAATTTATATTTCAGTTAGGGTAGAAATTAGGTTAGACAGATAATGTTGAAAAAATGAAAACATGCCTGCTTTTTGTACCCAAAGAAAAAGTATAAATTAGATAGTAATTAATTATTTCATTTTGAGACTATCTGTAAGAATATAAAAATGAAATGTGGAGCTAAGTGTGTGCATTTTACCCATTCAGTAAAGCTAAGGAGTGTCAATCTGTGTCTTGACTGCTCTTTAATCTTTGTCAATTGAATCGGGTCACACACAAAAAATCACTCTAACTTGAATATGTGGGCATGCTCAGTCATATCCAACTCTTTGCCACCCCATGGACTGCAGCATACCAGGCTCCTCTGTTCATGGGCTTTTCCTGGCAGGAATACTGGAGTGGATTTCCATTTCCTCCTCCAGAGGGTCTTTCTGACCCAGGGATTGAACTGGCATCTCCAGGGTTTTCCTGCATTGCAGGTGGATTCTTTCCCACTGAACCACCTGGGAATCCCTCTAACTTGAATATACTTTTGTTTTAACAAGCTAGTCCATAACTTAGATCATGATTCTTCCGGCAAGACAGGGACAATTCCATCTGTTCATGAAACTTCTCACGAAATTAATCTTCAAAAATGAAGTGTGGTCATTCATCACAGAGGTCACTGAGTTATACAGTAATTTCCTTAGAGTCTCTACTTGGGAGAATCTTTTTTCTAGTTTTCCAATAAAACTCATCCATACTTGTTATGTCTTCATTATCTTCCAAATTATAAATAAATATTGTCAAGGTGGTATTTGAATATTGAAGAGAAGTAACTTGAAGGTAAGCTATTTTGAAAATTGATAGAGACACAATTTAAATGGAAGGGTAAATTACAAAATTTAACTTGAAGTTGAGGCATAGTAGGTAAAATATATGACTTCAAAATATTTCAAAAATTATTGTCAGAAATCAAACACAATTATGTCTAATGGACTATTTTGAAAGCTTTCTTTTTAATTTTATTTCTACAAATATTTTTCTTCTTTTAGGCTATGCATAGTTCAGTATTTGGATCTTTGCTATCACATATAATTTGCTTTCTAATAATTCTTAAATTTATCCTCTGAAGAACTCAATTACTCTGAACCTCCTGAGACTCGGGTGTTTGGGACAGAGGAGGAATGAATGAAGACTTTTTCTATCATTGTTTTCTTCCAGAAGAGCTGATTTTATGCAGCACATCACGATTAACTAGGGACTGAGCAATCTGGCTGTGCCACTTTGTAGAACAGTATGGAACGTCATTCTTTGTACAGTTTTAGAAATGGGGAAGGATATGCATGATGTAATTGAAGGAGCTCTGAGTTGAGTGTTTAATATATTCTAGTTCCTGTGCTAGCTACTTTATGTTAGAGTATTGTAGTGGTCACAGGCTTCTGAACCAGTCTGGTTTTGAATTTGAACTCCTCACTTACTGTTATGAGATGGTGGGCAACTTATTTAACCTATCTCTGCCTTTTATTAGTTAGGAAAATAATACTCTGTCTACCTGTAAGACTTGTTGCAAGGCACATAACCGGGGCTACATAATATTTGCAATTACCTTTAACACTTAAACCTATAAAGAAAGCACTGCTACTACTTTCATTTTGCAGATGACAAAGCAGATGGTTAGAGAAGCTCCACAGCTTGCCCTAAGTCACACTCCTAGTTCAATGGCAAGATCAGAATCTGAACCTAGGCCTATTTGCTTTTAAAGACATTATTCTTTATGAGTATACCAGATGTGACCCTGCTTCTAAATAACTACGATACTGGGGAAGCTAGTTAACCCTTCAGAGCCTCCCTTTTACAACTGTGTGACTAATGAGAGCCCTGGGGCTTAATATAGACAAAAAGGCTGACCCACTTAGCAGAAGTCTCTTGTTTATGAAGTGAGGAAGTCTCTGTCGCTAGAAGTGAATTGACACGATGCGGTAGGAAGCGAGCTACTTGCTAGCTGTGAGGTTTTGGGCAAACAAACCAGTTTTCTCAAGTCTAATTGAGATTCAGTCATTATCAATTTTCAGTGCCTGCCAGTGTTACACCAGATTTTCCAGGCAAGAGTACTGGAGTGAGTTGCCATTGCCTTCTCCGTTTCTAGCTGGACTGAGAAAACCATTCGATGTCAGCAACAGAGGTCCATGTTTTAGGAACCAAACCGTCAGAAAATTATGCTTTATTCCATTCTTCTATTTTTTATATAATTTTGGAGTGGCTGTGCCACTTCTTAGGGATTTGTTTTGAGTAAGTTACTTTTCTCACTAAGTCTCAGTTGTTGTTTTTTTTCTTAAATTTGTGAATGGAAGATAATAAGAACCACTTCCATAAGTTAAATATGATAGTAGAAAATAAATATGATAATGCATATAAAGTGCAGAACAAAGTGTGTTCTAACAATACCTAACAGTGTGTGCTAACTGTAGATAGTTAATTGGTGAGAAGAGCTCTGAGGATATGAAATGAAATAAAATTTGAGTGTATAAATCTTGTTTCTTGGAACTATGATCCAAGATGATAGAAAAGGCCAACTGTTTTCTTAAATTAT
The DNA here is from genome assembly GCA_006410635.1 of Cephalophus harveyi. Lineage (NCBI taxonomy): Eukaryota > Metazoa > Chordata > Mammalia > Artiodactyla > Bovidae > Cephalophus > Cephalophus harveyi. The sequence goes on from SJYT01056330.1 coordinate 258,799, forward strand.
GATTTTGAAATTTTCTGTGATTCATGTTTTCTTTGTCTACCATTAATATGGATAATTAAGCGAATCATATATAATCAAAATTTGATATTATTATTTTGCTAAAAATGTTGGATTTTGAGCACAAATGTTTGTCCTCAAAACTGTATGATGAATTCTTAATTATATATAGGCCGGGGGAAAGACAGAATGCCTACCATTGATGATTTTCAAATGAATGAAGGAATTTGCAAGTGTATTCTGAGGTATAACTCACCAGCAAGGGCATGAGCCCATTAAACATGGTTTTGTCTAGAGTATCAGGTTTTGTGAAAGCATGCTGAAATGGTCTTTTTTTTTCTATAGGAGTTCACAGTTTCACAAACAATATTTCTGAAGAAAGTCATAGAGAGGACATAAGCACAAAGGAACAAGTATTGAAGAAATCTTTTAATTGCATTTGTGGACATGGCTTGCCCAGTGAGGATATTTTATTGGAGGCACTGCTTTAGACAAAATGAAGAGGAAAAGGAGTTTGAGAAGGTTCCTAGAAAAGCTAGAGTTTTGTAAGACAGATCAGTGATGGAGTCAAAGAGCCTGCCAATTTGTGAAAATAAAAAGTAGCACAATCATGTCCCAATATAACTTTGGGAAGAGGCATCAGCAGGAGCAGAATGGATGGACTAAGGGTGTATTGAGCTAATTTGCCTAAGAATAATATTCAGTTCAGTTCAGTCGCTCAGTCGTATCCGACTCAGTAGAAAGTACACTGTCTTTATATTCAATTTTAAAATTTCTCTTAGAGGCTCCCTTGCCAGACAGTCAATCAAGATGCTAAACTTAGAGTCACCTTTTATTATTCTTCTTTAAAGAAAATTTTTTTTTTGATGTGGAGCCTTTTAAAAGACTTTATTGAACTTTTGCAATATTGCTTCTGCTTTATGTTTTGATTTTTTTGGCCGTGAGGCATGTGGGGTCATAGCTCCCTGACCAAGGATTGAATCCGCACCTCCTACGTTGAAAGGTGAGATCTTAACCACTGGACCACCAGTGAAGTCCCTCGTTCTTCTCTTTTACCAAACTCTTTTGGGTTGATTTTCCTCTGTTCTCATGAAGTCATGACTAGTTTTGCCATTTCCTCTATGGGCTCAACTCCAGAAAAAATTTCCAACAAAAATGACCATTTCTTACCTCAAATATTTATTTTTTTCTGAATTCACAATGGCTCCCACTTTAAGAGTGGACAAGGTACAAACTCATCTTTCCGTTCTAGGCTTTCTCTTTGAATCTAGTCTTCTGTCTTACTATATATAATAAATCCTTCCTAAGCATCCAGTATGTATCACATGTTCTCCTAGGTATCCATGATCATGTGATGAAACAGTGTGTGTCCTTATGGGGCTACAAGATCAATATTTGAAACATTCCTTAAATCATAAGTTACTTCACACCCATTAGCGTGGCTATTATCAGTTCAGTTCAGTCGCTCTTTGCAACCCCATGAATCGCAGCACGCCAGGCCTCCCTGTCCATCACCAACTCCCGGAGTTCACTCAGACTCACGTCCATCGAGTCAGTGATGCCATCCAGCCATCTCATCCTCAGTCGTCCCCTTCTCCTCCTGCCCCCAATCCCTCCCAGCATCAGAGTCTTTCCCAGTGAGTCAACTCTTCACGAGGTGGCCAAAGTACTGGAGTTTCAGCTTTAGCATCAGTCCTTCCAGTGAACACCCAGTACTGATCTCCTTTAGGATGGACTGGTTGGATCTCTAAGCAAACAAAAAAGAAAGAAAATAGCAAGTATTAGAGACACTATGGAAAAATTGGAATCTTTGTGCACTGTTAATGGGGATGTAAATGTTGGAGCTGCTGTGAAAAAAAAGCACAGCAGTTCCTCAAAATATTACACTGAGAAAAAAATACACAATCCAAAAATTCCACTTTTGGACATATACCCCAAAGAATTCAAAGCAGACTCTAACAGATATGTGCAACCTTTGTTCACAGCTGCATTATTCACAATAGCCAAAAGGAAAGCCACTCAAATGTCCATTAATGGGTGAATGGAAAATATGGCATATATGTATACAACGGAATATTATTCAGCTTTAAAAAGGAGGGAAATTCTGACACATGCAATAAAATGGATGTACCTTGAAGGTATTGTGCTAAGTAAAATAACCACTCAGAGAAGGACAGATGCTCCAGGCTTCTAGTTACATGTTGAGATAATAGTTTTCAAATTCACAGAGACATGAGGTGAAATAGTGGTTTCTGGAAGCTGGGGAAGGATGGAATGGAGAGTTAGTGTTTAAAGTGTCAGAGTTTCAATTTGAAAAATGAAAAAGATCTGGAGACAGATGATGATGATGAATGTAAGTGTCATGTATATTTTACCACAATAAAAATAAAGAAAATATTAGGTAATAATTAGCAAGTTATATACTCCCCCAAAAATTGAGTTAGCAAGGTATATGAAATTCATGTTATTATTCAGTCTCTAAGTCATGTCCAGTACTTTGTGACTCCATGGATTGTAGCATGCCAGATTTCCCTGTCCTTCCCTGTCTTTGGAGTTTGCTCAAACACAAGTCCATTGAGTCGGTGATGGTTTTAATATCTTGTACATCTCATCCTTTGCCATTCCCTTCCCCTTTTGCCTTCAATCTTTTCCAGCATCAGGGTATTTTCCAGTGAATTGTCTCTTCCCATCAGGTGGCCAAAGTATTGGAGCTTCAACTTTAGCATCGGTCCTTCCAATAAATATTCAAGGTTGATCACTTTAGGATTCCCTGCTTTGATCTTGCAATCCAAGGGATTCTCAAGAGTCTTCTCCAGCACCACAACTCAAAAGCATCAGTTCTTTGGTACTCAGCCTTCTTCATGGACCAACTCTCCCATCTGTACATAACTACTGGATAAAAACCATACCCTTGACTATATGGACCTTTGTCAGCAAAGTAGTGGCTTTGCTCTTTAATACACTGTCTAGCTTTGTCATAGCTTTTTTTTTTTTCTCAAGAAGCAAGCATCTTTTAATTTCATGGCTGCAGTCACTGTCCACAGTGATTTTGGAGCCAAAGAAAATAAAATCTGTCACTGTTTCCACTTTTCCCCCATCTATTTGCCATGAAGTGAGGGACAGGATGCCATGATCTTGGTTTTTGAATTTTGAATTTAAAGCCAATTTTCACTCCTCTCTTTCACCCTCATCAAGAAGCTCCCCAGGTCCTCTTCGCTTTCTGCCATAAGAGCAGTATCAGTGCATATCTGAGGTTGTTAATATTTCTCCTGGCAATCTTGATTCCAACTTGTGATTCAGCCAGTCAGGCATTTCTCATGATGTAATCTGCATATAAGTTAAATAAACAGTGTGACAATATACATCCTTGCTGTACTTCTTTTCTAATTTTGAGCCAGTTATTTGTTGCATAGTTCTAACTGTTGCTTCTTGAGCTGCATATAGTTTTCTCCGGAGACAAGTAAGGTGGTCGGTACTCTCATCAATTTAAGTATTTCCCACAGTTTGTTGTGATCTACACAGTCAAAGGCTTTAGTGTTGTCAATGAAGCAGAAGATGTTTTTCTGGAACTCCCTTGCTTCTTCATAATCCAACAAATGTTGACAATTTGATCTCTGGTTCCTCTGCCTTTTCTAAACCCAGCTAGTACATCTGGAATTTCTCGGTTCACATGTTGCTGAAGCCTAGCTTGAAGGATTTTGAGCATAACTTTGCAAGTATGTGAAATGAGCTCATTTGCATGGTAGTTTGAACACTTTTTGGCACTGCTTTTCTGAGACTGGAATTAAAACTGCCCTTTTCCAGTTCTGTGACCACTGCTGAGTTTTAAAAATTTGCTGGCTTATTGAGTGCAGCACTTTCACAGCATCATCTTTTAGGATTTGAAATAACTCAGCTGGAATTCCCTCACCTCCACTAGGTTTGTTTGTAGTAATGCTTCCTAAGGTTCTCTTGACTTCACATTCCAGGATGTCTGGCTCTAGGTGAGTGACTGCATCATTGCGTTATTCAGGTCATTAAGATCTTTTTTTTTTTTTTCTGGTATAGTTCTTCTGTGTATTCTTGCCACCTCTTCTTAATATCTTCTGCTTCTGTTAGGTCCTTACTGTTTCAGTCCTTTATCATGCCTATCCTTGCATGAAATATTCTCTTGATCTCTCCAAATTTCTCGAAGAGGTCTCTCAGTTCATTTCAGTTCAGTCACTCAATCGTGTCCAACCCTTTGCGACCCCATGAATCGCAGCACGCCAGGCCTCCCTGTCCATCACCAACTCCCGGAGTTCACTCAAACTCACGTCCATCGAGTCCGTGATGCCATCCACCCATCTCATCCTCGGTCGTCCCCTTCTCCTCCTGCCCCCAATCCCTCCCAACATCAGAGTCTTTTCCAATGAGTCAACTCTTTGCATGAGGTGGCCAAAGTACTGGAGTTTCAGCTTTAGCATCATTCCTTCCAAAGAAATCCCAGGGCTGATCTCCTTCAGAATGGATTGGTTGGATCTCCTTGCAGTCCAAGGGACTCTCAAGAGTCTTCTCCAACACCACAGTTCAAAAGCATCAATTCTTTGGTGCTCAGCCTTCTTCACAGTCCAACTCTCACATCCATACATGACCACAGGAAAAACCATAGCCTTGACTAGACAGACCTTAGTCGGCAAAGTAATGTCTCTGCTTTTCAATATGCTATCTAGGTTGGTCATAACTTTAGATGGTTGGATCTCCTTGCAGTCCAAGGGACTCTCAAGAGTCTTCTCCAACACCACAGTTCAAAAGCATCAATTCTTTGGTGCTCAGCCTTCTTCACAGTCCAACTCTCACATTCATATATGACCATAGGAAAAACCATAGCCTTGACTAGACGGACCTTAGTCGGCAAAGTAATGTCTCTGCTTTTGAATATGCTATCTAGGTTGGTCATAACCTTTCTTCCAAGGAGTAAGCATCTTTTAATTTCATGGCTAAAATAATTAATGTGTAATATATTCATGAAGGAATTTTCATCAGAAACTAGAGGCAGAAAAAGATCAAGTCCCCACAAATTCTGGTCAACTTGAGTCAAGCTGTAATTTAAATCTATATTGGTAAACAACTAGGGACCACAATATTGAAATATCTTATAATTTTTAAAACAACCATACATGCGATATGACACCCTGTGATACTAGAAGGAGCACAGGACTTAAGAGTTGCAAGTAACATGATTTCAGGAAATCCCAGGTCTCACAAGCACTGGAACGCCACCTACGTTTTCTGTTCTCCATTGCTCTCCCCAGGACCACCTGAACTCCCATCTCCTCCTCTCCCTGCCTATCTCCTCCATTCTCCCTTCAGTGGGCAGGCTTTCACTCCCGGGTTTTTCAGTGGTGATACCTGTAACCTTTACTCTCAAGTCCCCATAGTATGCAATCTGGAATCTTCTCTACACCACCACTCCTCAACACCATCCGAGTGACATCTACTTGGGACGGACATTCTGATCTGCTCAGCCCAGGTCAGATGGCCACCAGTCCCAAAGACTGTGGCTGTAGGTGAGAAGTCATGTGATCACCAGGGCTGTATCTTGCAGATGGACATGTAGCATCTTTAAGAAGAGGATGAATGGGGCTAGAAGGAAATAGAGGGCTCCTCTACAAACTCCACTGGTGATGCCACTGGCCTTTCCATTCTTAGAAGCTCTGTTGGCTGAATCACAGTTGAGCACTTCATTATTTCATTTCCCCTCTCCCAGTCAATCAGTAAGGTCCTCAGGATAAGAGGAATGGGTTATTCTATTCTGTAATCACCAGAACCAGGCTCGACCCACTATAGGTACTCAGTGAAGCCTTACTGGTTGGTATAAAGTAACTGTCAGCTTTTACATGCATATAGAAGTTCACAGTATACATATAACATTCTTATATATCAATTCATTTGAACCCACTATAGTCCTGAATTATTATTACCCTCACTTTACAAGGGCTTCCCTGGTGGCTCAGACGGTAAAGCGTCTGCCTGCAGTGCGGGAGACCCAGGTTCGATTCCTGGGTCGGGAAGATCCCCTGGAGAAGGAAATGGCAATCCACTCCAGCACTCTTGCCTGGAAAATCCTATGGATGGAGGAGCCTGGAAGGCTGCAGTCCATGGGGTCGCTGAGGGTCGGACACGACTGAGCGACTTCACTTTCACTTTACAAATGAGACACAAGCAAGTCACAAGGATCAGAAGTGAAAGAGCCTGAATCTCATTTTAGACACGAAAGTGTTCTAGGTGGCTCTAGAAATAACTAACTGGAGAAGTCCAGGAGGCAGTTAGATCTGCAACCTGGAGAGAGAAAATATTCCATGTTTGGACATCACACACATATATATGCATACAAACAATGGCAGTGGATGAGATGTCCAGGTGTCTGTATGCAGAGTGAAAAGAATCAATAGACCCCAAGCCTGAGAAACACTTAACATCTGATGATGAGTTAAATAGGAGGAAGGGGAACTGAGTCCATAGGAGATATAGAAGAAGAAGCCCGGAGGTAGGAGAAAAACTGGGATAGGTGGTGGTTTATAGAAACTATGGGAAAAAGCTTCTCAAAACTGGAGTAATCAACAGGGTCATGCTTTGAAGAGGCCAAGGTAGATAAGAACTGTGAGATGCCCTTGGCAATTGCAGAAGGAAGATCATCAGTGACTTTGTCCAGCAGTGTCAGGATAGTGGGAGGGATGCAAGTCAAAGATCAGTGGGACGGATGGGAAGGCAGAGGGCATTAGAGAAGGAGGAATAGTGCATCCAGCCAACTCCTTTAAGAAGTGTGGCCATGAAAGGGGCAGAGGAGACAGTACAGCTGAGGATGAGGGTTGAATGAATATTTAGTTTTGTAAAGATGGGGGAAAAAAGAACTCACGTAACATCTAAAGGAGCCAGAAGAGAAGGAGGGATGTGAAGATGCCTAGGAGAGGGCATAATGGTGGAACGAGAGCCTAAGAAGGAGAAGGGGGGAACTGTAGGCTGTGGTGGAATATCTCAGTTTAACAGCAAGCAAGGAAGAAAGGGCCTGGGAAAGGGGAGACACACAGGCTGGTAAGCCTGCTGGACTGCTGTAGGCACTAGAGAATTTTTGCTCTTTTCTTTCTGTACAAATGAGAAGGACATCTCTTAAGAGTAAGGGAGGTGATGGCTCAGGTGAATAGAGATGATTTGCCTTTATTTTTGTTTCTTTGTTTTTCTTAAGCTTCAGTAAGTTTTATTTATCTTGTTGAAGGATAGTTGATTTACAATGTTGTGTTTATTTCAGGTTTATAGCACAGTGATTCAGTTATATACACACATATATATATATTATTTTACCGGAGAAGGCAATGGCACCCCACTCCAGTACTCTTGCCTGGAAAATCCCATGGACAGAGGACCCTGGTAGGCTGCAGTCCATGGGGTCGCTGAGTGTTGGACACGACTGAGTGACGTCACTTTCACTTTTCACTTTCATGCATTGGAGAAGGAAATGGCACCCCAGGCCAGTGTTCTTGCCTGGAGAATCCCAGGGACGGGGGAGCCTGGTGGGCTGCCGTCTATGGTGTCGCACAGAGTCGGACACGACTGAAGTGACTTAGCATAGCATATATTATTTTACAGATTCTTTTTCCTTATAAAATTTTATAAAATATTGAGTGGAGCTCCCTTTGCTATACAGTAGGTCCTTGTTGGTTATCTATTTTATATATAGTAGTGTGTAGAGGTTAATCCCAGTTTATCTATCTTCCACCTCCCCCTTTGGTAACTATACATTTTCTATGTTTGTGGGTCTATTTCTGTTTTGTAAAAAAAAAAAAAGTTCATTTTTGTTATTTTTTTAGATTCCACATATATGTAATATCACATGATATTTGTCCTTCTCTGGCTTTCAGTTCAGTTCAGTCGCTCAGTCGTGTCCAACTCTTTGCAACCCCATGAATCGCAGCATGCCAGACCTCCCTGTTCATCACCATCTCCCGGAGTTCACTCAGACCCAGGTCCATCGAGTCCGTGATGCCATCCAACCATCTCATCCTCGGTCATCCCCTTCTCCTCCTGCCCCCAATCCCTCCCAGCATCAGAGTCTTTTCCAATGAGTCAACTCTTCAAGGCAGGTTAGGTGGTCTGGTATTCCCATCTCTTTCAGAATTTTCCACAGTTTCTTGTGATCCACACAGTCAAAGGCTTTGGCATAGTCAATAAAGCAGAAATAGATATTTTTCTGGAACTCTCTTGCTTTTTCCATGATCTAGCAGATGTTGGCAATTTGATCTCTGGTTCCTCTGCTGGCTTTACTCAGTATGATAATCTCTAGATCCATCCATATTGCTGTAAATATCATTATTTCATTCTTTTTTATGGCTGAGTAACAATCCATTGTATATATGTACCGCATTTTCTTTATCCATTTATCTGTCAATGGACATTTAGGTCACTTTCATGTCTTGGCTATTGTAAATAGTGCTGCAATGAACATTTGGGTGTTTAAATTAGCATTTTCTCTGGATATATGCCCAGGAATGGGTTTGCTGGATCATATGGTGGCTCTATTTTTAGTTCTTTTTTTTTTTTAATTTTTATAGTTGATTTACAATGCTGTGTTAGTTTTAGGCATACAGCAAAGTGAATCAGTTACACATATATCCACTCTCTTTTAGACCGTTTCCCATATAGGCCGTTACAGAGTTTTGAGTAGAGTTTCCTATGCTATACAGGGTGTCCTGCTTAGTTATCTAGTGTGTATATGTCAATCCTAATCTCCGAATTTGTCCCTTCCATCCTTGCACTCTGATAACCATGAGTGTGTTTTCTACATCCATAACTCTATTTCTATTTTGTAGGCAAGTGCCCACTGCCTTCCCATTGTTTAGTTTCTACTCCTGTATTCATTCACTCATCCATTCATTCAACAATTGTGAATGAATGGCTACATAGCAGGTCATGGAAAATGAGCTGGAAATACCGAGGTGAAACCACCCTGGGCATTGGGTAGGCGGAGGCTGCAGAGGAATGTGAAATTCACCTGACCTGTAATAGGACAGGCCCAGATGCCTTGGCCCCTAGACTTTGCACGCTGACAACGTGAGCCACAGAGTTATATTCCAATTCATCTGATTATTGGGCATAAACACATTTCATGGTCCATAGGGTAACAATCTTTCTTTCTCCACCCCTAGAGAATCTAAATCTCTCTTCAACCATATGGTTTGAGTTTCTGGCATAACTCCCTGTGGACCACCCCCTCTCCCCCTTTAGAAGGAACTGCTAATTATTCCCTAATATCCACATCCTTTTCCTCCATGGTAAGAAAATTTAATAAGGCCCATGGCTACCCAGCTAAAGGATACTTTAACCTGTCCCCTTTGTAAGTAGGTAGGGCTACCTGACAAAATTCTGACCAGGTGAATGTGGAGAAAAGGATGTGGGTCATTTCTAGGTTGGTCCTTAAAGGGAAGGGGTATGCCCTGGTTTTCCCATTTCCCGTTTGGCTGGCTGGAATGAGGACAAGTGGTGGTTGGCTAATGTAGATGCTGCACAGGAGGCAGCATGGAGCAATAGCACAGAAAGAGCCTGCCCTCCTTGTTAAATTCCTCATTCACTACGCAGGACTTCGGGTGTGTGCATGCTGTCGTGTCCAACTCTTTGCAACCCCATGGACTGTAGCCCACCAGGCTCCTCTCTCCATGGGATTCCCCAGGCAAGAATACTGGAGTGGGTTGCCATTTCCTACTCGAGGGGATCTTCCCAACCCAGGAATCCAACTTACATCTCTTGCATCTCGTGCTTTGGCAGGCAGGTTCTTTGCAGGCTAACTCAGGACTTGAGCCACAGCTGGACATCCATGTGGGGTCAGCAAGGCCTTGGTGGAGGGGAGCTGAAGGATGGGCGTGGGGTGGGTCCAGAGTGCAGTTCCATTTGGGACCCTGGTGCTCAGGAGTCCTTGAAGCTGCAGGTTGGGAGTTTCAGCAGAAGAGCTAGGTTCTTCACACACACATACAATCTCATTCAGCCCTTACCCCAGGCTTATGGAATATGTATTATCATCTTCATTCTGTAAACTCAAGAAGGGCAAACAGGGATGACCAAACATGCATCTCTTGAGCCACATGCTGGGGCACGCGTGTCTGCAGAGTGCTCAGCTCTGTTCTTTTTCTCTCATCATGAGGTTTCTTCTTGCTCCTATGAGGGCCCCAGGCTACCAGGAGTTCAGATACTTTATCAGCTCCATGACTTAGTAGGAGTGAGAGCTCCACCTTCCTGTCCAGACCACAACATCCTGTGGCCATGTGTCCATCACGCACTGACGCCTTCGAGCCCCTCCATGTACAGTGTTGATAGGGCCAAGGGGGGTGGGGCACAAACAGAAATGCCTCCAGGCCAAGAACCCTTTACCACGGGAGCCAGGTGCTATAAATTTCCCCAAATGCATGGCCCTTCTCCCCACGTGCACATCTGGAATGCCATATAACCCCTTCCCCCTCCAGCACTCCCCCTCCACAATGATAACTTCCTGGAGCATTTTAATGACTTGCCATTATAAATAATATACTCTACCCTTTCTTGTAAAAAAAAAAAAAAAAAAGCCAGAGGTTTCTGCAAAACCAGCAAATTATTCCAAATCATAATTTCATTGAAAACATGGAAAGGAAAAAAAAAACTTCATACCCTGAGGTAGGAAAGGTTTGGGAGATTTATGTCTTTCCTTGAACACACAGATTTATAACAGTGGATAATGTACATTCATTTCATCCATATTTATACCTGAATTGATGTGGAGTCTGGTATCCATTACTTTAATCTATGTAACTTGATCATCAGAAATCTGAACCATAATTTTAACACATATTACAAAGAGTTTCTTTTGGGCTTAAAGGAAAATGATGGCAGAGAAGAAAAGCCATTAAGAGCCAGCTGCAGTCGCTTACTCGTGCTGCGCTTCCTTCTGCAAAAGTGTGGGTCCCCTGCCCTGTTCCCTGCCTCTTACCTGCCTGCACACATATCCACTCCCATCTTGAGTTCCCAGCACTCACTGTACCATGACTGGAGGGAGAGAGAGAAGCATGCGCGGGGTGATTAGGGGGAAAGTCATGTAAATAAATCTCTGATGTCACAGCCAGCTCAGCGCTCGCATGGAGGCAGTGGTAATGGGCCGGTAGTAGCCTCTGGTCACTTAGGAGAAGTGAAAAAATGCAAGGTCTGATCAAAGCGTCCCTCTGACAGACAGTGGAAATTAAACCCAGATACCAGTGCTCAAACAGCATTGCTGGCACTCAGCACATGGTTCCTGTCCAACTTCTGAGCAACGTTTGGCTGGCTGGAATGAGGACAAGTGGTGGTTGGCTAATGTAGATGCTGCACAGGAGGCAGCATGGAGCAATAGCACGGAAAGAGCCTGCCCTCCTTGTTAAATTCCTCATTCACTACGCAGGACTTCGGGTGTGTGCATGCTGTCATGTCCAACTCTTTGCAACCCCATGGACTGTAGCCCACCAGGCTCCTCTCTCCATGGGATTCCCCAAGCAAGAATACTGGAGTGGGTTGCCATTTCCTACTCGAGGGGATCTTCCCAACCCAGGAATCCAACTTACATCTCTTGCATCTCGTGCTTTGGCAGGCAGGTTCTTTACAGGCTAACTCAGGACTTGAGCCACAGCTGGACATCCATGTGGGGTCAGCAAGGCCTTGGTGGAGGGGAGCTGAAGGATGGGCGTCGGGTGGGTCCAGAGTGCAGTTCCATTTGGGACCCTGGTGCTCAGGAGTCCTTGAAGCTGCAGGTTGGGAGTTTCAGCAGAAGAGCTAGGTTCTTCACACACACATACAATCTCATTCAGCCCTTACCCCAGGCTTATGGAATATGTATTATCATCTTCATTCTGTAAACTCAAGAAGGGCAAACAGGGATGACCAAACATGCATCTCTTGAGCCACATGCTGGGGCACGCGTGTCTGCAGAGTGCTCAGCTCTGTTCTTTTTCTCTCATCATGAGGTTTCTTCTTGCTCCTATGAGGGCCCCAAGCTACCAGGAGTTCAGATACTTTATCAGCTCCATGACTTAGCAGGAGTGAGAGCTCCACCTTCCTGTCCAGACCACAACATCCTGTGGCCATGTGTCCATCACGCACTGACGCCTTCGAGCCCCTCCATGTACAGTGTTGATAGGGCCAAGGGGGGTGGGGCACAAACAGAAATGCCTCCAGGCCAAGAACCCTTTACCACGGGAGCCAGGTGCTATAAATTTCCCCAAATGCATGGCCCTTCTCCCCACGTGCACATCTGGAATGCCATATAACCCCTTCCCCCTCCAGCACTCCCCCTCCACAATGATAACTTCCTGGAGCATTTTAATGACTTGCCATTATAAATAATATACTCTACTCTTTCTTGTAAAAAAAAAAAAAAAAAAAAAAGCCAGAGGTTTCTGCAAAACCAGCAAATTATTCCAAATCATAATTTCATCGAAAACATGGAAAGGAAAAAAAAAACTTCATACCCTGAGGTAGGAAAGGTTTGGGAGATTTATGTCTTTCCTTGAACACACAGATTTATAACAGTGGATAATGTACATTCATTTCATCCATATTTATACCTGAATTGATGTGGAGTCTGGTATCCATTACTTTAATCTATGTAACTTGATCATCAGAAATCTGAACCATAATTTTAACACATATTACAAAGAGTTTCTTTTGGGCTTAAAGGAAAATGATGGCAGAGAAGAAAAGCCATTAAGAGCCAGCTGCAGTCGCTTACTCGTGCTGCGCTTCCTTCTGCAAAAGTGTGGGTCCCCTGCCCTGTTCCCTGCCTCTTACCTGCCTGCACACATATCCACTCCCATCTTGAGTTCCCAGCACTCACTGTACCATGACTGGAGGGAGAGAGAGAAGCATGCGCAGGGTGATTAGGGGGAAAGTCATGTAAATAAATCTCTGATGTCACAGCCAGCTCAGCGCTCGCATGGAGGCAGTGGTAATGGGCCGGTAGTAGCCTCTGGTCACTTAGGAGAAGTGAAAAAATGCAAGGTCTGATCAAAGCGTCCCTCTGACAGACAGTGGAAATTAAACCCAGATACCAGTGCTCAAACAGCATTGCTGGCACTCAGCACATGGTTCCTGTCCAACTTCTGAGCACCAAACATTGGCCTGGCTTAAATACCAAATGCCTGTCCCTGGACTAACTCCGAACAGTGGATTTTTTGAGAGATCTGGGCCCCAGGATTATAGTGGGCAGAAGATGAGTAAAACAAGAGCCTGGGACTTCACTGTTCCAGAGGATGCTCAAAAGCCACCATTCCTAGGATTTCCCAAAGTCAGGAAAGCACCTTGAGGGCAGATCTTTTGGTCTTTTTGTTTACTAGTATGTTTAAGGGCTGGCATTTAGTAGGTGCTTGGTGTGATCACTCATCTAGAGCCAGACAACCTGGAATGTGAAGTCAAGTGGGAAGCTGAAACTCCAGTACTTTGGCCACCTCATGCGAAGAGTTGACTCATTGGAAAAGACTCTGATGCTGGGAGGGATTGGGGGCAGGAGGAGAAGGGGACGACCGAGGATGAGATGGCTGGATGGCATCACTGGCTCGATGGACGTGAGTCTGAGTGAACTCCGGGAGATGGTGATGGACAGGGAGGCCTGGCGTGCTGTGATTCATAGGGTCGCAAAGAGTCAGATATGACTGAGTGACTGAACTGAACTGACAAATATTTGTTGAATGAATGGCTTTTATTACAAACCATTCAGAGTTATAAACTGCAGTGGAGTCTATACAGTACAACAGCAAAAGATGAGACCTAGAGCATTTTATGAAAGCAGTTTAGGAATCAATTAGGAACGTGATTAGCAGAGAGTAATATGCAATTAAATTTATTATTTTGCATTCTTTTATTTTCCAACCGATCTTCCATTTTTTATTATATGTATGTCTTCATAATGTTTCATAGTTTAGAAATACTTCGAGATTTTAAAGGACGATGTCATTTAATATTCATAGCAATCCTGTGACATAGTTATAACTAGTACCATTCCCATTTCACAGATGAGGAAGTTGATAAGCAGAGTTTCCATAAGCTGCCTTGAACTGCCAGTCACAGGAAGCACTAGGCTGTGAGCATTGCATCCTCCGATTCCTGGCCCCATGTTCTTTTTTTAGATTCTACATACACCACAGTGGAGTGGCATAAAAAGGGAGCATTAGGAGTGGCTGGAGGCAGCTGATCTGGCCCTAGTTAGAACCCAGGAAGAGACTGCCAACCCACAAATCACTAGAGCTGCTAAGTGCATTTCTCTAGAGCCTCCTGAGGATAGTTTTAGATTTGACTATGCCTCAAGGGAACAAATTCCAGCTGTCTGATCCTTGAAGTCAGACAGGACAATAGTTTGGCTTCATGTTTCACTGGTGAAAACTAGTTGCTTTTCTTTTTTTTTTTTAAAGGAAACCTATTCTCTAAAAAGGGGATTAATGGAGCTTTTGCTTTATTGGTTTTTAGCTTTTTACTGTAAGAATGTATATGTGTGTGTGTGCGCGCGCATATATTCATACATATGCATATGTACATATACATCTAACATATATATATATGTATATATGAAGTCTCTAAAAACTACAACCAAAATAAATAATTATTTACTTTTAGGAGGAGAAGACTTGCAAGTATAACCTGTCCTGTAGACCAGCAGTCCCCAGCCTTTTTGGCACCAGGGATTGGTTTTGTGGAAGATGATTTTTCCATAGATGGGGGAAGGGAGATGGTTTCAAGATGGTTCAAGTGCATTACATTTATTGGGCACTTCATTTCTAGTATTATTACCTCAGTTCCACCTCAGACCATCAGGCATTAGATCCCGGAGGTTGGGGACCCCTTCTCTAGACAACTGGGCTTCTCGAGAGAGCACCAGGAAACGGGGAGCATGCTAAGTCTTCACATTCCACACTGCAGGCACTGTTAGAGGCATGCAGAAGTTCTTAACAGGCAGCCCTACTATATCCAGATCATCACTCCTGTTCGTAGAAAAGGACGCCGAAGGTCAGAGCAGTTGTGTCTTGGGTGAGGTTCCACAGGCAGTGAGCGAACTGATCTGAGCCCAGACCTAAGTAACCTCACAACCCGTGCTCTGTCCAGTCTGTGCTCACCATTAACACATTTGTATCAGTTGCAAATTCTGAATCCTGAACTACGGCAAGAAAGTTTCCTTAGCTACTACACTTAGACAGCATCTTCAAAATTTTTCCTCTTTTCTCCCCAACCAGATGTAAGATTTCCCTCCTTGGCTGTTGGTCAGTCACTAAGTTGTGTCTGGCTCTTTGCGACTCCATGCACTGCAGCACCCCAAGCTTCCCTGTTCTTTACTATCGCCCAGAGTCAGTGACGCCATCCGACCATCTCACCCTCTGTTGCCCGCTTCTCCTACCTTCAATCTTTCCCAGCATCAGGATCTTTCCCAGTGAGCTGGCTCTTGGCATACGGTAGCCAAAGTACTGGAGCGTCAGCTTCAGCATCAGTCCTTTCAGTGAATTGGAACCCTTCCAATCAATTCAGTCCTTCAGAACTGATTTCCTTTAGGATTGACTGGTTTGATCTCCTTGTTGTTATCCAAGGGACTCTGAGGAGTCTTCTCCAGTACCACAGTTTGAAAGCATCAGTTCTTCAGGGCTCAGACTTCTTTATGATCCAACAATATGACTACTGGAAAAACCATAGTTTTGACTATACGGACCTTTGTTAGCAAAGTGATGTCTCTGCTTTTTAATATGCTGTCTAGGCTTGTTATAGATTTTCTCCCAAGGAGCAAACATCTTTTCCCCTCTCTTGAGCCCCATATTATTACTTGATTTCAAATTCATGGAAAACTTGCACATTCATTGTACTTGACTGGGGCACTCATCCTCGGAGACTGAACCAGCAGCTACTGCCTCACTCCAATGCCACTAAACAGATGAACTGACACCAAGAAAGATCAGTAAACCAGCCAGATCAAACTGTGAGCCCAAACTCAACAGGCACTAGTTCTGTGGCCCAAACTCTGGTTTCAGGACCTTGGTTTCAAGAACCATACTATTTTCCACTTCCTGCAGTTGAAAGCAGGACAGAATGTGCTACATTTCTCTTAACCATTTTCGTGTGACTCTTATGGACTAATGAGGCTTCGCTGGTGGCTCAGACAGTAAAGCGTCTGCCTGCAGTGCGGGAGACTGGGGTTCGATCCCTGGTTTGGGAAGATCCCCTGGAGAAGGAAATGGCAACCCACTCCAGTACTCTTGCCTGGAAAATTCCATGGACTGAGAGGCTCCTCAGAGCCTGGTAGGCTACAGTTCATGGGGTCGCAAACAGTCGGACACGACTGAGCGACTTCACTTTACTTTACTTTTATAGACTAATGAAACAGCAGATGCTCAGTGCTGGGCATTTGCCATGTGCCCAGAACTCAACTGGGAAGTCAGATTATGGAGAACCCTGAGCCGCACAGCCCCCGCCCTTGAGGGATTAATGACAGGATGAATGTCGGAGCTGGGAAGTGTGGCTGAAAACACATGCGTTATTTGTGCATGGGCTGGCCCATTGCACTCTTAAGTGTCAGTAAAGCTGACCAGGTTTCCTAGGTCTCCATGTTCTCTTTAGGCTTGGTTCAGAGTTCAGTGCTCAGCAGGCCGGAGGCCCTGCACAAGGCTGTGCCCATCCCTACTGGGACGGATATCTGGCCCAGCCACAGGCCTGAGGCCCTTAGCTCACTCCCTGCCTAGTGGACCACTCTCTCCTCTATTCTTGCTCCCACTGCATATCCACTATATTCTTCCATTCCAGTCACTGGATTTGAACTTGACCTGTAGTACTATATAATTTTTCATTTACTAAGTCATGATTGGAGGCCAGGAGCTATGAAGATCCTTTATGTTTGTTCCCTCTAATTTCCACAGCAACTGTGGGAAAGAGGAGAGTCAGTGTAGTTCAGTCACTCAGTTGTGTGCAACTCTTTGCGACCCATGGATTGCAGCACACCAGGCCACCCTGGCTATCACCAACATCCGGAGTTTACACAAGCTCATGTCCACTGAGTTGGCGAGGCCATAAAACCATCTCATCTTCTGTCATCCCCTTCTCCTCCTGACTTCAACTTTTCCCAGCATCAGGGTCTTTTTCAATGAGACAGTTCTTTGCATAAGCTGGCCAAAATATTGGACTTTCAGCTTTAGCAACAGTCCTTCCAATGAATATTCAGGGCTGATTTCTTTTAGAATGGACTAGTTAGATTTCCTTGCTGTCCAAGGGACTCTCAAGAGTCTTCTCCAACACCACAGTTCAAAAGCGTCAATTCTTAGGTGCTCAGCTTTGTTTATGGTCCAACTCTCACATCCATACATGACCACTGGAAAAACCAGAGCCTTGACTAGATGGACCTTTGTTGGCAAAGTCATGTCTCTGCTTTTAAATATGCTGTATAGATTGGCCATAACTTTTCTTCCAAGGAGCAAGTATCTTAATTTCATGGCTGCAGTCACCATCTACAGTGATTTTGGAACCCCGAAAATAAAGTCTCTCACTGTTTGCAATGTTTCCCCATCTATTTGCCATGAAGTGATGAGGCTGGATGCCATGATCCTAGTTTTCTGAATGTTGTCTTTTAAGTCACCTTTTTCTCTCTCCTCTTTCACTTTCATCAAGAGGCTCTTTAGTTCTTTGCTTTCTGCTATAAATGTGGCATCATCTGCATATCTAGGTTATTGATATTTCTCCTGGCAATCTTGATTCCAACTTGTGCTAAATCCAATCCAGCATTTCTCATGAGGTACTCTGCATATAAGAGTTAAATAAGTAGGGTGACAATATACAGCCTTGACATACACCTTTTCCTAATTGGAAACAGTCTGTTATTCCATGTCCAGTTTGAACTATTGCTTCTTGAACTGCATACAGATTTCTCAGGAGGCAGGTAAGGTGATCTGGTATTCCCATCATTTTAAGAATTTTCCACAGTTTGTTGTGATCTACACAGTCAAAGGCTTTGGCATAGTCAATAAAGCAGAAGTAGATGTTCTTTCTGGACCTGTCTTGCTTTTTTGATGATCCAACAGATGTTGGCAATTTGATGTCTGGTTCCTCTGTTTTTTCTAAATCCAGCTTGAACATCTGGAAGTTCATGGTTCATGTATGTTGAAGACTGGCTTGGAGGATTGTGAGCATTACTTTGCTAACCTGTGAGATGAATACAATTGTGCAGTAGTTTGAGCATTCCTTGGCATCACCTTTCTTTGGGATTGGAATGAAAACTGACCTTTTCCAGTCCTGTGGCCACTGCTGAGTTTTCCAATTTGCTGACATGTTGAGTACAGCCCTCTCACAGCATCATCTTCCAGGATTTGAAATAGCTCAACTGGAATTCCATCACCTCCACCTGCATTGTTCATAATGATGCTTCCTAAGGCCCACTTGACTTCACATTCCAGGATGTCTGGCTCTAGGTGAGTGATCACACCATCGTGATTATCTGGGTCATGAAGATCTTTTTTGTATAGTTCTTCTGTGTATTCTTGCCACCTCTTCTTAATATCTTCTGCTTCTGTTAAGTCCATTCCATTTCTGTCCTTTACTGTGCCCATCTTTACATGAAAATTTCCCTTGATATCTCTAAATTTCTGGAAGCGATCTCTAGTCTTTCCCATTCCATTGTTTTCCTCTATTTCCTTGCATTGATCACTGAGGAAGTCTTTCTTATCTGTCCTTGCTATTCTTTGGAACTCTGCATTCAAATGGACATATCTTTCCTTTTCTCCTTTGCTTTTCACTTCTCTTGTTTTCATAGCTATTTATAAGGCCTCCTCAGACAATTTTTCCTTTTTTCATTTCTTTTTCTTGGGGATGGTCTTGATCACTGCCTCCTGTACAGTGTCATGAACCTCCATCCATAGTTCTTCAGGCATTCTGTGTATCAGATCTAATCCTTTGAATTTATTTGTCACTTCAACTGTATAATCATAAGGGATTTTATTTACATCATACCTGAATGGTCTAGTGGTTTTCCCTACTTTCTTCAACTTAAGTCTGAATTTGGCAATAAGGAGTTCATGATCTGAGCCACAGTCAGCTCCAAGTCTTGTTTTTGCCTATGGTATAGAGCTTTTCCATCTTTGGCTGCAAAGAATATAATCAATCTGATTTCGGTATTGACCATCTGGTGATGTCTGTGTGTAAAGTCTTCTCTTGTCTTGTTGAAAGAGTGTATTTGCTGTGACAAGTGTGTTCTCTTGGCAAAATACTATTAGCCTTCACCCTGCTTCAATCTGTACTTCAAGGCCAGATTTGCCTATTACTCCAGGTATTTCTTGATTTCCTGCTTTTGCATTCCAGTCCCCTATAATGAAAAGTACATCTCTTTTGGGTGTTAGTTCTAGAAGGTCTTGAAGGTCTTCATAGAACCATTCAACTTCAGCTTCTTCAGCATTACTGGTTGGAGCATAGACTTGGATTACCATGATATTGAATGGTTTGCCTTGGAAACGAACAGAGATCATTCTGTTGTGTTTTGAGATTGCGCCCAAGTATTGCATTTTGGACTCTGTTGTTGACTATGAGGCCTACTCCATTTCTTCTAAGGGATTCTTGCCCACAGTGGTAGATAATACGGTCATCTGAGTTAAATTCATCCATTCTAGTCCATTTTAGTTTGCTGATTCCTAAAATGTCGACGTTCACCCTTGTCATATCCTGTTTGGTCACTTCAATTTGCCTTGATTCATGGACCTAACATTCCAGGTTCCACAAGCTGGAATCAAGATTTCCAGGAGAAATATCAATA
Organism: Cephalophus harveyi; assembly: GCA_006410635.1. Lineage (NCBI taxonomy): Eukaryota > Metazoa > Chordata > Mammalia > Artiodactyla > Bovidae > Cephalophus > Cephalophus harveyi. The sequence goes on from SJYT01056330.1 coordinate 278,564, forward strand.
ACCTCAGATATGCAGATGACACCACCCTTATGGCAGAAAGTGAAGAGGAACTAAAAAGCCTCTTGATGAAAGTGAAAGAGGAGAGTGAAAAAGTTGCTTAGCTCAACATTCAGAAAACAAAGATCATGGCATCTAGTCCCATCACTTCATGGGAAATAGATGGGGAAACAGTGTCAGACTTTATTTTTGGGGGCTCCAAAATCACTGCAGATGGTGACCGCAGCCATGAAATTAAAAGACGCTTACTCCTTGGAAGGAAAGTTATGACCAATCTAGATAGCGTATTAAAAAGCAGAGACATTACTTTGCCAACAATGGTTTTTCCAGTGGTCATGTATGGATGTTAGAGTTGGACTGTGAAGAAAGCTGAGCACCGAAGAATTGATGCTTTTGAACTGTGGTGTTGGAGATGACTCTTGAGAGTCCCTTGGACTGCAAGGAGATCCAACTAGTCCATTCTGAAGGAGATCATCCCTGGGATTTCTTTGGAGGGAATGATGCTAAAGCTGAAACTCCAGTACTTTGGCCACCTCATGTGAAGGGTTGACTCATTGGAAAATACTCTGATGCTGGGAGGGATTGGGGGCAGGAGGAAAAGGGGACGACAGAGGATGAGATGGCTGGATGGCATTACTGACTTGATGGACGTGAGTCTGAGTGAACTCTGGGAGTTAGTGATGGACAGGGAGGCCTGGCGTGCTGCAATTCATGGGGGTAGCCAAGAGTCGGACATGACTGAGTGACTGAACTGAACTGAACTGATGCAATATTGCTCTTTACAGCATCAGACTTTACTTCCATCACCAGTCACATCCACAACTAGGTATTGTTTTTTCTTTGGTTATTCATTCTTTCTGGAGTTATTTCTTAACTGTTTCCAGTAGAATATTGGGCACCTAACTGACCTGGGGAGTTCATCTCTCAGTGTACTATCGTTTTGCCTTTCCATACTGTTCATGGGGTTCTAAAGGCGAGGATACTGAAGTGGTTTGCCATTCCCATCTCCAGTGGACTACATTTTGTTAGAACTCTCCACCATGACCGGTCTGTCTTGAGTGGCCCTACATGGCATGCCTCATGGTTTCATTGAATTAGACAAGGCTGTGCAACAGTTAGAACTGGACATGGAACAACAGACTGGTTCCAAATAGGAAAAGGAATACGTCAAGGCTGTATATTGTCACCCTGCTTATTTAACTTCTATGCAGAGTACATCATGAGAAACGCTAGACTGGAAGAAACACAGCTGGAATCAAGATTGCCGGGAGAAATATCAATAACCTCAGATATGCAGATGACGTCACCTTTATGGCAGAAAGTGAAGAGGAACTCAAAAGCCTCTTGATGAAAGTGAAAGAGGAGAGTGAAAAAGTTGGCTTAAAGCTCAACATTCAGAAAACGAAGATCATGGCATCCGGTCCCATCACTTCATGGGAAATAGATGGAGAAACAGTGGAAACAGTGTCAGACTTTATTTTTTGGGGCTCCAAAATCACTGCTGATGGTGACTGCAGCCATGAAATTAAAAGACGCTTACTCCTTGGAAGAAAATTTATGACCAACCTAGATAGCATATTCAAAAGCAGAGACATTACTTTGCTGACTAAGGTCCGTCTAGTCAAGGCTATGGTTTTTCCTCTGGTCATGTATGGATATGAGAGTTGGACTGTGAAGAAGGCTGAGCGCCGAAGAATTGATGCTTTTGAACTGTGGTGTTGGAGAAGACTCTTGAGAGTCTCTTGGATTGCAAGGAGATCCAGTCTATTCTGAAGGAGATCAGCCCTGGGTTTCTTTGGAAGGAATGATGCTAAAGCTGAAACTCCAGTACTTTGGCCACCTCATGTGAAGAGCTGACTCATTGGAAAAGACTCTGATGCTGGGAGGTATTGGGGGCAGGAGGAGAAGGGGACGACCGAGGATGAGATGGCTGGATGGCATCACTGACTCGATGGACGTGAATCTGAATGAACTCCAGGAGTTGGTGATGGACAGGGAGGCCTGGCGTGCTGCGATTCATGGGGTCACAAAGAGTCGGACACGACTGAGCAACTGAACTGAACTGAACTGTGGTCCATGTGATCAGTTTGATTGGTTTTCTGTCATTGTGGTTTTCATTCTGTCTGCGCTCTGATGGATAAAGATAGAGGTTTATGGAAGCTTCCTGATGTGAGAGACTGACTGAGGGGGAAACTGAGTCTTGTTCTGATGGGCAGAATGCAAAAAAAGGAAGTCAAGAGATACCTAGAGTAACAGGCAAATTCCGTACAGGAGTACGGAATGAAGCAGGGCAAAAGCTAACAGAGTTTTGCCAAGAGAATACACTGTTCATAGCAAACACCCTCTTCCAAAAAGAAAAGAGAAGACTCTACACATGGACTTCACCAAATGGTCAATATGATTTCAGACTGATTGTATTCTTTGCAGTCAAAGAAGGAGAAGCTCTATACCATCAGCAAAAATAAGACTTGCAGCTGACTGTGGCTCAGATCATAAACTCCTTATTGCCAAATTCAGACTTAAATTGAATAAAGTAGGGAAAACCACTAGACCATTCAGTTCAGTTCAGTCACTCAGTCGTGTCCGACTCTTTGTGACCCCATTAACCTCAGCACACCAGGCCTCCCTGTCCATCACCAACTCCCGAAGTTCACTCAGACTCACGTCCATCGAGTCAGAGATGCCATCCAGCCATCTCATCCTCTGTCATCCCCTTCTCCTCCTGCCCTCAATTCTTCCCAGCATCAGAGTCTTTTCAAATGAGTCATTTCTTCACATCAGGTGGCCAAAGTATTGGAGTTTCAGCTTCAACATCATTCCTTCCAATGAACACCCAGGGCTGATCTCCTTTAGGATGGACTGGTGGATCTCCTTGCAGTCCAAGGGACTCTCAAGAGTCTTCTCCAACACCACAGTTCAAAAGCATCAATTCTTTGGCACTCAGTTTTCTTTATAGTCTAACTCTCACATCCATACATGACCATTGGAAAAACCATAGCCTTGTCTAGACATACCTTTGTTGGCAAAGCAATGTCTCTGCTTTTTAATATGCTGTCTTGGTTGGTCATAACTTTCCTTCCAAGGAGTAAGTGTCTTTTAATTTCATGGCTGTAATCACCATCTGCAGTGATTTTGGAGCCCAGAAAAATAAAAGTCAGCCTTTCTTTCCACTGTTTCCCCATCTATTTGCCATGAAGACCATTCAGGTATGATGTAAATCAAATCCCTTATGATTATACGGTCCAAGTGACAAATAGATTCAAGGGATTAGATCTGTAGACAGAATGCCTAAAGAATTATGGATGGAGGTTCATGACAATGTACAGGAGGCAGTGATCAAGACCATCCCCAAGAAAAAGAAATGCCAAAAGGAAAAATGGTTGTCTGAGGAGGCCTTATAAATAGCTATGAAAACAAGAGAAGCAAAAGGCAAAGAAGAAAAGGAAAGATATGTCCATTTGAATGCAGAGTTCCAAAGAATAGCAAAGACAGATAAGAAAGCCTTCCTCAGCGATCAGTGCAAGGAAATAGAGGAAAACAATGGAATGGGAAAGACTAGAGATCGCTTCCAGAAATTTAGAGATACCAAGGGAAATTTTCATGCAAAGATGGGCACAATAAAGGACAGAAATGGAATGAACCTAACAGAAGCAGAAGATATTAAGAAGAGGTGGCAAGAATACACAGAAGAACTATACAAAAAAGATCTTCATGACCCAGATAATCACGATGGTGTGATCACTCACCTAGAGCCAGACATCCTGGAATGTGAAGTCAAGTGGGCCTTAGGAAGCATCACTATGAACAATGCAGGTGGAGGTGATGGAATTCCAGTTGAGCTATTTCAAATCCTGGAAGATGATGCTGTGAGAGGGCTGTACTCAACATGCCAGCAAATTTGGAAAACTCAGCAGTGGCCACAGGACTGGAAAAGGTCAGTTTTCATTCCAATCCCAAAGAAAGGCGATGCCAAAGAATGCTCAAACTACTGCACAATTGCACTCATCTCACAGGTTAGCAAAGTAATGCTCACAATCCTCCAAGCCAGGCTTCATTGTACAGCCAGGCTGTACATGAACTGTGAACTTCCAGATGTTCAAGCTGGATTTAGAAAAAGCAGAGGAATCAGACATCAAATTGCCAATGTCTGTTGGATCATCAAAAAAGTAAGAGAATTCCAGAAAAACATCTACTTCTGCTTTATTGACTATGCCAAGGCCTTTGACTGTGGATCACAGCAAACTGTGGAAAATTCTTAAAGAGATGGGAATACCAGACCACCTTACCTGCCTCCTGAGAATCTATATGCAGGTCAAGAAGCAACAGTTCGAAGTTGACATTGAAGAACATACTGGTTCCAAATCAGGAAAGGAGTACGTCAAGGCTGTATATTGTTATCCTGCTTGTTTAACTTATATGCTGAGTACATCATTTGAAATTTCAGGCTGGATGAAGCTCATGCTGGATTCAAGCTTGTTGGGAAAAATATCAGTAACCTCAGATATGCAGATGACACCATCCTTATGGCAGAAAGCAAAGAAGAACTAAAGAGCCTCTTGATGAAAGTGAAAGAAGAGAGTGAAAAAGGCGGCTTAAAACTAAATATTCAGAAAACTAAGATCATGGCATCCAGCCCCATCACTTCATGGCAGATAGATGTGGAAACATTGCAAACAGTGAGAGACTTTATTTTGGGGGGCTCCAAAATCACTGCAGTTGGTGACTGCAGCCATGAAATTAAAACATGGTTACTCCTTGGAAGAAAAGCTATGACCAACCTAGACAGCATATTAAAAAGCAGAGATATTAGCTTGTCAACAGATGTTTGTCTAGTCAAGGCTATGATTTTTCCAGTAGCCATGTGTGGATTTGAGAGTTGGGCTGTAAAGAAAGCTGAGTGCTGAAGAATTGATGATTTTGAACTGTGGTGTTGGAAGAGACTCTTGAGAGTCCCTTGGATAGCAAGGAGAGCCAACTAGTCAGTCCTAAACGAAATCAGTCCTGACTGATTTCCTATCATTGGAAGGACTGATGCTGAAGCTGAAACTCCGATACTTTGGCCACCTGATGCGAAGAACTGACTCATTGGAAAAGACCCTGATGCTGGGAAAGATCAAAGGTGGGAGGAAAATGGGACGACAGAGAATGAGATGGTTGGATGGCATCATCAACTCTATAGACATGAATTTGAGTAAGCTCTGGGTTTTGGTGATGGACAGGGGGGCCTGGCACGCAGCAGTCTATAGGATCACAAAGAGTCGGACATTACTGAGCAACTGAACTGGACAATTCTCTTTACATGTAAAACCTCACAAATAACGTCCCATTTCACAGAAGGGCTATTTGTGTGTGCATATGGATACATACATGTATTCAACTTATACATTATCTATTTATACACTATGTATCTATAGATACATATATATCTATATTATAGATACAAATATATGTGTACATGTGCACTTAATGTGTAGGTGAAATAAACTGAGCTCAATCTTGAAATGAATAGAAATGGAATTTGAACTCAGCTTTCTTGTCTCCAAACACTTTTGGGGTTCTAGCCACTAAATCATCAACTTTGCTTCTGCCTGTAAATCACCAGGCAGTTTATAAAATTCTGATTTTGGGGTCCCACTTAAAGAGATTCTGATATGGCTGCTCTGGGGTATGGTCCCGCCTGAGGACTTTTAAAAGTTTAATGCACTGACTTTAATGCATTCTAAAATTAAGCCCTCCCCCCTCCAGGCGGCACTCCACTGATCAGTTTCTTATTGCTCTTATGACAAATAAGCACCACCAGTGGCTCCAAACAAGACACATTATTCTATTAGTTTCTGGGTTCACAGTTGCAACATGGGTCACATTGGGTTAAAATCAAGGTGTGGGGCTAGGATGTGCACCTTTCTGGAAGTTCTAGGGGAGAATCTATTTCTTGCCCTTTCCAGGTTTTAGAGGCTGCCCACATTACTTGTCTAGTGGCCCTTTTCCTTCATCTTCAAAGCCAGCAATAGCAGGTTGAGTCCTCACAAAGCATTCCTATGATATTTCCTGCCTTCTTTTCCCCGTTTAAGGGCACTTGTGATTACGTTGATCCCACCCAGGTTATCTGAATAATATTCCTATTTTAAAGGCACGTGACCAGAAACCTTCAGTCCATCTGCTGTCTAATCTGCTTTGCCACATAAAATAACATAGCCACAGGTACTGGGGATTAGAGATTAGATCTCTTTAGTGGCCATAATTCTGTCGACTACAATTGACTAGCAGTTTAAAAAAAATCAGGGTTTCCCTTCTATTGCACCTGCTCACAGTGGGGAAAGCCAGTGAACGGTGTGTTCTTTTACAGAGCAGTCAAGTCAGAGCTGCTGGGTATCTGAAAACATCTCCCTTCTGTTCCCTTCGCTCTTCTTTCCCACTGGTAAGAAGAGCAGGGAGAGCCTGTCATTCTCTGGGCTTCCCACAGCTGCTGTCACACCACTTGAAAACAGAGCCCAGGTGACCAGCGTTCCCAGCCCATCCTGGGATGAGGCAATATGCGAGCTGCCATATGCTCCGGTGGGTTCCGGCTGACGCTGAGCAGGTGTACGGCATCCGGGCCAAGCATGTGGAGGGTGGCAGATTCACAGAGGGGAGGTACCGTTTTCAATTTACCAGAGGAAGACCTAGAAAATAACAGAGAGCGGGTGTATTTTCCTCTCTTCTGCTTCCCAGTCATTTCCTAAGAAACAGAAGATGGTTCTGGTTTTTATTCTGAAAATCCAAGGAAACACTTTGAACATGATGCCCGTGCTGATTTAAAAATGATTCTCCAACATTCAGAATCCATCAATTATCAAGATGCAGAAGCCTCCAAATATTTATAATGACAGCACTATCATTATGTTAAGTTATTATGACAAGAAAGGGAGGGGAACAGTTTAACCTCAGCCAAGGTGTGTGTATGTGTCTGTGTGTGTGTGTTTTCTGTGCATCAATTTAGGATTCCAATAACAACTTTGCAATATACAGTCGTATCTCTATAACAATTTCTTACCACTTAATATACCTGAGCATCTTTATTCCCCAATACATTTACATCTATAAACTCCTTTTTAAATTAAATGTATCATCTCTGGTGGTGGGTGAGGGGATGAGAAGAAAAGCCAAAGTTAAATGAACGGTGCTCCATGAACAACCCAAGTCTAGTTCACTGATGTTGGCCCTGACGAATTCATCTTAATCAATGTGACTGCTTCTGCTCCTGTAAAAATGAGTGATTGGGACACATAAAATACGCTATCAACTTTTACCCCAAACTAAGCAGTTTAGATCATTTATTTCCGTAAAATGAGACTGTGCATCGTATGTCAAGCTGGCGCGTTTTCTGTGTGACTGACTTTAGAGACCAAGTTGACAATCCAAGTTCTAATTATTTGTACCCTCCCCGGTCTGTTACTATAGGACGACGTGGGACTCTCCCAGAGGAGTGTCAGAATGGATGTTATGTGGGCTGACGGGAAGCAGCTGAAAACGATCCACTGGGTTTTTTAATGCAGATGATGCACGGGTCGGAGAGGACCCGAAGGGGATAGAAGAACCCTGATTGGAAGGTCTGAGTGTGTTCCATCTGTTACTCCTCTAGCCTTTTCATTAATGCTGTGTAAAGGCAAGCCGAGTCCCAGCTGGGGAAAGGTATCTAGATGTCTGCCAGGCCCAAGGCCTGAAACTCCTCTCCCATGGCAGGGTCAGATGCTTGCAGGGGCCTTGCAACTGTCTACCTTCAATTCCAGGTCAAAATGCAGTTCAATTCCCCAAGGTGTTCAGGAAATAAGCATGACCTTGGTCAATCAGGTGGCCTTGGGTTTGCATCACAGCACTCCTGTGTCCTCACTGTGGGTCCATCAGAACATTAGTTACAGCCTTCATCTGAATTAAAATGGAAATGTCATCATGCAGATTCCAGTGCTACAGTAAGATGTATCTGGGAGACGTCAATAAGTCTGAAGCTTACTTCTTTCTCTACATTAAATACACTATGTGGATGAAGGAAAGAAAATGATAAAGAGGCAGCTGGTTTTATACTGCTGATGGTTTTTAAAAAATGGAATATACAGGAAAAAAGACCTCGGCAAGCATTTTCAAATGCATTGGGTCTTTTTTTCTTTCCAGCTTATCTTTCCTAATGGTTTAAAGAGAACATATCTGAAGCCAGACTGCCTGAGATTGGAATTCCAGTGCTACCACTTAGCACCTGTGCAACCTTGGACAAATAATTTAACCTTTCTGTGCCCTATTTTTATGATTCACATCATGGAAATATCAGTGATTATTTCATAGGATTGTTATGAGAATTCAATGAATGAGTACATGTAAAGCATTTAGACTAGTGCTTGCCACTTACTGTTGTTGTTACTGTTTTTCAAAAATATGTTAATATTATTTTTTTTTAATTTTTAATTTTTATTTTATTTTTTTACTTTACAATACTGTACTGGTTTTGCCTAGCTCTGCACTCAGGCATCTCATTCATTCCCACTGGGAAGAGGTTGTTTCAGAAAGGAAATAAGAGCCTCATTTTGGTCTTTGAATTTTAAATACCTAGCTCTCAGGGAAATAGAAATGACTCAGAGCAGAGTGAAAAATATTGATACTAACAAGGCTTCCTGCTTCCCAGACTAGAACGGTGTTCTTGACATGTGAGAGCAAAGGAAGTGGAGGCAGAGGTCAGTGTAGCCGACATTAGTAGGTGCCCGGAAGACATCTTGCCCCTGGCTTCACTGACCCTGTGTGGGCCCAGTAATGGAAGGAATGATGTGAACCCTAGAGAATCCATGGAATGTGACAGAGGAGGAGACGAGTGCTTCCTTTCAGGTTAGAGCCCTCAGGAGTGGCAAGACTCCAGAGAAGGAGTGGCTGTGCTGTGTACCCAGGCAGACAGCACTGGGAGAACCTCACAAAAATTCTCTATACCAGAGTCTCGTGTAGACACCAGGACTCCTTTGCATCTGAGAGGGGGACCAAATTATTCACTAGAAAAAGCCAGACTGGAAGAAGCCTTGAGGACTGGAAAGGGATGATTCCTGGTGATCTGCATGAATGAAAGATCAAGGATCAGATGGTATGAGGGATGTTTTCACAGATATCAGCATGGACAAATGATACTTGGGACCAGATGCCCCCCAATCCCACATCATGGCAATGTGGCCCTGAACTTGGATGCACCCAAGAGAAAAATAGGGGGGAATACTCAATAGACTGAAATTAAATTTCCATGTATCTCCACTTTTTGAATCTTTACAGAACCTAAATTGGGTTTCAGTAAATTCTTGAGACTTTGACTCAAAAACCTTTGACTGTGTGGATACAACAAACTGTGGAAAATTCTTCAAGAGAAGGGAATACCAGATCACCTTACCTGCCTCCTGAGAAATCTGTATGCAGAAGCAACAGTTAGAACTGGACATGAAACAACAGTGCAGTTCAGTTCAGTCGCTCAGTCGTGTCCGACTCTTTGCAACCCCATGAGTCGCAGAACGCCAGGCCTCCCTGTCTGTCACCAAGTCCCAGAGTTCACTCAGACTCACGTCCATTGAGTCGGTGATGCCATCCAGCCATCTCATCCTCTGTCGTCCCCTTCTCCTCATGCCCCCAATCCCTCCCAGCATCAAAGTCTTTTCCAATGAGTCAACTCTTCGCATGAGGTGGCCAAAGTACTGGAGTTTCAGCTTTAGCATCATTCCTTCCAAAGAACACCCAGGACTGATCTCCTTTAGAATGGACTGGTTGGATCTCCTTCAAAAAATTAGAGATACCAAGGGAACATTTCATGCAAAGATGGGCTCGATAAAGGACAGAAATGGTATGGACCTAACAGAAGCAGAAGATATTAAGAAGAGGTGGCAAGAATACACAGAAGAACTATACAAAAAAGATCTTCACGACCCAGATAACCACGATGGTGTGATCACTCACCTAGAGCCAGACACCCTGGAATGGAACAACAGACTGGTTCCAAATAGGAAAAGGAGTACGTCAAGGCTGCATATTGTCACCTTGCTTATTTAACTTACATGCAGAGTACATCATGCGAAATTCGGGCTGGATGAAGCTCAAGCTGGAATCAAACTTGCTGGGAGGAATATCAATAACCTCAGATATGCGGATGACACCACCCTTATGCCAGAAAGCCAAGAACTAAAGAGCCTCTTAATGAAAGTGAAAGAGGGGAGTGAAAATGTTGGCGTTCAGAAAACTAAGATCATGGCATCCAGCCCCATCACTTCATGGCAAATAGATGGGGAAACAATGGAAACAGTGATAGACTTTATTTTCTTGGGCTCCAAAATCACTGCAGATGGTGACTGCAGCCATGAAATGAAAAGACGCTTGCTTCTTGGAAGAAAAGCTATGACCAACCTAGACAGCATATTAAAAAGCAGACATTACTTTGCCAACAAAGGTCTGTCTAGTCAAGGCTATGGGTTTTCCAGTAGTCATGTATGGATGTGAGATTGGGACTATGAAGAAAGCTGAACACCGAAGAATTGATGCTTTTGAACTGTGGTGTTGGAGATGACTCTTGAGAGTCCCTTGGACTGCAAGCAGATCAAACTTGTCAATCTTAAAGGAAATCAGTCCTGACTATTCATTGGAAGGAATGATGCTGAAGCTCCAATACTTTGGCCACCTGACGTGAAGAACTGACTCACTGGAAAAGACCCTGATGCTGGGAAAGCCTGAAGGCAGGAGGAGAAGGGGATGAAAGAGGATGAGATGCTTGGATGGCAACAATGACTCAATGGACATGAGTTTGAGCAAGCTCCAGGAGTTGGTGATGGACAGGGAAGCCTGGTGTGCTGCAGTCCCTGGGGTCACAAAGAGTGGAACACAACTGAGTGACTGAACTGAAGTGAAATTTTTGAGGAAGTTTTTTCTCTTACATACTGGAGTTTATAGACCAAGATTCATATCCATTACATGTGTAAAAGGATTTGTGGAAGAGCACCTTTAAATGGATGACTGGATGAGTTATTTGGTTTTAATTTAAAATGATCTCTGAAACATTCACACGTGGAATTTGGTAGTCCCATCTATTGTGGCTTCCCTTGTGGCTCAGACGGTAAAGAATCCACCTGCCATGAAGGAGACCCGGGTTGGATCCTTGAGTCAGGAAGATCCCCTGGAGAAGGGACTGGCTACAAACTCCAGTATTCTTGCCTGGAAAATTCCATAGACAGAGGAGCCTGGTGGGCTACAGTTAATGTGACTGCAAAGAGTCAGACATGACTGAGCGACTAACACTTTGACTTTCATCTACTGAAGCACATTTTTTAAACCTTATTGTGTAACAGTCCAAATATACACGTAAAGAGAAATATACCCACATACCCATTTCCCATCTTCAACGAATATCAGTTCAGAGTAACTTTTGTTCTATTAACCCTCCTACATAACTCCAACCCCTAATCCCCTTTATTATTTTGAACCAAATCACAGACATCTTATTACTTCATTAGTTCAGTAAGTATCTTAAAATAAAGATTCTTTTTAAAGTATGTAACTATAATATCATTAATCTACATAACTATAATAATTTCATAGTATCATTAAAATCCAGTGTGAAATATTCATAATTATCTCATAAGTGTTTTTATAGTTTTTTGAATCAATATTGAAACAATATCCACAGATTACATTTTTATGGATTTCTCACATCTTTTAAAAATTACAGCTTCTCCTCTTTTGTTTTCCCTTACAATTTATTTGTGAAGAAATTGAATTATTAATGATGTTCTATAGTATTTCTCACAGTCTGGATTTTGTTGCTTGATAACTCTATGGTAATATTTAACATCTTCTTCTACCACTGTACTTCTCATAAAGTGAGAGTTATACCTAGAAGCTTGATTTGACTTGTTGATACTTTATCAAAAAAATATTTCATAGAATGTATTTCATAATTCCCACAGGAGGCACACAGTGTCTGGTTTTCTCTCTGTGTGTGATACTAGTAGCCACTGATTATAATTACCTAGATCCACTCTTTTAATCAGTTCAGTTCAGTCGCTCAGTCGTGTCTGACTCTTTGCGACCCCATGAATCGCAGCACGCCAGGACTCCCTGTCCATCACCAACAGTCCGTGATGCCATCCAGCCATCTTATTCTCTGTCTTCCCTTCTCCTCCTGCCTCCAATCCCTCCCAGCATCAGAGTCTTTTCCAATGAGTCAATTCTTCGTATGAGGTGGCCAAAGTACTGGAGTTTCAGCTTTAGCATCATTCCTTCCAAAAAAATCCCAGGGCTGATCTTCAGAATGGACTGGTTGGATCTCCTTGCAGTCCAAGGGACTCTCAAGAGTCTTCTCCAACACCACAGTTCAAAAGCATCAATTCTTTGGTGCTCAGCCTTCTTCACAGTCCAACTCTCACATCCATACATGACCACAGGAAAAACCATAGCCTTGACTAGATGGACCTTAGTCAGCAAAGTAATGTCTCTGCTTTTGAATATGCTATCTAGGTTGGTCATAACTTTTCTTCCAAGGAGTAAGTGTCTTTTAATTTCATGGCTGCAGTCACCATCTGCAGTGATTTTAGAGCCCCCCAAAATAAAGTCTGACACTGTTTCCACTGCTTCCCCATCTATTTCCCATGAAGTGATGGGACCGGATGCCATGATCTTCGTTTTCTGAATGTTGAGCTTTAAGCTGACTTTTTCACTCTCTGCTTTCACTTTCATCAAGTGGCTTTTTAGTTCCTCTTCACTTTTTGCCATAGGGTGGTGTCATCTGCATATCTGAGGTTATTGATATTTCTCCTGGCAATCTTGACTCCAGCTTGTGTTTCTTCCAGTCCAGCGTTTCTCATGATGTACTCTGCATAGAAGTTAAATAAGCAGGGTGACAATGTACAGCCTTGATGCACTCCTTTTCCTATTTGGAACCAGCCTGTTGTTCCATGTCCAGTTCTAATTGTTGCTTCCTGACCTGCATACAGGTTTTGCCTGCAAAATGGTAATTCTTTATGTTTTAGCTGGGATACTTTTATAAAAATAAACCTCAAGATATTTGGTAATCATGAGGTTGTATAGGAGAAGCAGGTGGAATACTTAATTCTTTCTCTCATTACCAGTTTTCAGAAAAAAAAAAAAATTGAGAATTGGTTTTTTAGCAAACTTCAAGTTTGTCACTGGCTTTTTCTCCTCTTTATTGAAGTATAGTTGGTTTAAAATATTACATTAGTTTTAGGTGTACAACATACTGGCTCAATGTTTTTATAGATTATACTCCATTTAGTTATTACAGAATAATGGCTATATTTCACTGAGCTGTACAATGTATCCCTGTTGCCTATCTATTTTATACATAGTAGTTTGTAACTCAATTCCATGCTCCCCCTTTCCTTCCCTATTGTCAACCACTAGTTTGTTCCCATATCTGTGAGTTTGCTTCTATTCTCTTATATGTATTTGTTTTTATTTTTTAGATTCCATGTATAAGTGATGAGAGTTTCTGTCTTTGTCTGGCTAATTTCACTAAGCATAATATCTTCTACGATCATCATGCTGTTGGAAATGGCAGTGCTTCATTATTTTTTATGACTGAGTAATATTCCAGTGTGTGTGTGTGTGTCTCTGTACACATACACACATATATATACACATATATGCACACATACAGAGGGCTTCCCTGGTGGCTTAGATGGTAAAGAATCCACCTGCAATGCAGGAGACCTCGGTTCAATCCCTGGGTCGGGAAGACCCCCCTGGAGAAGGGAATGGCTACCCACTCTAGTATTCTTGCCTGGAGAATCCCATGGACAGAGGACCCTGGCGAGCTACACTCCATGGGTCACAAAGAGTCAGACACGTTGAGTGACTAACACTTTCACTTTTTCACACATATATATACAATCATCTTCTTTATCTTTCTGTCTGTTGATGGACACTTAGGTTGCTTCCATAGCTTGGTTATTATAAATAATGCTGCTATGAGCATTGAGGTGCATGCCTCTATTTTGTTTCCTTTTTTTCTGATATATACCGAGGAGTGGGATTGCTGAATGATATAGTTTTTAGTTTTTATGAGGAACCTCCATACTGTTTTCCACGGCAGTTGTACCAATTTACACACCCACCAACAGAATAGGACAGTTCTCTTTTCTCCACATTCTTGCCAACATTTGTTACTTGTCGTCTTTTTGGTGATTGCTATTCTGACACATGTGGGGTGATACTGTGCTTTTGATTTGCATTTCTCTGATGATTAGCAGTATTGAGAATCTTTTCATGTGCCTGTTGGTCACTGTATGTCTTCTTTGGAAAAATGTGTTAGGTTTTCATTCATTTCTTTAAATCATTTTTTGATAGTTGCAGCAGTGATTTATATATTTTAGATGTTAACCTCTTATTGGTCATACTATTTGCATATATTTTCTCCCATTCTGCAGACTGTCTTTTTGCTGTGTCCATGATTACCTCTGCTTTTAATTTTAATCTAATTAAAATTAGATTAATTAATCTAATTAATCCCATTTGTGTTTCTTTTTTAAATGTCATGTTATCATTGATTTTTCATATTTTTGATGTTTTAACCCATAAATTTTTTTATGCCTTTAGAATTCCCTGGTGGCTCAGACAGTAAAGCATCTGTCTACAATGCAGAGACCCGGGTTTGATCCCTGCATGGGGAAGATCTCCTGGAGAAGAAATGGCAACCCACTCCAGTATTCTTGCCTGGAAAATCCCATGGACAGAGGAGCCTGATAGGCTACAGTCCATGGGGTCGCAAAGAGTCAGACCCGACTGATCAACTTCACTTTCACTCTCTTTCAGATGCACAAAATGCCTCATCTTGGTCTAGTGGGAGTCTCTTCACATTGGTTCCTGAGTCCTTTTGGCATGGCCCCAATAGTTTCTGATAGCTTCCTTACTTTCTGGTATAATAAGGTATTTTAAGCTCATCTTGCATATTTTCTGTCATGGAGCTAGAATCTGTAATTTCTCGATTATGCCTCCTATAGTAGGTAAAGATCTTCAGATAACACAATTTGTATGCTGGTGGTGCTTCTTGCTACCAAATCTGTTGTTATTTTTAAGTCTTTTCAGTGTACGATGCTATATGTTATAAATATGTACTCATATTTCCAGTTCCAATGATAATACAGAGGTTAAATTTAAACTTTTTTATTTTATATTTTTTCTATCATGCTAAAACTCCTAGGTCCTAAAGATAGTGATTATGTTAAAGTGATCTTGCTTTACTATATTATATTAACTATATATAAAAATACATTGTATGTATAATAGTTTCAGAATAACAACATCAGTATCGTTATAATATTATTACATTAAACCATTTTAGAATTTCTTTCTACAGTTTTGTCCTTAAGGTGGCTTTGCAGGTGTTGCTAGTGGTAAGGAACCTGCCTGTCAATGAAGGAGACACAAGACATGAGGGTTCGATCCCTGGGTCAGGAAGATCCCATCGAGGAGGAAACGGCAACTCTTTCCTGTATTTTTTGCCTGGAAGATTCCATGAACAGGGAAGCCTGGTGGGCTGCAGTCCATGGGGTGGCAAAGAGTCAAAAATGACTGAGCTACTGAGCACAGCACACAGAGTGCTTAAGGTATACCCCCTCTAAAGATGTGTAGATAAACTACTCTGTTTAAATCACTTGAAAATGTTCCTCTCTATAAGCTCTGCCCACAAATTTATATCAATTTAACTTTTTTTTTCTTCTTTTTGGAGGGAATTTTTTTAAAATTTGCTGTATAACTGTGTAGACAAGGTTTATTCAGAGAAGTCTAGCTACTGTCCCTACCCCATTTATTTTGTTCATTCTCCTTCCATTCTTCACCTTCAAATTTTCTCTCTCATTGATATGAGGATGAATTGATTTAATGCATAGAGAGTGAACAGTCTATATTTTAGGTATTCAGAAAATGGCAGCTATCATCATGGGAAAGGCATATGACTGGTTATTGTCTCTGAAGTTTCCAGATTTAACTACTCTCTACCATACTCCATTGAGTGGCGACTTTCGTCTTCACTGAACCCTGATTTGTATATGTAAGTAATTTAAAACTACTTCTTCAGAAACATCAAGCTTCTACTTGTGTGTTAGACGTGTTATGGCTTTCCTCCGGTGACATATAAAGTGGGCAGGAAAGTTGTAAAAGTGAAAAAAGTCCAAGATTCAATGTTAGAAAAATGCTGGTTCAAATCTCAGATTTGTTATTTATTAGCTGTTTTATGAGATAAACTTCTTAGCCTCTCTGAGCCTTAATTTCCCACAAATATAACAGTGATGATCACGTCCAATATTATTAATGTAAGAATTAAATGAGCAGACATATAGAAAGTGACCGACATAGTACCTAGAATATACTGGTGTTCAAGGAAAGCTTTACTTTTTACCTTTTTTTTTTTTTTTTAAACTTAATCCATATGAAAACTATCAGCAGTGATAGGGAACAGACAGGTCTTTCTCTGAGCAGCACTTAACAAATTTCTGTTCTGTTTGCTTGTCCTAGAGAACTCATCCCTGTTCAGTTCAGTTGCTCAGTCGTGTCCGACTCTTTGTGACCCCATGGGCTGCAACACACCAGGCTTCCCTGTCCATCACCAACTCTCGGAGCTTGCTCAAACTCATGTCTGTCAAGTTGGTGATGCCATCCAACCATCTCATCCTCTTTCATCCCTTCTCCTCCTGGCCTCAATCTTTCCCAGCATCAGGGTCTTTTCCAATGAGTTCTTCATATCAGGTGGCCAAAATACTGCAGTTTCAGCTTCAGCATCAGTCTCTCCAATGATATTCAGGACTGATTTCCTTTAGGATGGAATGGTTGGATCTCCTTGCAGTCCAAGGGACCCTCAAGAGTCTTCTCCAACACCACATTTCAAAAGCATCAATTCTTTGGCACTCAGCTTTCTTTATAGTCCCACTCTCACATCCATACATGACTACTGGAAAAACCAAGATTTGACTAGACAGACCTTTGTTGGCAAAGTAATGTCTTTGCTTTTTAATATGCTGTCTAGGTTGGTCATAGCATTTCTTTCAAGGAGCAAGCATCTTTAAATTTCATGGCTGCTTTAACCATCTGCTGTGATTTTGGAGCCCCCAAATATAAAGTCTGTCACTGTTTCCATTGTTTCCCCATCTATTTGCCATGAAGTGATGGGGCTGGATGCCATGATCTTAGTTTTCTGAATGTTGAGTTTTAAGCCAACTTTTTCACTCTCCTCTTTCACTTTCATCAACAGGCTCTTTCGTTCTTCACTTTCTGCCCTAAGGGTGGTATCATCTGCGTATCTGAGGTTACGGATATTTCTCCCAGCAATCTTGATTCCAGCTTGAGCTTCATCCAGCCTGAAATTTCGCATGATGTACTCTGCATATAAATTAAATAAGCAGGTGACAATATACAGCATTGACTTACTTCTTTCCCCATTTGGAACCAGTCTGTTGTTCCATGTCCAGTTTGAACTGTTGCTTCTTGACCTGCATACAGATTTCTCAGGAGGCAGGTTAGGTGGTCTGGTATTTCTGTCTCTTGAAGAATTTTCCATAGTTTGTTGTGATCCACACAGTCAAAGGGTTTGGCATAGTAAATAAAGCAGAAGTAGATGCTTTTTTTTGGAATTCTCTTGTTTTTTTGATGATCCAACAGATGTTGGCAATTTGATCTCTGCTTCCTCTGCCTTTTCTAAATCCACCTTGACATCTGGAAGTTCATGGTTCACGTACTGTTGAAGCCTGGCTTGGAGGATTTTGACCATTACTTTGCTAGCATGTGAGATGACTGCAATTGTGCAGTAGTTTGAACCTTCTTTGGCATTGTCTTTCTTTGGGATTGGGATGAAAACTGACCATTTCCAGTCCTGGGGCCACTGTTGAATTTTTCAACTGGCAGAGTTTTGCTGGCAGATTGAGTGGAACACTTTTACAGCATCATCTTTTAGGATTTGAAATAGCTCAACTGGAGTTCCATCACCTCCACTAGTTTTGTTCGTAGTGATGCTTCCTAAGGCACACTTGACTTCAGATTCCAGGATGTCTGGCTCTAGGTGAGTGATCACACCATCGTGATTAACTGGGTCATGAAGATCTTTTTTGTATAGTTCTTCTGTGTATTCTTGCCACCTCTTCTTAATATCTTTTGCTTCTGTTAACTCCCTACCATTTCTGTCCTTTATTGTGCCCATCTTTGCATGAAATGTTTCCTTGGTATCTCTAATTTTCTTGAAGAGATCTCTAGTCTTTCCCATTCTATTGTTTTCCTCTATTTCTTTGCACTGATCACTGAGGACAGATTTCTTATCTCTCCTAGCTATTCTTTGGAATTCTGCGTTCAAACTGGTATATCTTTCCCTTTCTCCTTTGCCTTTTGTTTCTCTTTTCTCAGCTATCTGTAAGGCCTCCTCTGACATTCATTTTGTTTTTTTTGCATTTCTTTTTCTTGGGGATGGTCTTGATGACTGCCTCCTGTACAATGTCATGAACCTCTGTCCATACTTCTTCAGGCACTCTGTCTATCAGATCTAAACCTTTTAATTTATTTGTCACTTCCACTGTATAATTCTGTGGGATTTGATTTAGGTCATACCTGAAAGGTCTAGTGGTTTTCCCTACTTTCTTCAACTTCAGTCTGAATTTGGCAATAAGGAGTTCATGATCTAAGCCACAGTCAGCTCCTGGTTTTGTTTTTGCTGACTGTATGAAGCTTCTCCATCTTTGGTTGCAAAGAATATAATCAATCTGATTTTGGTACTGACCACCTGGTGATGTCCATGTGGAGAGTCTTCTCTTGTGTTGTTGGAAGAGGATGTTTGCTATGACCAGTGCATTCTCTTGGCAAAACTCTATTAGCCTTTGCCCTGCTTCATTCTGTACTCCAAGGCCAAATTTGCCTGTTACTCCAGGTGTTTCTTGCCTTCCTACTTTTGCATTCCAGTTCCCTATAATGAAAAGGACATCTTTTTTTGGGTGTTAGTTCTAGACAGTCTTATAAGTCTTCATAGAACCATTCAACTTCAGCTTCTTCAGCAATACTGGTTGGGGCATAGACTTGGATTACTGTGATACTGAATGGTTTGCCTTGGAAACAGAGATCATTCTGTTATTTTTAAGACTGCATCCAAGGACTGCACTTTGGACTCTTGTTGACTGTGATAGCTACTCCATTTCTTCTAAGGGATTCGTGCCCACAGTAGCAGATATAATGGTCATCTGAGTTAAATTCATCCCTGTACCATTGCCCATCCATTTTCACGCTATGTGCACCTCCAGATTCCCACTCCACCCTGCTCGTTGCCTCTGAACACTGACCTACAGGAAATGACTGTATCAAAGGGATCCATGTCCTCTAGCTTCCTGCTGAGTCTGGTCAAAGGCCAGGAGATTTGTGAATTGATCAAGGAATTTGTGGAGAAGGCAATGGCACCCCACTCCAGTGTTCTTGCCTGGAGAATTCCAGGGTGGCGACCCCCTGTCTATGGGGTCGCACAGAGTCGGACATGACTGAAGCTACTTAGCAGCAGCAGCAGCAGCAAGGGATTTGTTCCTCTCGCTCCCTTTCCTGTAAGGGTGCTCCTTCAATTGTTCCTCTTCGGAAGTCCTGTACTGCCTCGTGTTGATTTCCCTGAATTATCCCCACACCTTTGTGAGGAGTCCTGCAACTCCAATTACCCAGTTTGAGTGGTGCCATCTGTTTCCTGCAGGGACTCTGATTGATACAATTTCCAATCAAGAAAATGATGAGACTGTTAGTCTAAGGAGCACATCTTGCCTCAATTCCTTCAGTTATTTTGAAGTCCTAGAAGTGAAAGTGTTAGTCGCTGAGTTGTGTCTGACTCTTCATAGCCCCATGGACTGCAGTCCACTAGGCTTCTCTGTCCATGAAATTCTGTAGGCAAGAATACTGCAGTGGGTTGCCATTCCCTTCTCCCATCCCAGGGATCAGACCCAGGTCTCCTGCATTGCAGGCAGACTCTTTACAGTCTGAGCCACTAGGGAAGTCCTTCTGAAGTCCTAAACTCACATAAATTTGGAGTTATTGAAAAGCAGAATACCTAGACTTCAGGAAATTATCCCAAACAGCAAGTCACTCAACCAGTTTTGCTTGAACCTCTCTGTCCTCAGTTGTTAACCTAGGGTCAGTACAGGATATGGTCACATGCTATGTCCATTCCTGCAAGTTTAATAAATGTCCTATTGAATACAGCATCCATTATTGTGGTCAATGTCTGTGATATGGTAACGTGAAAAAAGATATATGCTGGAACTACTGCTCTGTAATTTACTGGTTACCAAACCATATTTCTCTGAGCTTCAATCTATTCTTCTGTAAAATGAGACAGAAATACTTATAAATTTGTATTAGTGAGGGGAAAAAAACTTTCTAAAGAGCTCCATAAATATTCATGCATAGTATGAATATATTAAACTTCTTTAAAAATTTAGTACTTAAAGAAAAGTGAAGTTTACTTTCTTTCTTTACTAGCTTACTAATACTAAAGTAAGCTTTGCTTACTCTGTCCTGTTGAAAACAAGTATATGACTCAGTAGCTTATAAGAAATGCACAATTAACTGTAATATTTCATTACACTTTGCTAGTATTTTTATACCTTGTCTTTCTACATGATTTTCATTCCTATTTTGACAAGGAATGTTATATGCATGTACATGTACATGCATGCTATATTTTAAGGTATATAAAATTATTTGGGTGAAGAAGGATGGGGTCTAAACAAGCCAATACATTTTAAAAAAATAATTTATACATAACTGTACAGATTCTGGGGTGAAGACTCTCACATCTTTCAGCAACATTCCTCTTAATTCTGCACCCAAGCAGTGTTCATAGTGATGGTCCCAGCCTTCCATGTTTATGATTCATTATTTGAAAATCAGCAAGATTGACATCTGTCTACCCATAAAAAGGTGTTGTATAAGTATTATTATAATACATATTTTATATATATATATGTATATATATATATAAATAAAACAATCCCTGTCCTACATTTTATTGGTACAAGAAGAATAGGAGAAAGGGAAGGAAGAGAAGAAGGAAGTGAGGTAAAAAGGGGAGGAGAAGGTTGTAATATCCATTTCAAGCTTTTTTCAATTTTCATTCCCAAGTAAGGGTCTAGAATTATTACCATCAGTACAGCATATTCACCTCTGCCCATCAATGTTCTTCTATTGGTTCCTGTGTCACCATATGACTCTGTTCATGAATATTTTGTTCTTATTCCACAGAGAGAGGAGCTCAGTTCAGCTCCCTCCTAGCCAATCACCACTGCTTACAGGAGATCACATCCTTTCTCCAAGTCCAATCAAATCCAGGACTTTTGAGACACCACTGCCTAATATTCAAATCAATAGGACAGAAGTTAGAACATAAGCTTTATCTGTTAGAATAAAGTGACATGCTTGAACTATAAGATCTGCTACCTTATTTGGGGCAAAAGAAAAATTTTGAGTGAAGAACAGGTATAAATGTGTCTATTATCAAAAGAAATATAGAACTGTCTCAGACAGTTGTAAGTCCAAGTGGAGATGGTAGGTTTTTAAATACACTCCCCAGGCCAAACAAAGACCTTATTTGTGTATGGTGAGGTATGATTTACCAAAGAAGGGTGCTCACTGTCCTACCTGAGACATCCTCTTGAAAGACACCTGCGGCACTATTTTGCAATGTAAAGCACCAGGTCATTAAGGGCTCCGTCAATCAAGTGACTGATCCCTCCAGATACGGCTGGTGAATAAAGAAGACACTTCTCAATTTCAGACTGAAAGTCACACTCCACCTGCTCTGAACTCTTGGGTTTTTGAGAAAACAGAAGTTAACCTCATCTACTTCCATGCCAAAAGGATTTGAGACTTTAGGAATTCTTTCACCCAAGCAGAAGCTGATTCTTCAGGTATGTTTCAAAACACTTCTGGATTCCTTTATCACTTCATCATTGGATGACTATTGGTAGAGAAATATGGTGTCCAGTGCCATATTTAATTTTTTGATAATTTAGTTTTTATTCTATTTCGAGGTATAGTTGATTTCCAATGTTGTGTTAGTTTCAGGTGTGCAGCTAAGTGATTCAGTTATATAAATACATATATCCATTCTTTTTCAGATTCTTTTCCCATATAGATGAATACAGAATATTAAGTAGAGTTTCCTGTGCTATGCAGTAGGTCCTTATTGATCTATTTTTTATAAAGTAGTGTACATGTATTAATTCCAAACTCCTAATTCATCCCTCCCCAGAGCATTTCCCCTTTGGTAACCAT
Source organism: Cephalophus harveyi (assembly GCA_006410635.1). NCBI lineage: Eukaryota > Metazoa > Chordata > Mammalia > Artiodactyla > Bovidae > Cephalophus > Cephalophus harveyi. The sequence continues at coordinate 300,839 of SJYT01056330.1, forward strand.
ACAGTTTTCCAAGTCTGTGAATCTGTTTTGTAAATAAGTTCATTTGTATATATTTTTAGATTCCACATATAAGTGATATCATATATTGTTTTTCTATGATTTACTTCACTCAGTATGACAATCTCTAGGTCCATCCATGTTGCTACAAAACGCATTACTTCATTCTTTTTATGGATGAGTAGTATTCCATTCTAAATATATGCCGCATCTTCTTTATTCATTCGTTTGTTGATGGACATTTAGGTTGCTTCCATGTCTTGGCTATTGTAAATAGTGCTGTAATAAACACTGATGCTGGATGGATCTTTTAGAATTGTAGTTTTCTCTGGATGTATGCCCGGGAGTGGGACTGCTGGATCATATGGTAGGTTCCATTTTAGCATTTTAAGGAACCTCCATACTGTTCTCTATAATGGTTGTATCAGTTTGCCTTTCCACCAACAGTGTAGGAGGGTTCCCTTTTCTCCACACCATCTCCAGCATTTACAGTTTGTAGACTTTTTGATGATAGCCATTCTGATTGGTGTGAGCTGATACTTCATTGTAGTTTTGATTTGCATTTCTCTAATAATTAGTGATATTGAACATCTTTTCATGTGCTGTTTGGCCATCTGTATGTATTCTTTAGAGAAATAACTATCTAGATGTTCTGCCCATTTTTTTGATTGGCTTATTTGTTTTTATGATATTGAGCTGCATGAGCTATTTGTATATTTGGAGATTAATTGCATATTGGTCACTTCTTTTGCAAATATTTTCTCCCATTCTGTGGGTGCTGTTTTCATTTTATTTAGTTTCCTTTGCTGTGCAGAAGCTTTTAAGTTTAATTAGTTCCCATTTGTGTGTGTTTTTATTTTCATTATTTTAGGAGGTGAACCCAAAAGATCTTGCTGTGACTTATTTCAGAGCATGTTCTGCCTCGGTTTTCCTCTAAGAGTTTTATAGTGTCTGGCCTTACATTTAAATCTTTAACACATTTTGAGCTTCTTTTTGTGCATGGTGTTAGAGAATTTTCAAATTTCATTCTTTTACATAAAGCTAGGCAGTTTTCCCAGCACTACTTATTGAAGACACTGTCTTCCAGTTATTTGCTTGCTCTACTTTGATCCTGTTCCATTGATCCATATTTGTTTTTATGCCAGTACCATACTGTTATGATGACTGTTGTAGTCAGACTGTGTAGTCTGAAGTCAGGAACTCCGATTCCTACCGCTCCACTTTTCTTTCTCAGGACTGCTGTGGCCCAGTACCATATAATAATAAAACACTTATGTTTCTGAAGATATAGCTAAAGAAAGTGAAAACAAAATATTAGTCGCTCAATTGTGTTTATCTCTTTGCCACCCCATGGACTGTAGCCTGCCAGGCTCCTCTGTTCATGGAATTCTCCCACAAGAATACTGTAGTGGGTAGCCATTCCCTTCTCCAGGGGATCTTTTCAACCCATGGATCAAACCTAGGTCTCCTGCATTACAGGCAGATTCTTTACTATCTGAGCCACCAGGGAAGCCCATAGCTAAATAATCAAACCCTAAAATTTTTCAATCAGAGAGCAAATTGAAAAAAATCATGCAATCAACACCTGTATTAAATCATCTAGATTGTATCATTAACTTTTCTTAGACTTGCATTCATTACATACCTATCTATTCATCCCTCTCTATTACACATATCATTCTATCTATTTTTGAGGTATTTTAAAGCAAATTGCAGATACTTGACTCTCTCTAAATACTTCACCATGTGCATTATTAATAGAGCTCAATAACTGCTCAACAGTTATTTTCTTTGGATATAAAATTTCCATACCGTGAAATACACAAATCTTTACTTTCGTCGCATTTTGATAATGCATACATCTGTTGTAACCCAAGCCCCCTATTAAGATAGGGATATTACCATAACCCCAGACAGTTTCTTTTTCCCCTTTCCAGTCAATCACTATCCCTACTACTCTGGAGATAAACTTTGTTCTGATATTTTTTCCTGAAAAAAAAAAAAAATTGTATTTGCTTGTTCTAGAATGTCATATAAATAAAACTGTGCAGTATGCATCCTTTGTATGAGACTTTTTCACTCAGCTGAGTGTTCAGCAGATTTATCCATGTCAATGCATGCACAAACAGTAAGTCTTTCTGCTTTCTTGTTGAGTAGTATGCTACTGTATGAATATCAATGTGCTTATCTATTGTCCTGTGGATTGACACCTGGGATCTCCATATTGTGCTGTTATCTTCTAATTTATTTTGGGTAAATAACTAGGGTTGGGATTGCTGGGTTTTAGCTACAAGTCACTTTTTGGTGATTGCTTTATGGATGACAATACTCACTCTTAATTTTTCAAAGTCTACTTTAGAAAACTTGCAACTATAAAAGTCCATTTAGTCCTTTTAATCCATAAGCCTATAGGTCTCAAAAACATTACAAGTTTTGCTTTAAATATTTATATATATTTTAAAGAAATTAAGAGGAAAAAAAATAATTTTATATGTACCCCCATAATTTATTGATGACAATACTCACTCTTAATTTTTCAAAGTCTACTTTAGAAAATTTGCAACTATAAAAGTCCATTTAGTCCTTTTAATCCATAAGCCTATAGGTCTCAAAAACATTACAAGTTTTGCTTTAAATATTTATATATATTTTAAAGAAATTAAGAGGAAAAAAAATAATTTTATATGTACCCCCATAGTTATCAGTTATTCCAACTTCTTTTTGAGGCACCAAGTATCATTTTGTCTCATTTTTTATCAGCCTAAAGAACTTCCTTTTGTACTCCTTGTAGTGCAAATCTGAAGTCAATGAATTCAATTTTGCTTTCTCTAAAAATGTATTTACCTTCTGAAGATTATTATTTTTTATGGATACAGAGTTCTATTTTTTCCAGATTTATTGAAGCATGATTGACAAATTATATATGTTTAGAGTATATGTTTGATATTCATATACTGTGAAGAAGTTATTACCACAATCAAGTAATTAACATATCCATCATCTCACATAGTTACCATGCTTGTGTATCTCTATGTGGTGAGGATACCTGAAATCTACCTCTTTATAAGTTTCAAGTTTAGAACATATTATTATTTACATTAGTCATCATGTGCATTAGCTCTCTAGAATTTATCCATCTAATAATTGGAAATTTGTGCCCTTGCTAATTATCACTTCTTGTCCCCCACCCGTAAGCCTTTGGTAATCATCATTTTTCTCTGTTTCTTTGAGTTCAGATTAATTTTTTCCCCTTAGGTTTCACATACCAGTGAGATAGTGCAATACATATCTTTCTGTGTCTGGCTTCCTTTACTCAGCATAATGTCCTCCAGTATTACAGAGAATATTTTCACTACCCTAAAAATCATCTGTGCTCTGTTTACCCAAACCCTGCAACCACTGATCTTTTAATTCTCATATTTTTAAGTCTTCCAAAATATCTTTTATAGTTGCAATCATACAGTGTGCAGCCTTTTCAGATTGGCCTCTTTTGATTCATAATGTGCATTTAGGTTCCTCTGTGTCTTTTCATGGCTTGATAGTTCATTTATTTTTTACCAATGAATAATATGTCATTTCCTGGACAGTTTACTTATCCATTCACCCCACTGAAGGACATTTCAGTTGCTTCTGAGCTTTGTCAATTTAAATAAAGCTCCTATAAAATCCATGTTGATGTATTTTGTGGACATAAGTTTTCAGTTCACCTGGGTTAATATTAAGATTGCTGGATCATATGTTTGAGTCTGTTCAGTTTTTTAAGAAATGGTCAAACTTTCTCCTAATTTTCCATATTATTTTCCATTTCTACCAACGAATGATAGTTCTTGTTCTCCACATCCTTGCCAGCATCTGGTGTTGTCAGTGTTCCAGATTTGGGCTGTTTTAATGGATGTGTTACTATGTTACCGTTGTTTTACTTTGCATTTCCCTGATAACATATACTATAAAGTACCTTTTCCTATGTTTATTTTCTATCTGCATATCTTCTTTCATGAGTAAATATATATTTTTATGTCTAGAATTAGAGTTTCCTTTGGGTTCTTCCTAATACACTCTTTTTCTGAGAGAAACATCTCTGACATTTCTGATCTTTTTCTTTGTTTCAAGCATACTTTTCTTACCTCATTTCTTTTAGTCATTAAAATCCTACTTTAAAGTCTTTAAATAATACAGTTGTTTCTGCTCCCTCTCCAACAAAATAGCAATTTCATCTAGTTTTCAATGCATGCATGCTCAGTTGCATCCGACTCTTTGTGACCCTATAGGCTCCTCTATCTGTGGGATTCTCCAGGCAGAATACTGGAGTGGGTTGCCATGCCCTCCTCCATGGGAGGGTCTCCTGCATTGCAGGCAGATTCTTTACCACTGAGCCACCAGAGAAGCCCCTTAGTTTTGAATACAAATGCCTAAAGTTATACAAAAAAGCAATGAATATATCCCTAAAATTATTCTGATATTTATAACAATAGCTATTATATGTGACCAATAAAAAAAAAAAAATAATGGCTAACTCCATATCTCACAGTAAGATTCTTCTGCTACAGCTACTTCCAGATATCTGAGAAGACTGGCCAAGAAGGTGGAGTAGAAAGATGCTGAGTTCATCTCCTCTCGCGAGTGCAGCAAAATCTCAACTATCTGCAGAACAACCATCAATGAAAACAAACAGGACCTACCAGAAAAGATCTTCTGCAACTAAAGACATAAAGAAGAAACTTTATCAAATGGGTAGGAGGGGCAGACTTGCACTATAATTAAATCCTATACCACTGGGTGGGCAACCCACAAGCTGAGAGAATAATTATATTGCAGACTTTCTCCCCTAAAAGCAAGAGCTCTGACCCCTAAATTGAGCTTCTCAGCCCAGGAATCCTGTACCGGAAAGATGAGCCCTTAGAGCACATGGCTTTGAAGACAAGTGGGGCTTCCTCTTGAAAGTCTCGTAGGACTGAAAGAAATAGAAACTTCATTCTTAAAGGGTGCACATAAAATCTCAGATGCACTGGGATCCAGAGCAAAAGCAGGATTTTGATAGAAACCTGGGCCAGACCTACCTGCTGCTCTGTGGGAGAGGTGGGGTGGAGGGGCCGCTGTGGCTCAGCCAGGGGACTTAGACTATGGTGGCAGTCACATTGGGAATGTTCTACTCTGTGGACACTGCTACTGGCATTGTGGGATCCTCCGTCTAGCTCATTAGCGCTAAGATCTGTTCCTGAAAGTCTGTAGGCAATAGTGCTGAGGATGCCTCAGGCAAAACAAGTATCTGGGTGGGGACACAGCCCCACACAGTAGCAGTCAGGCTGCCTGAAGACTTTTTTGAGCCCACAGGTGCCTCTAGACTAGACTCACTCACAGGGGGAAGACACTAGACACAGGAAATCCACAATCCCAGATTACAGACCCAGGCCACCCACAGTAGGCCAAACTCTACCCCAGGACCAAACGCGCCTTGTCCACTAGCATGTCAGGACCAGCTTTGGGACACACCAGACTCCATACCCAACTGTGTCAGGAGCCAGCCCCCCTCATCAGCTCTCTAGGATCCCTGGGCCCTGCAGCCAGACTGTAGGACCCAGCTCTGCCTGTCAGTAGTCCAGCATTAACCACAGGGCCTGGCTTCACCCACCAGTGGGTGGGCAACAGCCCTGGAGTCTTCTGGATGCTGAGTCTGCCCACCAGTGAGGGTCCTAGGGTCCCCTAGTGTTCTTTGGCCAGCCACCTCATGACCAGATCACATCTGGCAGGGCCTTGCAACCAACCAGGCCAGGGGCCAACCAAGCCTACCAGACTGCTCACATAGTCAGCCCACCATAAAAGAAGGGCCCGCACTGCAACTGGCCAAGAAGGTGGAGTAGAAAGATGCTGAGTTCATCTCCTCTCGCGAGTGCAGCAAAATCTCAACTATCTGCAGAACAACCATCAATGAAAACAAACAGGACCTACCAGAAAAGATCTTCTGCAACTAAAGACATAAAGAAGAAACTTTATCAAATGGGTAGGAGGGGCAGACTTGCACTATAATTAAATCCTATACCACTGGGTGGGCAACCCACAAGCTGAGAGAATAATTATATTGCAGACTTTCTCCCCTAAAAGCAAGAGCTCTGACCCCTAAATTGAGCTTCTCAGCCCAGGAATCCTGTACCGGAAAGATGAGCCCTTAGAGCACATGGCTTTGAAGACAAGTGGGGCTTCCTCTTGAAAGTCTCGTAGGACTGAAAGAAATAGAAACTTCATTCTTAAAGGGTGCACATAAAATCTCAGATGCACTGGGATCCAGAGCAAAAGCAGGATTTTGATAGAAACCTGGGCCAGACCTACCTGCTGCTCTGTGGGAGAGGTGGGGTGGAGGGGCCGCTGTGGCTCAGCCAGGGGACTTAGACTATGGTGGCAGTCACATTGGGAATGTTCTACTCTGTGGACACTGCTACTGGCATTGTGGGATCCTCCGTCTAGCTCATTAGCGCTAAGATCTGTTCCTGAAAGTCTGTAGGCAATAGTGCTGAGGATGCCTCAGGCAAAACAAGTATCTGGGTGGGGACACAGCCCCACACAGTAGCAGTCAGGCTGCCTGAAGACTTTTTTGAGCCCACAGGTGCCTCTAGACTAGACTCACTCACAGGGGGAAGACACTAGACACAGGAAATCCACAATCCCAGATTACAGACCCAGGCCACCCACAGTAGGCCAAACTCTACCCCAGGACCAAACGCGCCTTGTCCACTAGCATGTCAGGACCAGCTTTGGGACACACCAGACTCCATACCCAACTGTGTCAGGAGCCAGCCCCCCTCATCAGCTCTCTAGGATCCCTGGGCCCTGCAGCCAGACTGTAGGACCCAGCTCTGCCTGTCAGTAGTCCAGCATTAACCACAGGGCCTGGCTTCACCCACCAGTGGGTGGGCAACAGCCCTGGAGTCTTCTGGATGCTGAGTCTGCCCACCAGTGAGGGTCCTAGGGTCCCCTAGTGTTCTTTGGCCAGCCACTTCATGACCAGATCCCATCTGGCAGGGCCTTGCAACCAACCAGGCCAGGGGCCAACCAAGCCTACCAGACTGCTCACATAGTCAGCCCACCATAAAAGAAGGGCCCGCACTGCCCTCTTAAGGGCAGCCCTAGAACACAGAGCTTGGGTGACAAGACGGGTGTGCCCTGCTGGCATGCACTGGCTGCCTCCTACAGAAGGCTACTTCTCCAAGGTCAAGAAATGTAACTAGTGCATCACATATATAAAGATACAAATAGCAACTTACTTAGATGAAATGAGGTGGCAGAAGAACAGGTTCCAGAAGGAAGAAGACAAAACCTGAAAAGAACTAAGTAAAGTGGAGATAGGCAATCTACCCAAGAAAGAGTTCAGAGTGATGATAAGAATGACCAAAGAACTCAGGAGGAGAGCAGACAGATGCACAGAGCAAGAAGTTAGAAGGTTGTAATGAGTTAGAAAACAGGACAAACTGAGATGAAGAATACAACAACTGAAATAAAAAACTAGAAGGAATCAACAGTGGACAGTGATACAGAGGTATGGGTCAGTGAGGTGGGTGATGGAGCACCAGAAATCACTGCCGCTTAACAGACAAAAAGAATGAGGCGAAATAAACACAGTTTAACAGACATCTGGCACAACATCAAGGACACTAATATTTGCATTACAGGGGGTCCCAGAAGGTTGAGAGACAGAGGCCCAAAGATCATCTAGCTGAGGTTGGAACACAAGGATGGATACATATTTTTCAAAGGAAATAAATTATAGATCACCTATCCTATAATGTTTAACTTATCAAGAGTTTTATCTCTCTTGCAGGAAATATTGGTAATAGGGCTTGCATACATAGAAAATTAAGTGTAAACTCCCAAACAAGGTAATTATTAACTCCAGGCAAAACAAAAACCTGAACCAGAAGAAAAGCCTAAACTATGTAGTATACTTACTGAGCTGTGAATAATAATGTAATAATGATGTAAATAGTGAATATAAATTTAGTCCCAGATTATGATATATCTGCATTGAAAGGATGGTCAGAGAGAACTAGGATATATCATTTGTACAGACAAGAGAGTGGGGAAATGAAGGGAACATGGAAGGAAAACTAAATCTCTCTCTTACTTAGTAGGAAACTGAGAGTATATGAAATTTAAAAATCAAAGAAGGAACACAGAAGCATATAATTTAGAAACATGAAATTAAATATTAGAATACACCATTACAAAAGTTGAGCATGGTTATCTTTAGGTACCAGGACCGGAAGGGTAAGAAAGATGAGACAGACCAATGCTATTCTTTGCTAGCAGTCCTTCTTTCCTAGTGGAAGTTTACACTATGCATATGTATTATTTTGCTTAAAAGTAAAATAAAGAGACAAAAGATAAGAAGAAGAAATATAGATGGCCAATAGAAACATGAAAACATGCTCACCCTCACTAATTATCAGAGAAATGCAAATCAAAACTACAATGACGTACTACCTACACTGATAAGAATGGCCATCATTAAAAAGTCTACAGATAACATGCTGGAGAGGGTGTGAAGAAAAGGGAACACTTATACAACACTGTTGGACGTCCCAGGTGGAGCCTAGTGGTAAAGAATCAGCCTCCCAACACAGGAGACAAAAGAGATGTGGATTCAATCCCTGAAGATCCTTGAGGGCACAGCAACCCACTCCAGTATTCTTGCCTAGAGAATCCTCTTGCCTAGGGGAGCCTGGCAGGTTCACAGGGTTGCAAAGAGTTGAATACAACTGAAGCAACTTAACATACATTGTTGGTGGAAATGTAAATTGGTGCAGCCACTCTGGAAAACAGTTTTTAGTTTCTCAAAAACCTAAAAACAGAAACAAGATATGACCCAGCAATTCTACTTTTGGGTATATATCAAAAAAAGCAAAAACACTAATTAGAAAAGATCCATGCACCCAATGTTCATTTACAATTGCCAAGGTATGGAAGCGACCTCAGTGTTCATCAACAAATGAATGCATAAAGAAGATGCAAAAACACACATACACAATGAAATACTACTCAACCATAAAAAATAACAAAAATTTTGCCATTTGCAGCAACATGGATGGACTTGGAAGGCATTATGCCAAGTGCAGTAAGTCAGAGAAAGATTATATGATATCACTTTTTTGTGGAATCTAAAAAAATATAATAATCTAGTGAATATAACAAAAAAGAAACAGACTCATGGGTATAAAGAACAAACTAGTGGTTCCCAATGGGGAGAGGGAAGGAAGGAGGGGCCATATAAGGGTAGAGAAATAAGAGGTACAAACAATTAGGTATAAAAGAATCTACAAAGATATAATATACAACATGGGTGCTATATAGCCAATGTTTTCTAATAACTATAATTGGAATATAACCTTTAAAAATTCTGAATCACTATATTATATACCGAAAACATAATATTGTACAGCAACTATACTTCCGTAGAAAATCTGTAAACAAAAAAGCCAAATATATGAAAACTTACCTCCAATGGCATGTCAATACATATATTTTTCTAATAATTAGTTTTATGTGTCAACTTGGCTAGGCTGTAATACTCTGTTATTCAGTTAAACACTAATCTAGATGTTATTGTAAAGATGTTTTGTAGAAATGATTAAGCTCTACAATTAGTAGACTTTAAGTTATCTTCAATAACCTTGGTGGGACTCATTAACTAGCTGAAAGCATTAACAGTAAAACCAAAGTTTCACTAAAGGAAAAGAAAGCCCATGTATAGAATGCAGATTCATCCCCTGCCCAAGATTTTCTAGCCTGCCAGCCTACCCTAGAAATATATTAACATTAAATAGACATATGGATAAAGAACATATGGAAGAGAGCCTTATCTTTGGTGGTAGGTTTTGGGGAAAGTGTCCAGTAAAGGTTACACTGAGATTTAAAGGGATGTGAAGGTTACCGAGATGCTCTTCAGGTAAAAGATGGAAGAAGGGTAATTTGCAACTAGGTACTTACGTAGGGAAGACAAGAGTGTGCGAAAACTCTCTGTATTGAGGGAAAAGTCAGTACACTCTGGCTGAAACACAAGAGCAAGATGACAGTGGCAAGAAATGTGACTGGAACGGCAGCTTAAAGCCTAGGAATAAACTACCTTGAAGGTCTTGCTAAGAGTTTTGAATTTGGTTCCCTCCCCTGGTTGTTAGGAAACCCTAGAGGACTTTGGAATAGGGTGATGATGTAACCAGATAGATGTAAATTGGTAATGGTTTGGAAGGCGAAGAACAAAAGATAGAGATATCAGTCATGCTGTTTTTATTTTCACTTTCTCTCTAGATTCAGTTTCAAGCCCTTTTGACTAGTTTGATCTCCCAACAAAGCCCAACTTCTCCATCTTTTAGAAATGCAGAGCAATAGGTTGAGCCCAGAGCAATCAACAAGACTGGATAAATTCTGTTCAAGTGAATTTTAAATAGTAAGCAGAGGCGGTGTGAGCTAGGAAGGTCCCAGCAGTAGGTCTAGGCATGGAAACGCCAGCCTTTGGACAGGTCAGGGCAACAGAGGTGATGCTTGAGAGCAAGTCATACAAAAGTAATCTCTGATCCTAAAGCAAAGACTGTTCACTCTCTGCCCTCTGCAATGCTCCCAGAACCACATGGTGAGACACATTTGGGGAATGTGTCTATACTCAGAATTTCTCAATTGCACTTTGCCTTTTATTAAGAAAGGTGTAGAGTTACCAGGCTTTCTGGGTGGTTCTTACATTATTCATGCTTATACAGAGCACCTCCAGATGACTCCAAGGCTATGGAAATTATACCCGAGAAGAAAGATACAGAGAAGAGCACATACCCTTTTGTGTGTTACCAACAATTATTGCATAGCCCAAATGAGTGTGTGAAGTGGTTATAAAAAAAAAAAAAAAAAAAACAATTAGGTATAAAAGAATCTACAAAGATATAATATACAACATGGGTGCTATATAGCCAATGTTTTCTAATAACTATAATTGGAATATAACCTTTAAAAATTCTGAATCACTATATTATATACCGAAAACATAATATTGTACAGCAACTATACTTCCGTAGAAAATCTGTAAACAAAAAAGCCAAATATATGAAAACTTACCTCCAATGGCATGTCAATACATATATTTTTCTAATAATTAGTTTTATGTGTCAACTTGGCTAGGCTGTAATACTCTGTTATTCAGTTAAACACTAATCTAGATGTTATTGTAAAGATGTTTTGTAGAAATGATTAAGCTCTACAATTAGTAGACTTTAAGTTATCTTCAATAACCTTGGTGGGACTCATTAACTAGCTGAAAGCATTAACAGTAAAACCAAAGTTTCACTAAAGGAAAAGAAAGCCCATGTATAGAATGCAGATTCATCCCCTGCCCAAGATTTTCTAGCCTGCCAGCCTACCCTAGAAATATATTAACATTAAATAGACATATGGATAAAGAACATATGGAAGAGAGCCTTATCTTTGGTGGTAGGTGTTGGGGAAAGTGTCCAGTAAAGGTTACACTGAGATTTAAAGGGATGTGAAGGTTACCGAGATGCTCTTCAGGTAAAAGATGGAAGAAGGGTAATTTGCAACTAGGTACTTACGTAGGGAAGACAAGAGTGTGCGAAAACTCTCTGTATTGAGGGAAAAGTCAGTACACTCTGGCTGAAACACAAGAGCAAGATGACAGTGGCAAGAAATGTGACTGGAACGGCAGCTTAAAGCCTAGGAATAAACTACCTTGAAGGTCTTGCTAAGAGTTTTGAATTTGGTTCCCTCCCCTGGTTGTTAGGAAACCCTAGAGGACTTTGGAATAGGGTGATGATGTAACCAGATAGATGTAAATTGGTAATGGTTTGGAAGGCGAAGAACAAAAGATAGAGATATCAGTCATGCTGTTTTTATTTTCACTTTCTCTCTAGATTCAGTTTCAAGCCCTTTTGACTAGTTTGATCTCCCAACAAAGCCCAACTTCTCCATCTTTTAGAAATGCAGAGCAATAGGTTGAGCCCAGAGCAATCAACAAGACTGGATAAATTCTGTTCAAGTGAATTTTAAATAGTAAGCAGAGGCGGTGTGAGCTAGGAAGGTCCCAGCAGTAGGTCTAGGCATGGAAACGCCAGCCTTTGGACAGGTCAGGGCAACAGAGGTGATGCTTGAGAGCAAGTCATACAAAAGTAATCTCTGATCCTAAAGCAAAGACTGTTCACTCTCTGCCCTCTGCAATGCTCCCAGAACCACATGGTGAGACACATTTGGGGAATGTGTCTATACTCAGAATTTCTCAATTGCACTTTGCCTTTTATTAAGAAAGGTGTAGAGTTACCAGGCTTTCTGGGTGGTTCTTACATTATTCATGCTTATACAGAGCACCTCCAGATGACTCCAAGGCTATGGAAATTATACCCGAGAAGAAAGATACAGAGAAGAGCACATACCCTTTTGTGTGTTACCAACAATTATTGCATAGCCCAAATGAGTGTGTGAAGTGGTTATAAAAAAAAAAAAAAAAGAACACTTGGTAAGTGGGACAGCATGGGAAGAAATTAAATGGAATTACACGGGAAGTATCCAAGTTTCAATTACTGCCAATGAGCAGGATGAAAAAGGTGTCCATCTTCATTCTGAGTTCCAATGAAGAATTAGCCTACTTACTGAAAAGCATCAAAACCTATCAAAGAGAAACACAAGGTAAACCTGCTAAAGAGTGAAGAGTAGATATCTGAGTACACACATTGTAGGTAACATGCATGCAGGGAAATCAAGATAAAGTCTATACCCCAAGTGAGCATTGAACAAGGGCTTAAGCAATGATTCATAGATTGATCTTTCATGGTTGAATGGCAATGGAGAAGAACAGGAAGGGGCAGATGGAAGAAAAAGAGAGGAAAGTTGACCATGCCGGGGAAGAAAACGCAGTGCCCACAGATAAAGCCTCTGTCTCAGTGCCAAAGGGAGGCTTCCCCATAGCCCAGTCTCTGACCTTGAAGGGTTGTTCCTACATCAGTCATTACAGCAGACTGCCAAAAGGCAAGCATTTCCAGCTCTCAAAGACTACTACATTACACCAGGCAGTGTTCTCTGTAAATCTTTATAGAAAGCATATTCTATCAGCTTCCCTTCAATGGTTGCTGTACAAAATATAAAGTCCCACAGTCCTATCTCTGCTTACTCACGTTTGCATCCCCTTACTCCTCTGATTTTCTCAGTCCTGGTTCCAATCTTTCTGCTCCTCTATCTTTCTAATGTTCCCAGTAAGACCTCTGGAATCGTCCACTATAAATAAATTCTCCCCTATTAAGCTTATTATTTATGATTCCTTCCACCATCCCCTGTGAAAATAGTTTTCCCATTAGCCTTCTAAAATAAGAACTGCTCAAATTCCATGTTTCATCTCGTTTAGTGTCAGGAGGTAGGTTTGATTTCTTTGCTTCTCAATGCTACTTCCAGATTTTGTTCATTTACCTCTTGCTCCAACCTCAGCCATCACTGTCTTCTTTTGACTTCGTGAGCCCTCCCCTTAATTTGTGTTGATTCTGGCCCCACATCAACTTGTGTCATGAGAGTGGCTTTAATTTCCATGTTGATGAACCATCCAGCATCTAATACCACTAGCCTTTGTGGCCTTCAACTCTGCTCCATCTCACTTCAACCTGGTATTCACTTCTGCGGCCATTCTCAGACCTTGCCATCATCACATGGAATGCTCTTCCTCTGAAATATTAAGCTTCACTTTCTCACATAAATCACCTTCCAGGTCCCTCACTATCTTATTCTTATCTCAAATGAACTTCAACCTATTTGGTACCTTAAATCATTCATATAGTCCCATTCTGTCAACTGTGATCTAACCTCTTATCTTTTTCTATGCAACTCGGATCGCATACTGGACCATCCACTACTTTCTCAGTTCTTTTCTTTCATTTTTAACTTTATCTGCCTGATACAAACCTACATTTGCTTTAGTGTTTTTTTTTTCATGTTTTCCCTCTACTTCTACATTTTAATTATTCAGTGCTTCTAGAAACAAACCAAAAACAGCAACACTGCACACTGATAACGCTACATATTCATGCTCTCCAAATTGAAGCAAAAGTGGTTCATTGGTCTCCTTATCAGCTCTTGGTCATCTCTGCTTGCTGTTTCTCACTGATGCCCCTTCAATCCTCCACTGATCTGAGTTCAGTTCAGTTGCTCAGTCGTGTCAGACTCTTTGCGACCCCATGAATCGCAGCACACCAGGCCTCCCTGTTCATCACCAACTCCCGGAGTTCACTCAAACTCACGTCCATTGAGTCAGTGATGTCATCCAGCCATCTCATCCTCTGCTGTCCTCTTCTCCTCCTGCCCCTAACCCCTCCCAGCATCAGAGTCTTTTCCAATGAGTCAACTCTTTGCATGAGGTGGCCAAAGTACTGGAGTTTCAGCTTTAGCATCACTCCACTGATGGAGTTGCCCCTCCTCTTGCTCGCAGCCAACCACTCATCTGAGTCCCAAGTTTATCCTCCTCTAGCTCCATGTTCACTTGATTTTTCAATCATCCCACTTCCGTCCTGAGTTACTTTCTCATTCCTTCTCCTCAGTCAATAAATATTTTCAAGTTATTCCCATCCTTTAAAAAGTGAGATTATCTCTTGAATCTTACAGACCCTTTGAATGACTGTCCAATCTAGATCCCCCTCATTTAAATCCAAACCTCTGAAACTAAATTAAAAAAAATCCAAACTAACTTCGACTTCCTCACTTTCCACTCATTCCTCAAAAAACTGCCACAATGCCATTAAAACTAGCAAGAGCTAGTTATCTGTATCTTTGAATTGTCAAATACCTTGTATATTTCTCAATAACCCCAGAATATGTGCATGTGTCTATCTCTATCCACACCTCTTCACAACACTTCAAATTAATATCTGGTACTTGAAAAGCCCTTCAACATGTCCCACAAGCGCCTCAATGTCAACAGGTGCAAAAATGAACGTACTAACCCTCTGCTTAAGCCAGGTCTTCCTTCAGCTTTGCCCATCATAGATGCCGGCACTGTCATGCACACAGTCACTGAAGACTTAAACTTAGGAGGCATTTTGACTAACGCACAAACAAGACTTGCCACTTTTATGATAAGCTCTCTTTTTCTACCTCGAATAAGCTTATAGCTATTCAAGCTTATAGCCTCATTGTCTTTCACCTACACACTTCAACAACCCATCTATGGTTGTCTTGTCTGCAGTCTTGCCGGCTACAGTCCATCCTGTAGAGTGACTTGCTGAAAATGCAGCTGTGATAATGCTATTAATATTTCTGGGATTAAACTCTTCAGTAATTCCTCACTTTCTATAGATTTCCTTCAGGATCTAGCCCTTGAACAGAACTTCCCCCCATTTCCAGGTTGGTACTTTATCATTTAAAAATATCAAATTGCTTATAGCCCCCCTCCCTTGCTGTTTAGTTGCAAAGTCATGTCCAAATTTTTGTGACTCCATGGACTGTAGCCCACTAGGCTTCTCTGTCCATGGGATTTCCCAGGCAACAATACTGGAGTGGGTTGCCATTTCCTTCTCAGGATATCTTCCTGACCCAGGGATCTAACCTGCATCTCCTGCATTAGCAAGTGGATTCTTTACCACTGAGCCACCAGGGAGGCCCATTGCTCTTCTTAGTTGAGTTCAGTCAGTTGTGTCCAACTCTTTGAGACCCCATGGACTGCAGCAGGCCAGGCCTCCTTGTCCATCACCAACTCCCGGAGTTCACCCAAACTCATGTCCATTGAGTCAGTGGTGTCATCCAACCATCTCATCCTCTGTTGTCCCTTTCTCCTCCTGCTTTCAATCTTTCCTAGCATCAGGGTCTTTTCCAATCAGTCAGTTCTTCACATCAGGTGGCCAAAGTAGTGGAGTTTCTGCCTCAGCATCAGTCCTTCCAATGAACACCAGGACTGATCTCCTTTAGGATGGACTGGTTGGATCTCCTTGCGGTCCAAGGGACTCTCAAGAGTATTCAACACCACAGTTCAAAAGCATCAATTCTTCGGCGCTCAGCTTTCTTTATAGTCCAACTCTCACATCCATACATGACTACTGGAAAAACCATAGCCTTGACTAGATGGACCTTTGTGGGCAAAGTAATGTCTCTGCTTTTTAATATGCTGCCTAGCTTGGTCATAACTTTTCTTCCAAGGAGCAAGTGTCTTTTAATTTCATGGCTGTAGTCACCATCAGCAGTGAGTTTGGAGCCCCCCAAAATAAAGTCTGTCACTGTTTGCAATGTTTCCCCATCTATTTGCCACGAACTGATGGGAATAGATGCCAAGATCTTAGTTTTCTGAATGTTGACTTTTAAGCCAACTTTTTCACTCTCCTCTTTCACTTTCATCAAGAGGCTCTTTAGTTCTTCTTCACTTTCTGCCATAGGGTGGTGTCATCTGTGTATCTGAGGTTATTGATGTTTCTCCCAGCAATCTTGATTCCAGTTTGTACTTCATCTAGTCCAGTCCAGCATTTCTCATGATGTACTCTGCATATAAGTTAAATAAGCAGAGTGACAATATACGCCTTGATGTACTGCTTTTGCAATTTGGAGCCAGTATGTTGTTCTATGTCCAGTTCTAACTGTTGCTTCCTGACCTGCATACAGATTTCTCAGGAGGCAGGTTAGGTGGTCTGGTATTCCCATCTCTTTAAGAATTTTCTACAGATTGCTGTGATCCACACAGTCAACAGCTTTGGCATCGTCAGTAAAGCAGAAGTAGATGCTTTTCTGGAATTCTCTTGCTTTTTTGATGATCCAGCAGATGTTGGCAATTTCATCTCTGGTTCCTCTGCCTTTTCTAAATCGAGCTTAAACATTTGGAAGTTCATGATTCACGTACTGTTGAAGCCTGGCTTGGAGGATTTTGACCATTACTTTGCTAGCATGTAACATAAGTGAAATTGTGCTGTAGCTTGAGCATTCTTTGGCATTGCCTTTCTTTGGGATTGGAATGAAAACTGACCTTTTCCAGTCCTGTGGCCACTGCTCAGTTTTTCAAATTTGCTGGCATACTGAGTGCAGCACTTTCACAGCATCATCTTTCAGGATTTGAAATAGCTCAACTGGAATGCCATCACCTCTACCTGCTTTGTTCATAGTGATGGTTCCTAAGGCCCACTTGACTTCACATTCCAGGATGTCTGGCTCTAGGTGAGTGATCACACCATTATGGTTATCTGGGTCGTGAAGATATTTTTTGTATAGTTCTTCTGTGTATTCTTGCCACCTTTTCTTAATATCTTCTTCTGTTAAGTCCACACCATTTCTGTCCTTTATTGTGCCCATCTTTGCATGAAAATTTCCCTTGGTATCTCTAATTTTCTGGAAGAGATCTCTAATCTTTTCCATTCCATTATCTTCCTCTATTTCTTTGCATTGATCGCTGAGGAAGGCTTTCTTATCTCTCCTTGCTATTCTTTGGAACTCTGCATACAAATGCGTATATATTTTTCTCCTTTGCCTTTCACTTCTCTTTTTTTCTTAGCTATTTGTAAGGCCTCCTCAGACAACCATTTTTCTTTTTAGCATTTCTTTTTCTTTGGAATGGTCTTGATCACTGCCCCCTGTATTTTGTCACAAACCTCTGTCCTTAGTTCTTCAGGCACTCTGTCTATGAGATCTAGTCCCTTAAATCTATTTCTCATTTCCACTGTTTAATCATAAGGGGTTTGATTTAGGTCACACCTGAATGATCTAGTGGTTTTCCCTACTTTATTCACTTTAAGAAGTCTGAATTTGGCAATAAGGAGTTCATGATCTGAGCCACAGTCAACTCCCAGTCTTGTTTTTGTTGACTGTATAGAGCGTCTCCATGTTTGTCTGCAAAAAATGTAATCAATCTGATTTCAGTATTGACCGTCTGGTGATGTCCATGTGTAGAGTCTTCTCTTGTGTTGTTGGAAGAGGGTGTTTGCTATGACCACTGTGTCATATGGTTTGCTATGACCATAGCTCTCCTGACACAGTGATACTTCTCTAACAAACACTGATCCTCTAATTAAACCAAGCTCTGTGCCGAAATGCACTTCTCCAACACGTGCTTCTCCATTACTGACTTTCACACTTTGAATTCCAAATTCTATACTGCTTTCCTCAGGATGAATTTCCAGAATGACTCTTTGTGTTTTCATATACATACCACCAGAAAAATGGCCACAGTCAAAATAACCAATGATTCTGCTTTGACACATTCTGCAGTCAATATCCATTACTATTTTCTGTAAATTTGCAGGCTTTGGAAAAATTGACCACTTCCCCTTTCAGATATCCCTTCTTCTCCTGGCTCCTGTAACAGCAGTCTGGTGCTACAGTTTCTTCTGCAAATTGCTCCTTACTGCCTCCAGTATGCATGTGGAAATGCCTCAGAGCTCAGTCTTCAGCCTTTTTCTATATCTAAACCTATTTCTGAGCAAATCATTCACAACATTTAGATATCAAGTGTATTCACTACCTCTTATAGCTCTGCCTCCTACGCTAGCCTCTCCCCTGAGCTTCAGACATGGATATTTAATTACCATCTCAAACTTAACAAGTTCCTAAAAGCACTCTTGATTCACAATCTCCTTCTCCAGTCTCGCCTATCTAACTTAATGGCTCAGCTCAAACCTAGGGGCCATCACTGGACCTTCATTTCTCTTACTCTCCTCTCCAAATAGATCTTGAGTCTGACCACTCCATGATCTCCACCGCTGCACACCAGTCCTGGCCTCCATCTTCCATCTGCAATGGCCGTCTACCTGTCTCCTTGTTTGCATCTTGGCCTCTCCTGTCCATTCTCTGCCCTGCACAGAGTTAAATTAAATCATACATTAGGTTATATCAAACTCTTGTATAAAACCCTCCAATAGCTTCTAATTGTGCTTAGAATAAAAACCAAACTCCTTAATCATGACCTGCAAGCCCCAGTGATCTGGCTTATTCCTCTGCCTTTGACCTCATTTCCTTGCACTAGCATCCTCATTTGCTAATAAGCTGTAGCCACACTAGCCTTCTCTCTGTTCCTTTCCTTCTCTTGCCATACCGTCCTACCTCAACTGCCTGTACATTTGTCTTCCTTCTTTCTGGCACATTTTCCCTTCTTATCATTATATCCCTGTCCTAACTACTCTTTCTAAAATACCTCAACCCTGCATTTGGCCTCTGTTCAACTACCACTTTTCTTTTGGTCTATATAATACCATTCTTTGAAATAGGATTTCTAATGACATCTGTATATTTCCCTATTTAAATTTCACAATGGCTTTAATCTGTCTTGTCACCGCTGTATCTGTAGAGCCTAATCCAGTGCCTGGAATACTGCCGGCATATGTGCTTTCCTCTCTGACCCTTCCCATGATTAGCGACTTTTGGCACAATGCCTGGGACATGACTTTGCTAACATGTTAGTTAAATGAATCAAAGAATGAATGAATATGCCAACATGAATAAAGTTATACCAGCTACACTGGCTTCATATTTTCACTTGTTACTTGGAGAAAGACGTTTGGGAGTCATTACCAGTGATCACTGTGTTATTTACTGGTTCAGGGTAAAAAATTCACCTACCAATACAGGAGACCTGGGTTCAATCCTTGCAGTGGGAGGAGCCGCTGGAGAAGGAAATGGCAACCCACACTAGTATTCTTGCCTGAGAAATCCCATGGACAGAGGGGCCTTGTGGGCTGCAGTCCATAGACTTACAAAAGAGTCAGACACAGCTTAGCGACTAAACAACAACAACGTATTGACAGAGGATGAGATGGCTGGATGGCATCACTGACTCAATGGACATGATTTTGAGTAAACTCCGGGAGCTGGTGATGGACACAGAAGCCTGGTGTGCTGCAGTCCATGGGGTCTCAAAAGAGTTGAACATGACTGAGCAACTGAACTGAACTGAGTCAACTGTGAATTGACTATATAGTTCTCATTCAGGGTGGGGATTTAATCACATTCAACTAATCCCTTTGTTGTCTGTTCTAAAACTCCAAATAAGAAAACCTCTGCAGGCAGAGGGATAGAGAGACATCTGGTTTGGGAGGTTCACGCCTTGCCTTGGCTACTCTGGGGCCCAGAGGTGGCCGACTACATAAGCATCCTCCTCCTAGAAGGCTGAGAGAAATCCATGCTTGCTAGGGTGCCATATCTCATTATTTCCTTAAAATTATCCATTTGTGAGTCTGATGAACTGGTTACAGTTTTCGTTACTCATTTTCCTCTTGCTGATGCTTTAGTCTAAAGAGTAGCCATGAATAACTACCATGGTGGTTCCACATCCAGCAGAGAAGTTATCCAAGAAGATATAATTTGGAGAAAAAGAAATAATTTGGCACCTAGGTCCATCTCTTGGATAGAGAAAAGCAGTGGAAACATATGGAAAAGTTTCCAGGAAAACCCCATTTTCCATAATCAACAAATTGACCAAGAGTTTAGCTTCGTTTACTAGAGGACTCTAATTTCACGACAAGAATTTGATTCTTAATTAGTCTGAAGGGGAAGAAGAGAGCCCTTTTCAGGCCCTTGGTGAGTCTTTCATTCACACCATACCCGCTTATGAACTTGAGCAAAGATTTCATCATTTTGTGGATTTTGCACAGTTGGAAAGAGGCAGGGTCAGATGGGGGAAAGCCTCGATGTATGGGTGTCAGCAAGATGCTGATTAGCACCTCCTCCAGGTTAGTCATCTCTGCTCCCATTAAAGACAAGCCTGTTCTTCCAGTTCCAGTTCCAAAAGCCTTCAAGTTATCCTTGGCTCCTCTTTTTCTAATAATCCCCATCCTGTGCTCTGTCACTCAATCATGTCCAGCTCTTCATGACCCTAAGGACTGTAGCCCTCCAGGCTCCTCTGTCCATGGGATTTTCCAAGAAAGGATACTGGAGTGGGTTGTCATTTCCTTCTCCAGGCGATCTTCCCAAACAGGGGATTGAACCCACTTCTCCCGTGTCTCCTGCATTGGCAAGTGGATTATTTTACCAACTGAGCCACCTGGGAAGCCCTAATCCTTATCCTGAAGTGAAACTGTTAGTCACTCAGTCGTGTCTGACTCTTTGTGATTCCGTGGACTGTAGCCCACCAGGCTCTCTGTCCATGGAATTCTCCAGGCAAGAATATCGGAGTGTGTTGCCATTCCCTTCTCCAGGGGATCTTCCCAACCAGAGGATCAAACTCAGGTCTCCTGCATTGGAGAAAGATTCTTTACCATCTGAACCACCAGGGAATCCTTATCCTATCCATCTTCAAATACTTTCTGCTCTACCTTTCAATACATCACAAATCCAACTATTTTTGTCTCTTTGCCACCACTCAAGTCTAAGCATCCTGTCTTACTTAACCTGGATTACTGCAAAAGGCTTGTACCCCATCTCTATGCTCTTAGTAGTCAGCGATTTTTTTTCAAGCACAAGTCAGATCATGTCACACTTCTTAAAACCCTCCAGTGACTTCCATCCCACTCAGAATAAAAGCCAACATCTTTACAATGGTCCACAAAGCCCTATATGCTCAGGCCCTTTTAATCTCTTTAATCTCATCTCCAACTAGTCTCTTGCTTATTCACTGCACTCCAGTTACTCTGCCCCATTGGTCTTTAAAAACAGTAGCCATATTCCTACCTCAGGGCCTCTGAACTTACTATTTCTGCCAGAAATACTCTTCCCCAGATGTCAGCCAGGCTCACTCTTCATCTCCCTTATGTCTCTACTCAAAGTCTCTGCCTCAGTGAGACCCTTTCCTACTGGTTCAGGACAAATGCCCATTATCCTACCAACACTCCCATTTCTATGCTTTTTTCCCTCATTGCATTTCTCTCCATCTGGCATATATATTTTACAGATTATTTATAACTACCAAAAATGTTAATTTCTACAAAAGTAGGAGTCCTATCTGTCTTGTTTGATTCGGTACCCTCAACACCTAGAATACTTGAAACAGATGTGGCACCCAATAACCCCTTACTGAATAAATGAACCTTCTTGAGGAGTAAATGGAACAATGTACAATATGTACTGTTCATGGCAAGTGGTAGGTATTCAAGAAATATTAATTTCTGTCCTCACTTCCTCACATATTGACTACAATATCTGTCATAGAAGTAATAATTGTATAAAATGGCATATCACTATGGAAACAAATTCCCAAAGGAATTTGTCTTAATTCATAGGTGGGTGATTTACATGGCATTATTTTTAGAACCAAAGGCCATTTGGATATATTCTTTGGTCAAAATAATAAGACATTTGATAAATGTCTTCAGCCTGCATGAGTGTTAGAAGTGACAAATAATAAACTAAAAGTTTAAATATCTAGACTCTACTGAGAATGGGAGGAGAAAATCTATGGGTCATTTTCACCTTACATGGTAAGAAGGAAAACACTTGGGTTCAGATTTCAGCCTACCTCTGATAAGTTGTATTCCTTGAGCAGGAAATTTTAGATTCTCAGAGCCTCAGCATTTTCATCTTGACAATGGGAGTATAATATTCCCCCTTTTGGGTTATTATAGGAATTACAGAAATGACATATGTGAAAACATATATCCCAGAATTTGCTGATGAAAAACAACAAAAGTTCATTTTCACTAACCACAAGCCTTGTTCTGGTCCTCCTTTCCCTTCATCTATCAATAACATCTAAATGGAAGTATGGTCACCTGGAGGAGACCCTGCCCTGTGTGCGCATGCTATACCCTCTTCTCTTTTGTAAAAAACAGCTGCCATCTGTTGAGAGTTTATTCTTGACCAGACGCTGATTCTTTCTTTTTGAAAGGCAGAGGAACCAGAGATCAAATTGCCAACATTTGTTGGCTCATAGAAAAGCAAGAGAATTCCAGAAAAACATCTACTTCTATTTCATTGACTATGCTAAAGTCTTTGTGTAGATTACAAGAAACTGTGGAAAATTCTTAAAGAGATGGGAATACCAGACTAACTGACCTGCCTCCTGAGAAAGTTGTATTTAGGAAGCAATAGTTAGAAATGGATATGGAACAACAGACTGGTTCAAAATTGGGAAAGGAGTACATCAAGGCTGTATACTGTCACCCTTATTTAACTTATATGTAGGGTGCATAATGTGAAATGCTGGGCTGGATGACGCTCCAGCTGGAAACAAGATTGCTGAGAGAAATATCAATAACCTCAGATATGCAGATGATATCAGCCTAATGGCAGAAAGTGAAGAGGAACCAAAGAGCCTCTCGATGAGGGTGAAATAGAAGAGTGAAAAAACTAGCCTAAAACTCAATATCAAAAAAATTAAGATCATGGCATTCAGTCCCATCCTTCATGACAAATGGAAGGGGAAAAAGTGGAAGCATTGACAGATTTTATTTGGGGGGGGGGGGCGGGGGCGGCTTCAAAATCACTGCAGACAGTCACTACAGCCATGAAGTTAAAAGATACTTGCTCCTTAGAAGAAAAACTATGACAAACCTAGACAAAGTACTAAAAAGCAGAGACATCACTTTGCCAACAAAGGTCTATATAGTCAAAGCTATGTTTTCTCCATTGTTTATGTTCAGATGCAACAGTTGGACCATAAAGAAGGCTGAGGACTGAAGAACTGATGCCTTTGAACTGTGGTGCAAAAGAAGACTCTTGAGAGTCCCTTGGACTGCAAGGAGATAAAACCAATCAATCCTAAAGGAAATCAACCCTGAATATTCATTGGAAGGACTGATGCTCCATTACTTTGGCCACCTGATACAAAAAGCCAACTCACTGGAAAAGACCCTGATGCTGGGAAAGATTGAAGGCAGGAGGATAAAGGGATAACAGAGGATGAGATGGTTGGAGGGCATCACCAATTCAACGGACATGAGTTTGAGCAAACTCCAGGAGATAGTGAAGGACAGGGAAGCCTGTTGTGCTGCAGTCCATGGGGTCGCAAAGAGTCAGACAGGACTCAGTGACTGAACAACAAAGCAAGTATAGTATGTGTATATAACTACTATACTTACAGTATATTTAGGTGTACAAGCCAATCCACAGTGCCCTGAGCTGTGTCCACTGTAACAAACAGTGCTAAGCGTGGGAGCTTGAACCACCCAGAAGCTATGATTTTTCATGTCCTTAGCCATTGTTAGAGTCCATATAAGAATAATGGTAACATACATTGTATTTAAGTACTATTTTTATAATTGGTTTTATGAGTTTTTCCTCAAAACCTTCACCTATTTATGGTAGGCCTGGGTTGATCTGCAAGTGGTGGTCTTGGCTGTGGACTTGTGTTGAATTTTTAGATTTTTTAGGATCGTTTTTAGGTTTAATAGTGTTTTTATTTATTTAGGGGGGATGTCAGTGGTGCTCGGCTATACAAAAGCTCTGGCTATAAAGCAATATCTTGAAGTTGTAGTCTCTAGTAAGACTGTATTGGGAGTATTTCTTTTAGGCTTAATAATAGAACTATCAATTGTTTTTGATATTTTAGAGGATGAGAAAGTGGAGATTGTGTTTAATGGTTTAGGGGATTGGATGATTTATGATACAAGTGATTCTGGTATTTTCTTTATTTTTAGTGAAGCGGCTGTGGGGATTTGGCATGATATAGTTATGGTACTTGAATAGTGATTGTTACTGGTTGAGCATCACTTACTGGTGTTGCTTACAGGTTTATTTTCCAGCATATAAGCACCTCCACGTAGTAACTCTGAATGATTCCTCCCTGTACTCACAACACCTGGCACTGGACATGGCACACAGTAAATGCTTGAGGATTGTTTGCTGATTGACGAATGGACATGACCTGAATTATTAATCAGAAGACGGGTTACTGAGTTCCTTTAAAGGGCTCAGGACAAGACTTCAGGTTGCACTAGAGCAGCCTGGGCATCTGGACACCTGGATAACCTAAAAACTTTCATGACATA
Source organism: Cephalophus harveyi (assembly GCA_006410635.1). Lineage (NCBI taxonomy): Eukaryota > Metazoa > Chordata > Mammalia > Artiodactyla > Bovidae > Cephalophus > Cephalophus harveyi. The sequence goes on from SJYT01056330.1 coordinate 325,681, forward strand.
GTCTGGGGTCCCCCTAACAGTAACCTGTCACCTCTGCTCTGCCAACCTAGCACTAATTGCCCAGGCCTATGCCCTCAACTTAAGAACACTGCACAGATGTTCACCTCTCTGGTAAATCCAACAGAACATTTAAATGTAAAAGAACCTTACGGTTCTGGACACATGGCTTTTATATGACACTAGTTATTATGAACAACCATCATCATAAAATTGAGCTTCTATACAGCAAATCATGATTTTTAAAGTACCTTTACATCCATTACTGTTAGTAGTAATTTTCACAGTAACTGTTCCCGGCAGTTCTGATTTGCCCCTCTTTCACATTTGAGTCAACTAGGGCTCAGAGAGGGTAAGTATCTTGCCAAAGAAGACACAGATGTAGAGTAACTTGCTTATTCAGAACCTGCTCTGGATCATACACTCCGATGAGCATATCACTTGAGTATCACTTTTAATCTTTGCAATGGCCTAATAATGGATGTAGGTAATACAGTGTTTCAGATATTTCATAGGAGAAAAGTGAAGCTTAAACTTCTCAAGGTTGCACCACTGCTAAAGTGAAAATGAAGTTGCTCAGTCGTGTCCAGACTCTTTGCGACCCTGTGGGCTGTAGCCTACCAGGCTCCTCTGTCCATGGGATTCTCCAGGTAAGAGTACTGGAGTGGGTTGCCATTTCCTTCTCCAGGGGATCTTCCCGACCCAGGGATCGAACCCTAGTCTCCTGCATTGCAGGCAGACGCTTTAACCTCTGAGCCACCAGGGAAGCCCCGCACCACTGCTAAGAGATAAATAAACCAAGATGAACACATACCAGAGCCACACTTGGGTGCTGCAGTCCCAGCCAAAGAAAGGAAAGATCAAACCTTTCACCTCTTGTCTCTCTCTACAAGCAGCAGACACCTAGAAATCTAAGGATTAATTTCCAGTACCACACTCCTTGATTCTCCTCCTCTTAGACGAATCTTTCAGTTGAAAATGTCTTTGGTAACTCTGCGTGGAATTTCTCTAAGTGATTTTTCTTAAAAATAAATGACTAATTTCACACTCCTCTAATTCATCTTCTGTCACGATGACAAACTCACCTTCCTAAATACAGTTCTCATCATGTCACTCTCTAGTTGAAGACAATGTATGGCTCCTTACTCCATCCTATATGAAATCCAGCTTCCTTTCCTGGCTTTACCTAACCATCTCAGTGTGTCATTCACCTGTTTCCATCCTACACCCGCTTCATCAGCTGGCTCCTCCTTCCCCCAAGAGGTCTTCTCTCATTGTCACTGACATACTTCCCCCTCTTCCTGCTTTAAACCAGTGACTTTCAGGGACCATCAGCATTGTTTAAAAAGCAAAAATTCTGACAACCCACACATTTATTTTTTCCAAGTATGGAACCAGAAGAAACAATGGCTTTATGGTTTCATGAACATTTCAGAAAATAAAAAAAAGAATAACACTAAAAGACAAGTAATAGATCAAAATAAAGAACTGTCAGAAGGAAAGATAGTTGGATGTATTTATATATATATATAGGTTTATATATATTTATAAATTTATATAATTTATATAAATTAATTTACATAAATATAGATTATATAAATTTATATATGTATAGGTTTAGTGACTCATTCATGTCTGACTCTGGGACCCCATGGACTATGGCCTGCCAGGCTCCTCTGTCCATGGGATTCTCCAAGGCAAGAATACTAGAATGGGTTGCCATTTCCTTTTCCAGGGGATCTTCCTGACCCAAGGACTCAACCCGGATCTCCTACATTGCAGGTAGATTCTTTACCATCTGAGCCACCAGGGAAGCCCATATATATCTAGTATAATGATCCGATCATATATGTTCTATAACACATACGTCTATGCTGATGCTAAAATATTGTTCTTATTTTCTCTACATTTTAAGGTAGTTTGATGAATATTTTATCAGTTATCAGCCCCTGCTAGAACAGAGAATCTAGTTTCCTATTCCACTGGTATTCAGGATCAAGAGCAGACTGAATACCTCTGATATTATTTCTTAAGTTTTCCATCCTCTCATTTTAGCTAAATAAGGTTCTTGAGAACAGAGACCACATCTCCTACTTCCTCTGCATTCCCCATGGGACTTAACTAGGCCAGGGCCACTCAGAGGAGAGAGCGCAATATATGTGAGTTTGTATATAATCAAGACAACCTGAAATATTGCAGGCAATGCATCTAGGGGGACAATTGCCTCTGGGGTGAAACAAGAACAACCCAGTTCACCCCATAGTAGGTTTCTGGAATGCAGCCTTCCAGTCTGACCTTTCAGTGACCTCTGACTTCACAGAGCTCATTGATCACCTGAAGCCTCCCTCACTTATCTTCCTGGTAAATCATTTCACTCACTGTTCCCACCACTCTCTCAGGGAGGGCAGGAGAGGTTGTCCTAAGAGAGACACGTCAAAGCAAGAAAATACTTGAACCACAATCATCGGCTGGTGTTCCCTGACAGAGCAAGCGGGCAGATTGTCTAGCAAGCCTCGAGTCTTTGTCTCTTCGCAGTAAGAAGGGTGTAGAGAAAGAATAAAACACTGAATTAAGGTTCCTGGCCGCATGTGGAAACCCACAAAATATTTTCACTCAAATAAACATTTAATGAGGCCATCTTGGAAAAGCTATTGTCTTCGGTCATAGGGAGTGTTTCCCCCTCAACAGAACCTTTATTTAGGGGTTGTAATATCGGAAAACTTCTTGACCACTGACCCTTTCACTGATCTTCTGTGTTCTCTGATATTACATGTGTGGTTCAATGGGCTATGTCTCACAGAGCTTTCCTCCTTGTTTCTTGCCTTCTCCTTCTTGCTGACCATCCAGTATCTCCATTGCGCTTAACAAACATTATCCTTGCAACTAGATTATCATACTAAGTGAACTTAATCAGAAAGAGAAAGACACATACCACATGATATCACTTGTATGTGGAATCTAAAATATGACACAAATGAATTTGTCTATGAAACAGAATCAGGGACTCAGATAAGAGACTGGTCATTGTCATGGGGGAGGGTGGGTCAGAGAGGTTTGGAATGAGAGTTTGGGATCAGCAGATGCAAACTGATATATATTGAATGGATTAAGAACAAAGTCCTACTGTATAGCACAGGGAACTATATAATATCCTGTGATAAACCATAATGGAAAAGAATATATATATATATATATTTGTATACCTGAATGTGTGTATACACACACACACATACATGAGTCACTTTGCTGTATAGCAATAATTAATGCAACACTGTAATTCAACTATACTTCAATAAAAAAATACATTTAAAAATTATATTCATTTCCTAAATATGAAAACCAATATTCCTGAAATTTTGGCTGATATCTTTTAGATTCACCAATATCATTATTATTTGCATACACCTGGAATAAAGACAAAGGGCAAATCACACACACACACACAATCCCACACATTATCTGATTTAACTCCCACAGCAACTCAGTGAGATAGGTTTCCTCACCTTCATGTTACAGATAAGTAAACTGAACCTAGAGGAGTAAGGTAACATTGCTCAATGCAACGCAGTGATGATGAGGTATGGCTGGGACTCCAACCCTGGTCTGTCTGACTCCAAATGGTCTGCTCTTTTTATCTAGCCCACCATGTTGTTTCAGGTGGCTAGTTATTTTTCAGATACACAGACTATTCCTGTCTAAGGAAGAAATGAGCAAATGACCCTCCATTCTTTAGCTGACAGCTCATATAAAGCCAAGAGAGATTAGCAGGTCTGCCAGTGAAAAATGTTCCATGACAATCTGTCGTCTTTAAAACTGGTTCACACAGGAACTGGTTCAGGCTGATTAGGAGGCTAAATTACAGATGGCAATAAAGCAGTTCAGTTCTGGTTTGAGTTAAACCAGATCTAGGTTAGTCTTTATTTTACGCACCTCTTAGAAGAGTGACTGTGTCAATTAAAGGAAAGACCATGAGTATAAATAAATAAATAAAAGAGGACACAGCTTAGTGTCTGACCCATGGCTAAAGCTTACTACATATTCATTTAATCTCACGGACATTAGATATAGCCCCTCATACAGAACTACATATATTTGTTGTGTCTATCTTTTAGATGCCATGTTGATACCGCATTGATTCCCACAAAATCATAGCTATCCGATTGTCTGGAAAGGCAGAAACCAGGACAAGCTTGCACCCCTGGTAGAGTCATGAGAGGGTTCAGAAAGTTGTGTGTCTTCTGCTGTAACCCACTTTGGGACACATCGTCAAAAAAGACCTGAAAGAAAGGTGCCCACAGTCTCCAGTAGAAATGGTCTGCTACATTGCCCTCCGTAAAGCATCTGTCCCCACCGCAGAGTGAGGCAGGAGGCAGCCTCTGAACCGAGAAGAAACAGGTCGACCTGGGATTTATGGTTTAGCGTCCTCTCATCTTTTAGCCAGAGAGCTGACTGACTCACGTTTTCCTTCCACATGAATTGCCTCTGTTCTCTTTCTCTGAGAAGGCCTGGATCTGTCAGGTAATGAGATGTGAAACATCTTTTTGTTTCCTGTGAACCCTGATGAAGGACACCATCATTCCCAAAGATGAGCTCCTTGTGCAAGGAAATAAGCAGGGCTCTGAAACCTAGCTGGTGAAAACAGCCTCAATAGGACAAATTTAAATAAATAGCCACTGTTTTGTTTTCTGTGAAAGAGTGCTCTGCATACCCAGGTGGCATGACATTCCACCAAATCACCGATACAACTCCATCCTTCACAGGGAGAAGGAACATGGTCCAGGAAGAAGAATTACAGGAGTATTGATGAGAGAAAAGTTGCTACTGCTAAGAGATGAGGAAAAATGATTAGGAGTGTCATGAAGAAAAAGTGTGGAATTTGGGACGTGAGACAAGTCACAACTCAATTCTCTAACAGTTACATAACCTTGAGCAAATTGCTTGACCTCTCTGGAGCTTGGTTTTGGAATCCCATTCTGTGAAAATGAACAGGATACTACCTATGCAAAAACACTTATGTGAACTCTTACACATATATTTTAAAATCTAATAAAAATTCAGTAATTCAAACATATCAGCCTGTTTGACCTAAGCAAACTGCAATTTCAAAACACAGAGTTTATGGCAAGGATCTGCTATATTAGCCAAAAAACAGCTGTTTTGCCTCAGAAGCTTCTGCTTAAAAAACAGTTGGAAGGGAACAGGTGGCATATTCTAAACAAGATATCGGTAGGCCAGTTCAGAAGCTAACATGGCTCCAGTTAACAATACTGGGCTGCATATTTGAAAATTGTGAAGAGAATAGATTTTAAAAGCTCTCATCAAAAGAAAAATAACATTTCTAACTATGGGAGGTGACTAGTGTTAACTTACCTTATTGTGGCAATCATTTTGTAATAGACAGATATATCAAGCTATTATGTGGCATATCTTAAAATAATACATTGTTACATGTCAATTGTTATCTCAATAAAAATGGGGAGAAAGAGCATATAACAAAATTTCTCCTTGGTTTGCTTCTATTTTGATGGGGGGATTACACGTGATATATTTTTTTAGTATAAGAGAACAAATAAGAGGGTGGATTATTTATCATGACTGATGCAATCTATTTCCTGTGGTATCCTGTTTTTTGCTCTCTAACAAATGTTTTTTGTTTGTTCATTTTTTGTTTCACCCCTCTGGAATAACAGCAGGATATTATCCTGGCATGTTAAAGACAGACTTCATGATATGGGGGTGTTTACATGTTTACTTAAGAGTCTTACCATGAGTACAGAATTGGTTTTAATACATCTGTAGGGAGCATAGAGAAATACTTCCAATAACAGAAAATAATAGATGAAGGCAATTAATATATCAATGGAGAAGTTCTGTTTACACATTAATATTACCACAGGGTTAAAGCAAAACATAAAGTAAATTGATTTCTCAACTCCCTTCAACCCATCATCAACAGAGAACAGAGATTTTACAGGAGATGGGGCAGGATTCAGCTTTCCCATGAACCCTGGAGACAGGTCTAAAGGAGAATTACCCCTGCCACCTTCTATGGGGCTTTGTAGTTTTCAAAAGTTTCTTAAAAAACAATCTTACATGATCTTCACCACAATGTGGAAAGAGCAGCAATTCAATCTAACGGGATGGAAACAGAAGCACCTGGAGGTTGCCACTTGCCCAACTTCACCCAGCCAAGTGGCGGTCCCAGGATTGGCCTTCCTCCCACCACACCTCCCACAGAGGGAAGCATGGAAACAATAGTGTATCTATCGGTTGCTTGGGGCTTCCCAAGTGGTGCTAGTGATAAAGAACCCGCCTGCCAATACAGGAGATGTGAGAGATGCAGGCTCGGTCCCTGGGTCAGGAAGATCCCTTGAAGAAGGAAATGGCAACCCACTCCAGTATTCTTGCCTGGAGAATCCCATGGACAGAGGAGCCTGGAGGGCTACAGCTAGCCCGTGGGGTCTGAAAGAGACAGACAGAACTGGAGTGACTTAGCACGCACATCGGTTGCTTATATGACTCAGGGACTACTTTGAAGGGTAATTAAGTAGAAACCATGAGAGACTTCCTGGATATCACCTTTAGGAAAAAGGAGATAATGTCTTGGAAAAACTTCCCCCTCAAAATATACAGAAACCCTAAAGAACTATAAGAATTTCTAAATCTATGCCCTTATCCAGTTATCCATAACAAATCTGATGATAATGTGCCACTCTCAGAGTTTTTGTTTTTTTTTTTCCACTTCTTCAAATCACAGTTCTAGACTGAAAACTGTTTTCAAATTTCAGAAGAGAGGATACCATTAAATATAGACTTGTGCATCGTATGGGTCTGCAATGATTGTGAACAAATCTTTTAAAATAATGTTTATGGTATTGTTTGAGTGAATATAATTTTAATGTTTTGCTTGGTGCTATCATTTGAAATTAGAAGGGGAAAAAAAAGGAAAGAAAAGAGTACAGAAAGACATAGGATGATAAACACTAAGAGTGTGAGCAAGCTCAGTTGTGTCTGACTCTTTGCAACACTATGGGCTATAGCCTACCAGACTCCTCTGTCCACGGGGTTCTCCAGGCAAGAATACTAGAGTGAGTTGCCATTTCCTACTTCAGGGGATCATCCTGACCCAGGGATCGAACCTGCAATTCCTGTTTCTCCTGTGTTGGCCAGTGGATGCTTTACCACTGAGCCACCTGGGAAGCCCATGATAAACCCTAAATCTAATAATAAAATTCAAGTCCAGCATGTTTCACCATTAAATAAGCTGGACACATTTTATATAGTAAATAAAAATTCTTACAAGTTGAGTGGGGGATAAAATAATGAGACTCCCAGAATGTGCCTTTGTTCTTCAAAGATGGCAAGAAGATGCACTCTGGGCCAAGCATGGTGTGTGGCAATGAAGAGCACATCACTGTTCAACGGAGCAGCCAAGATGCACAATATACATTTGTAGACAAATACATTAGGTGCTGAGTTCTGCAACCAGAATAGTCCTTCCACATCAGGAGCTCAGATCTCACCTTTTAGAGAGAAAAATATGAGGTCTCAAGTGGGTAAATGTCATGGTCAATATCCCTCACCTCCTAAGTGGCAGAGATAGGAATAGAACCTGGACATCCAGAGCCTCAGTGAATGCCTTGTATACCAGACCATATTTTCCTTTTACACTTCCATTCTCAAAGTCTTGTAGAATGAATATGCATTGTTTTCATGATTGGAAGAAAAAAAATCAATGCAGCAACAATAAACAATGGGAAGCACATAGAAGGTGAGTACCCTAGGAAGTGGAGTGTTCAGGAAGGAGAGGAGGTGCATTGAGAAAGTCTAGATGGGGAGATGATAGTGGAGATGGAATGGAGGTCGCAGAAGGCAACATGTGTGGTGCTGAACACAGCAAGCAAGGACAGAGAGTATGGAGAAGGCACCACGGACCTTTGACAGAAGACCCATTCCCCTCTGTGTTTCATGACTTTGGTATGCTGCAGATGCTTAATATTCTGAAAGGAAGGGAGTGAGGATGGGAAATAGGAAGGCCGGGAGCAGGAGAGGAAGAGAGAGGAAGAACGGTAAACATATAAGGATAAGGGAATTTGAAAGCACATTGTGGACATTTTGCGTTGTCTATTCTTGGAATTTGGACTTCATTCCTGAAACTAAATGAGTTCACTGAAAGCTTCTGATCAGGGAAGCTACTCGATTTGTATTATATTTTAGAAAGAGCACTATAGCAGCAATTAAAAAAAAGGTGAGATGGGGAGTGAAAAGATTGGAAATATGGAAATTTAATGTTTTCAGAACTTCTCATACAGTTGTTTCTTATTTCTTTAATTTTGATACTCTGGCTAAAGTTTTCAACACTGAATTAGCAAGCTGTTTTGGACATCGGGGCTCAAAAGATATCTTGTTTTTTTTTTTCTGAGTGTTTTATAGCCCTTAGTTGGCAAAATGTATTAGCTTAATTGAATATATTTAAATCTGAATCCAAATTGTGGATTTAGAAGCTTCAGTTTTCAAATAAAAATATATAGGTTAAATAAAAATATCAAATTGTAAATATGGTTAAAAACTCATAGCTGTTAAGATAAAACTGTCCTAAAATATTTTAAAAACCCTCAGCATGCTATTATTAAAATATAGAGTTCATATAATTGAAATACACAGTCTTTCTGCACAGAATTCTAAAAGACACATTTTTCCACCCAAAATAATGAGCATGGAGAACTTAAAGCAGACAAATTCTCACTCCAGTCGGTGACCAGCAACTCTGCTTCCCATATTTTAGGACACCAGAGTTCTCATGGAACAAGGTCTTCAGAGACAAAATCCCCATAAAGTCAACACTACGAATAACCGATAGAGTGTGGAATTACATAATTCCTAGTCTATGCTTCATTTTACAAGGGTGGGGATGATATACACTATGTAGAGATGAAACCCCAAGCTCTCGGAGGCTGAGCTGGAAAGCTCTATAAAATTGAGGAAAAGAATAAGGAGTGGCCCGAGTTGGGGATGGTAAATAAGGTGGAGTAAAATCTCACAAAATAATGAAGTAACAGAAAAGGAGGGAGCAGACAAAAGCAAACCCATGAGAGACAGATCTATAGAAATTACCAAATCAACCATGGGGCCCTTAGAATGAAGGGATCACTCACGTGCTGTGAAAGATCAAGTCAATCTGCAAGAGCCGTAAAGTCTCACTTCTCTGGAAAGAGAATTCAAAGCTACACAAGCATTCAACTAGTACACAAACAAATATCTGGTGACACTATCAGGAGTTCAAAGATGCTCTTTGTCTAGAGTCCAGGGAATCGGGTAAAATGGCTGAAGAGGCTTTAGGAACAAGATACATAAGAGTGACCCTATAAGTATAAAAAGGCAAGTGAATGGTGAAGATCTTACAAGAGGGAAAATGATACCTGGACTAACACAAATCACGGGGAGATAAATTGTGCAGGGGAAGTAATGATGATTTCATACCACCTTACTGAACTCTTTGGCAAGTCGATTCTTCAAAATGGTTAGAAAAGTTTTGCATGTGATATTCTCCAGCCTAGAGGAATAATGTGTTAGAGGATATCTCTCACCCTCTCCTTCATTCAGTCAGCTTTCTCCTTCTACTCACATTAGAACTTATTGAGAACATCTGCTCCATTCATCATGATTCCACAGAAGTGAGGGCAATGTTCACTTCAGAATCCCGTAGCTTCTGTCTGTGTGCCTGGAACGGGTGCTCAGATTTTCTAGAGGGAGGCTAGTCATGTACCAGGTCCTTCCCTAACCACTGGGAGATACAGAAGAAATGGGATAAAGAAAGTAAAACACAGTCCCCACCCCCAGAAGTCGAGTAAAAATTCACTTATGAAATTAAAGGACTTTGACTCTTGTTGTTTTGAGGATTCTGCAAGTATCTCTTGAGAGAGACTCACATGAAGAACTCATCCACTAAGGCAAATGACTAATTATCTTGGGACACAATGAATACAAAGAGTAAGGAGGGAGTCAGACTTAAGATAGATTGGAGATCAGCATATTTCTAATGTCAGGAGCAGGCAAGTAGCTCAGCAAAAAAAAAGAAGCAACAAGAAAACACAATGGCTCCAATTAGCAGGGGCCACCCATGATGACACATCTGGAGAGAAGGAGTCAGATGGTGTAAATAAAAAGTTCAGTCAAGATGATGCCAAATGGTCAATGAGTTTGTATCTGAAACAGATTTAAAGTTAGAGGATTAAGAAAACCAAGGAAACTCCCTCCACAGCAATTTCTGCTGTGGTCAAAGGCAGTGCTCTGTGTGGCGGGGATTACGTTCACCCCAAACTTCTCTCCGAGCAGCATCTTTAGTGGGAGACACAGGGTACAGACTCATCATTACTGTGACCATTTTCTTGGTGCAAATGGGGCATGGTGAAAGCAGCTGGGGATGAGGATTCCACGCTCAGGTTTCTCCCCAATGCTCTCAGTGTGGTGTCCCTCTGAGTTCAGCCATCAATAAGATGAGCAGACGTCACAATCGGTAAATGCACAAAGTGAAATAGCTGCTGCCACCTGTCCTCTCTGGGGTGGAGCGACACCTCAAGTATTTTCCTAGGCTGGGCAGTGGAGTCACTCATCTGACGTGGTTGAGAGCTCCTCTCCTGCCTGGGTCAAATCCCCACTCACGGTCTTCTTACTCTGACATTCTAAAGGAAGGACTCTACATCCACAGGCAGTCAACCCAGGAGAGAAACAGGAATCATGCTCAAGGGGGATAACCATATTTTTCCAAAGACATATTTAGACCGATGAACAAAAAGATCACACTAGCTTTGCACACCACCAGGCATCCAGTGCTGGGCTGCTGACTCAAGTCACAACTCAGAAAAGAGGCAGGTTGAGTCCTCAGCAACAAAAGCCTTTGTACAACCAGCTGATGGCTATTTTCTCCCTCTGAAATTCCCTTCCTACATACTCATTCCTTATGGCCCAATAGTACCCATCCTTCAGGGCTCAGCTCAAGGGCCACCTCCTGCAGGAAGCCTTCCTAGCTTTATGCAGCCAAGTGATATTACTCTCTACTCTCAGGTCCCGCGACCTGTGCTACTCCTGCAACCTGTGCACCATCGTCACCGAACCTAGTAGTGTTTAAGAGCTCAGACCTGGAGCCAGACTGCCTGGGCTCATAATGTAACCTAGCTACATTATTTGTAAAATAATGTAGCTTTCATTATTTGTAAAATAGGATAATAATAGAATCTACTTCACTGGCCTATTTTGAGGATGAAGTGAAATAACTTTTTCAAAGTGCCCTTTACCTGCTAAGAGCTATATAGGTGCTTACCAATACAATCACTATTATTAGTGGTATAAATCTATACAGTTCAACCATCTTGAACAGGATCCTGGCCTCTAACCACCTTGAGGCTGGGATCTGCGCGTGATTTGTTTCATCCCCTACAGAGCATGGCACAGTGCCTAAGACACAATGACATGCAAAAGTAATGCATATAACATTCATTAGTGTTTTTAGATGTTTGTATTTTAAGGGTAGAGTTCTTGGGCAGCAGGGAAAGGAAAGCAGGCAAGACCAAGGTTGAAGAAATGGGTCATTCTCTAGACTGGCTTCCGTCAAAGCCACCAGTGGTTCAAGGAACAGAATTAAATGGATTGGCCAAATGTAGATCAATGTCACCAACAAGGGGGCTTCATTCATTAGAAAGAGAGAGGCGGTGAGAGACTCATTCCTTCAGAAGGAGAGACACAAGAACTATCACATGACCCAGCAAGCCCACTCCTGGGCATATACCTGGAGAAAACTTAATTCAAAGATACATTCACCCCAATAGTCTTTGTAGCACTATTTAAAATAGCCAAACCATGGAAGCAACCCAAATATCCATCAACAGATGAATGGATGAAGAAGATGTAGTTCATATATACAATGGAATATTACTCAGCTGTAAAAAAACAAATAATGCCATTTGTAGCAACACGGATGGCCCTAGAGATTCTCAAACTGAGTGGAGTAAGTCAGACAGGGAAAGACAAACATCATATGACACTGCTTATATGTGGAATCTAAAAAAGGGGAGTGCAAACAAACTTATTTACAAAAGAGAAGGAGAGGCACAGCTGCAGAAAACAAACTTAGAGTTACCAGGGGATGGCTGGAAGGGATAAACTGGGAGACTCGGACGGACATGTACAAGCTACTATATATAAAGTAGGTAACAAGAACCTGTTGTATAGAACAGGAAAGTCTACTCAATGCTCTGAAATGACCTACATGGGAAAAGAATTCTAAAAAAAAAAAAGTGGATATATGTATATGTATAACTGATTCATTCTGCTGTACACCTGAAACTAACATCGTAAATCAACTATTCTACAAGAAAAATTTTTTTAAAAAGGAGAGACTCAATGTAAGATAGAACTAAGCTATATTGGACCTATTTATTTTAAGTGAAAGCAATAGTATGTGTTTGTAGGGCCCAGAATGCCAGTAATATCCTGAGCAATGTGACAGAGTAGACAGAGGTTTTGCGGTCAGAAAAATACATATAAAAATCCTGCCTCCACATGTGGTTAGTTATGTGACCTTGGGACATGATCTAAGCATTTCTGTAAAATGGGAATAAGCATACCTAACATTTAGGACTGGGAGAAGGCTTAACAATAAATAGCCAGTCTAATGTTGGGCCTACAGCAGATGCCCAGCTATTGGCATTTACTCCTGCTCTTGTTATTGTTATACTTGGCAGGTTAGAGAGCATAAGATTCATTTCCAAGTCCTAGGGATTGCGGGCCTGGCGCAACCTGGGACGTGCTGGACTGGCCAAGGCTGGACCCAGTAACTGATGCTGGCAAGTATGGAGAAGACAGAGTCAGGGGCTTCACTCAGCCCTTCCATCTTAACATTTTTGCATACAAACTGATCACACAAATATGCTGTGCCCAAGAATAGCTCTACCTTCATTATTGTAATCAGCCATCCAGAAAACATAATCCTCTGGTGCTTTTCCGGAAGGTAAGTTAAGTTGGGGACTGGGGCAAGGACAGGACAGAAGAAGCTAAGCCAGTTAAAGAGTAGAGATATTTGGGAGAATGAGAGACCATTGAGTTGAAGTGGTGTAATTCCACAATGGCTTGCTGAAAAATGAGAAAATCATTCAATATACTTTGCCAAACAGCTGCTTTGATTGACTTTTTTTTAAGCAGGAGCCAACCAAGTTGTCCAGCTGTCAGAATCGTGTAGCCAAAGTCACAGGCTATGTTGCTCTAAGAAATAAAGGATGTTTTGCACAGGATTGTTTAATAGGCCAAAGAATGGCATTAGGAATTCTAAAGGGAAAGATGGAGGAAATACAAGTGAGCAGGTTTTCCAAAGCTATTTCTATCTATGTATTACTGGAGGAACCCCGAGTTCTTTTAAGATTTATGTAAAGACACAGTCACAGACAAGGAGGGACTCCAAAGAGAATACAACAATTCCAAGTATTTTTCCAGAAATCCAACTGCACCAAGCTGGGGCTATTTAGAGGTTCTCGGAGCCAGTGATTTAAATATATTATCCTTTTACTATAGGTGTTTGTCACTGAAGGGCTTCTGGAGCTTTTCCCCTCCACTTTTTCTTCTAAGAAGACAGGGAGCCAAGACAGAAATTAGCTGAACAAAGGGACAGCTCATTTTGTGAACTGTTTGTGAACTGGAGGCAAAACATGCCTCCCGTTTGCTTGTTTTTTCTTTTTCTATCTTTTCTTCTTCTAAGCTATTTGTGGGCTTCCCTGGTGGCTCAGAGGTTAAAGCGTCTGCCTCCAATGCGGGAGACCTGGGTTCGATCCCTGGGTCCGATCCCTGGGTCGGGAAGATCCTCTGGAGAAGGAAATGGCAACCCACTCCAGCATACTTGCCTGGAGAATCCCATGGACGGAGGAGCCTGGTAGGCTACAGTCCATGGGGTCGCAAAGAGTCGGACACGACTGAGCGACTTCATCTACCTACCTACCTAAGCTATTTGTAAGCTTCACCTGTACATTAAAATACATGCCTCATTCTGAATTGGTTGCTAAGAACTGAAACTGAAAAGGGAGGCTTGGAGGGAAGACAAGCCTTCAGGGGCAAGATGGTCCACAGAAAGCAACTGACCAAATTAGAGCTTTCTCCTTATTCATCTGCCAGGCCCCGAGGCCTTCCCAATGCCCTAGCTTCACAGGATTGCATATCCTAGGGACAATTTAAAAATATATAAATTTTACTTTTATCAAAGCAATTCATGTTCACATTTAAAGAATCAAATACAACTAAGAGGTCTATAATGAAAAACTGCATTCCCCTGGTCCACCCCACGGTCTGGCCCCAGGCAACAACTTAAAACACTTGAACTGTTTCTTCTGGCATCTATCTCCACATTCTCATAATAGACTCTCAGTGCTCTTTTTCTTGATTTCTCTTTTGAAGTTATCTTTTATTAATTTCCTGGCATTTTAGTTGATGATTTAGCTCTCTTATTATCACTCCACCTCTTTCTTCCCAATATAACTATTGTTTCAGTTGTCTATTTGGGGATAACAAAGGTGAAGGTGAAGGTGAAGGTGAAGTCGCTCAGTCGTGTCCGACTCTTTGCGACCCCGTGGACTGTAGCCTACCAGGCTCCTCCATCCATGGGATTCTCCAGGCAAGAATACTGGAGTGGGTTGCCATTTCCTTCTCCAGGGGATCTTCCCGACCCAGGGATTGAACCCAGGTCTCCCGCATTGGAGGCAGACGCTTTAACCTCTGAGCCACCAGGGAAGCCCCAAATTAGCCTCATAAGGAAATGATGATTTCTTAGTTTTTGTGATGCTCTGTGTCAACTGGGTGGTTCTTCTGGCTTCACTTATGTAACTGTACTCAGCTGGTGGACTGGGGGGAGCAGGGCTTTCACTCGGAGTGCCTTATTTCTCCTCCACATGCCTCACTTGGGCTTCCTCAGAACATGGCGGTCTCAAGGCAGCATTCTAAGAGGAAGCATTCCTAGAGCCTGAACATGGAAGCTACAAGATCTCTTAAAATCTAGCCTCACAAGGCTTCAGCATTCTCTTCTACTGCAGTGTGTGGGCCCATGTAAGGGACATGCATGTCAGTCACTCAGTCATGCCTGACACTTTGCAATCCCATGGACAGTAGCTTGCCAGGCTCCTCTGGTCCATGAGATTGTTCCAGGGAAGAATACTGGAGTGGGTTGCCATTTGCTCCTCCAGGGGATCTTCCTGGCCCAGGGATCGAACCTGTGTCTCTTGCATTGGCAGGCAGATTCTTCACCACTGTGCCACCTGGGAAGCCCTGTGTAAGGACCAGGGTAAGCCTAAACCCTGTGGTAGGAGAAATCAACTCCACACCTTGATGTGAAGAGTGACAAAATCTTACTGGCGAAGGCAGGCAGGATGGGAGATATTTGGAAATACATTACCACAGTTCAGTTCAGTTCAGTTCAGTTCAGTTGCTCAGTCATGTCCGACTCTTTGCGACCCCATGAATCGCAGCACGCCAGGCCTCCCTGTCCATCACCATCTCCCGGAGGTCACTCAGACTCATGTCCATCAAGTCCGTGATGCCATCCAGCCATCTCATCCTCGGTCGTCCCCTTCTCCTCCTGCCCCCAATCCCTCCCAGCATCAGAGTCTTTTCCAATGAGTCAACTCTGCGCATGAGGTGGCCAAAGTACTGGAGTTTCAGCTTCAGCATCATTCTTTCCAAAGAAAAAATAAGCAGGGTGACAATATACAGCCTTGACGTACTCCTTTTCCTAACTGGAACCAGTCTGTTGTTCCAGCTATAGCTAACTCTGTTTAATCAACAGCAGTATCTAAGTTATTGCTCAAATATTATATAAGACAGGGACAAATTCTACAGGCAGAGTTCCATTTTGTACAACCTATTTATTCTTCCTAGAGTTAGTGGTTACTTTGTTTTTATATTTGCTTTTGACTTGAGTGGTCTTCAGTGTATCTATCCTTAGTTTTTTTTCCATTCGATCAATTAAATGTTCACTTTTCAAATGTAACAGACTGCCAGAAGAGCCTCTTTCCCAGAAGTTTCTATCTTCCATCCACCTCTTGCAGTCTGAACTGGCTTCTCTCTGCATGTGCTGCATAGCTGTCATCTCATGACTTCACTCAATGCTTTCATCGTGTGTTGGGTTTCTCTTCCCTGAATGCTTTCTTTAAAAAAAAAATCCTGTATTTTGCACATCTCCAATAGCTTGTTAATACAGGTGGAGGAGGAATAAACATTTTAAGTCCTCCTTTTCTAAGCATTTTTAATCTCCAAAATAAAAAGAAAATATCTGGGGACACCAGGCATACAAAATTGAAATTATGACTTTACAACATCAAGTTTTCATAATGCCAAAGAAGAGTGGGGGTAGTTTTATGAGGTCAATATAACTGCACAGGGACTGCTATTAAGTGCAGCGTTTAAAAGAACACATGGAAAGTGGGGAGACAATGAAGGTAACCAACTGGTCAGAAAAGAATCATTAGATTTACACGATTCTTACAATAAGTGTGAAGGATAACCCAGAAGGCTTACTTAGTCTTATAAGATTCAAGAAGGAAGTATTGGAACTAATGAGCAAAATTTTTATGTGAAAATATATAATGGTATAAGAAAATATGTAGTGGTCCCTGGTGGCTCAGATATCTGGTAAAGTGTCTGCCTACAATGCGGGAGACCTGGGTTCAATCCCTGGGTCAGGAAGATCCCCTGGAGAAGGAAATGGCAACCCACTCCAGTACTCTTACATGGAAAATCCCATGGACGGATGGAGCCTGGTAGGCTACAGTCCACAGGGTCGCAAAGAGTCGGACACGACTGAGTGATTTCACTTTCACTTTCATAGAATTTTTAATGAAAACTAAGCTTCACTACCTATTTTTTGAAGTTATCTTTTAAAACTTTTTTGAGGTAGAGCTGATTAGCAATTCTGTGATAGTTTCAGGAGAACAGTGAAGACACTCAGCCATAAATATATATGTTTCCATTTTCCCCCATACGCCCCTTCCCATCTAGGCTGCCACATTACATTGAGCAGAGCTCCATGTGCTATACACTGAACTTCGTGGGTCCTTGTTGGTTATTCATTTTTAAATATAGCACTGCCCATCCCAAACTCCCTAACTATTCCTTCCCCCCATCCTCCCCCTAGGCAACCATAAGTTCATTCTCTAAGTCTATGAGTCTTTTGCTGTTTTGTAAGTTCATTTGTATCCTTTCTTTTTAGATTCCACGTATACGGGATGTCATATGATAGTTCTCCTCTGACTTACTTCACTCAGTATGACAATCTCTAGGTCCATCCATGTTGCTAAAAATGGCATAATTTCATGCTTTTTAATGGATGAGTAACATTCCATTGTACATATGTACCACATCTTATTTATCATTCCTCTGTTGACGGACATTTAGGTTGCTTCCATGTCCTGGCTATTGTAAACAGTGCTGGAGTGAACACTGGGGTGCATGTATCTATTTGAATTATTGTTTTCTCTGGATATATGCCCAGGAATGGTACTGCTGGATCGTATGGCAGCAGATCATATGGCAGATCCTATCTATTTTTTAGTTTCTTAAGGAACCTCCACACGGTTCTCCATAGTGGCTGTACCAATTTACATTCCCACGAACAATATAGGAGGGTTCCCTTTTCTCCATCCCCTCTCCAGCATTTGTTGTTAATAGATTTTTTGATGATGGCCAATCTGACTGGAATGAGGTGATCCATCATGGCAGTTTTGATTTGCATTTCTCTACTAATTAGTGATGTTGGACATCTTTTCATGTGTTTTTCAACCAATCGTATCTCTTCTTTGGAGAAATGTCTATTAACCATAAAAGGATGAAATAATGCCATTTGCAGCAACATGGATGGACCCTGAGATTGTCATACTGAGGGAAGTTAAGTCAAAGACAAATCATAGATATTGCTTATATGTGGGAATACAAAGAAAGGCTACAAATGAATCTATCTACAAAATAGAAATAGAGGTACAGATCTAGAAAATAAACTTATGGTTACTGGGGTGTAAGGGCAAAGTTCCAGGGAGGGATAAATTGCAAAATTGGGACTGACATAAACATACTACTATATATAAAACTGATAACTAATAAGGGTTGACTGTATAGCAACTATAAACCAACTATATCCCAATCAAAGCTTTTTAAAAAGAGAAAATTTTCACCTCTGAAAGGGGCATCTGATACATGCATTTGTGGATACCATCACTATCCACTGATAACTTGTTCTCTCCTTTCAGATATAGTGGAGGGTTATGATTCCCCACTCCTTGAGGTTTTGCTTGGCCGTTTAATTTGCTTCGATCATGATATGTTGCTAGAAGTAGCATGTATCATTTTGAGTTTAAAAGTTAATTGTCTTTGCATGACTTTCCAGTATGATCTTCCAGTCACTGCAATCAAGTAAACCCATCCTGATACGTAAAAGCAACATTAAAATAAAACTGATGTTATTTGTCACTGCAGCATAACCCAGCCTAATCCAAATAAAACAAGAAAACTGAAACCAAACAATAGAAATGATCATAAGAAAACATTAGAGAGTTTTTTAATGTGTTTCCTGGCCTTGAAAAGTTATAAAAGGCAACATGTATACTAATTAAAAACACAATCTTAGAGTTTGAGACCTGGGTTTGAATCCTGATTACTACTTACCATATGAGTAACTTTGGGCAAAATTTAGCTCTTATTGTTCTTGGATGTCTGGTTTGTAGACTTCAGATATTCAGGCCTACTTCACGGATTTGTGGGCAATTAAATTAGGTAATGTAGGTCAGGTGTCTACGCAGTGTTTATAATGCAAACTTTTGAATAAATGGTTATTGTTGTTGTTGTTATTAAGAGAACTTTCCAACTCTAGCCTCAAAATTCTGCCAGAAATCTTGTAAGAATTAAGATAGAAAATACTTTCTTGATTCACCTTCAAAAGGAATGTGCTGCAAAAATATATATTTCACTTAATGTCTATCCCAGATAGTTTCATAGGTCAAATGATAAAATTGAGTATTTGTGAACTCTAGGAGAAAAAAAGATGAGAAAAATAATATGTCCATGAAACATGAAATACATCTTAAGCTTTTCTTTTTGCAAAATAAGATGATCAGAATGGCAGATTTGGGGGGAAACTATATATAGTGTACCTGACTACACCAAAACATTTGGCAATGTCTCCCTTTAACACCTATAGATAAAAAATAGAGAAATGAAGGTATCTTAACAACAAAGTCCAATGGATTTATAACTGAAAGGGCCAGTACTACTATATTTCAATGGAGACATGGCACAACACTCTGTCTTTGACCCATATTACTCATTCATTCATTCAAAAGTCATTTATTTAACACCTACTACCTAACAGGTATTGTGTTAGGTACCTTGGGTGTAGCAAGGAACAAGTAGACTGTTGTTAATTTTCTTTAAATTGAAGACTTACATAAAGGCATAGAATGTTGAATCAAATCCTCTTTGACGCAAAATTGGGCCAGAGAGTAAATGCATTGAAAAGAATAATCCAAATGCAAAATGATGCTAACAGATTATAGCAGTAGATCAATTCTAGCATTTCGTTGTGTTACTCTCAAGAATTTATTTGATCTCACTAAGCCTCAGCTTTCTTGTGGATAAAATGGAGACAATGATATCAGCTGGTTGACTTGTTTTGCACTTTTAAGATAATGTATGTAAAGAATATAGCATAACGCCTGGAATATACTAGATGCTTAAAATGTAATCGCTTTTATTGCCATGGGAATTATCTTTCCACAGAGTCATTTGTTCATGCATGCAAGGATTCTCAAAATGCACCAGAAGGCCAAGAGAAGTAAGGTGAATGGTTCAAGGTCAAATAATGAGAAACTGACAGGATCAGAACTTAAAGTCATTTTCCCTCTACTTCTGATTAAAAATTTAATACTCTGGCAGTGACCAATATTTGATATTCAAATGCCTGTCATAAAAAATGCAGTTACTGAAACAATTTCAAGGTACAATAATTGGAGAGTGCCAGGAGAGCCTTTGGAGCTCAAAGGGAAATTTTGTTAGCCACATGGGAATTTCTGTTTCTGTTATTTTAAACTAGTTGCTTATTGGAAACCAATATTGCATTAAAAAAAAAAAAACTGGTGATATTCCTTTCATGGGGAAATCATCCTACCATTTCAAGAAAGTCTTTTTCTATAATTGCACACAAGTTAGATGAAGGAGAAAAGTTGGTACAACATGAGACGTCTTTCTCTTGGCAATCAAAAGGGTAAATAAGTTGGATGATGTGAAACGAAGTAAAACTGAGCATCTTACACAATCCTTACAGCAACCCAATGATGAATGTAGTTCATATCCTCATTTCTGTAGTGAGAAAATTGGCTCAGAGGGGTCATGTGGCTTTTCAATTCACCCAACTAGTAAATATTAATACTTGCTGCTGTCACTGTTTAGTTGCTCAGTCGTGTCTGACTCTTTGCAACCCCATGGACTGCAGGCCACCAGGCTCCTCTGTCTGTGGGATTTCCCAGACAAGAATACTAGAGTGGGTTGCCATTTCCTTCTCCAGGGGATCTTCCCAACCCAGGGATGGAACCTGCGCCTGTTGCATCTCCTGCATTGGTGGGCAGATTCTTTACCACTGAGCCAGCTAGGAAGCCCAGTAAATACTTGAGAGAGACACAGCTCCAGGTCTTTGGGATTCCATCTCTCATGCTCTTTCTCCTCTTCCGTATTGCCTCTGGTATGTTCTTCTGCCTGTGATGAGCTCCTGAGTCCCTCCTTAGCATTACCTCAAAACTATCTGCTCGTGAGCTATGTCATACTTGGATAATTCACACTCCCCAGACAACAGCCCCTTCTGTGAGGCCTTTTCTTTGTTAGGTCAATAGAAAAGCAGTGCAGAGCTTAAAAAATAGATTTTTAAGCTATTAAAACCTTACTATATTAACAATACTATTTTGTGTTTACATGCATTCATATTTTTAAGTAATTGTAATCATACTCTCTACATAATTTTGTATCATTTGTTCCCGCATTAAACACATATTTACTGAGTATTTGTAATGTGCCAGGCATCATTCCAGCAGTGAGAACTACATACAGCAGAAAACAACAAAGTCCTTGATCTCTTTGAGATTATGTGTGCTAGAAGAGACAGATAACAAACAATATAAATGAGATATATATTGGACTTTAGATGATAAGCGCTAAAGAAGAAATTTAAAAAGACAAACAGGCAGAAGGGGTGGAAGTTAAGGTGGAGGTAAAAGGAGCAGTTGAAATTTTAGATAGATTCCTGGAAACACTTTGCTGAAAAGTTAATAACTGAAAAAAGACCTAAAGGAAGTGAGAGAGTGAGTCCAACCTGTGGTCTGGCAGGCAACAGGATGAATCCACGGCTCCATCTGCCCCTCGGCTTCATTTCCATGATTATGTTATAATATGTGGCAAAAGGTTGTTTGCAGATATTGACCCAAAGACCAAAAGATTATGCATAGGGGCCTAGCCAAATCACCTCAGCCCCATAAAAGCTGAGTTTTCTCCAGCTGATAGCAAGAGAAAGTGAAGAGCAACATAAGGGAAGTTCTCTAATGCTGTGATGGAGGGGGCCACATGGAACGACCTGGAAGAAGCATCTAGAGACGGGAGTGAAGCCCCTAGTCTATAGCCGGAAAGATGAAAACCTCAGTCCTAAAAATCTGAAGAACTGAATTACGTCAATGACCTGAAAGAACCTGGAAGCAGGTTCTTCCCAAGAGTCCCCAGGTAAGAGTCTTGCTGGTTATGCAACACAGAAATCCAGCCAAAATTTCATAATAAATGTAAGTGGAATAAAATCTTTAAAAACCATGAACCACTATGGTGTACACTTGTAAGCTATATAATACCATACTTCCACAATATCTCAATTAATCCGTTTGTCTTAATTTCAGTGTGTGGAGCTGACTGAGCCAAACGTGAAGAAGTGAGCACACAGAGGCATAGGCATTGTCTCATGCTTGTATTCCTGATGATAAGGAATACAAGTCATTAGCTACACAGTATTCTCATGAGCCCAGTTTGTTTAGACCTTCCCTTCTGACAAATTCTGCCGCTTCAAATTTTTTATTATTAGACACTGCAGCAACATGTACCTTCATTCATACAGCATTTTCTCCTTAATCGGCTAATTTGTCTTTCCAAAGATTGCTACTTTACAACAATACTTGTGTCTCAATTTCCCTGGACTCTTGCAAGCATTCAGTATCATCACTCTTTTAATTTTCCCTATTTTAATAAGTAAAAGAATAGCAACAGTTAAAGTCTTTTCTGTGAATACTCACAAGAATGAAGATTCCTCTGTTTCCTCATAGCATTTCCATTCATTGATTTTTGAAAGAGGTAATAATGTTGCTTATTGAGTTACTGACAGGTAAGGTAACCAGTAGAAAGACGTTTCAGACCTGATTTGGATTGTGACTTGTTCTTCTTCAATCCCCTTATATCTTCAGTTCTTCATCTAGAAAAGGAAGATGAAGTATGGCATCCTATCAAAACAATATTTATAAAACATTCACAGAAGTGCCTCCTTGCATTTCTTCCTATTAACCTACATATATATTTTCCTTTTTTAAAAAAGTGTTGTACAGTACAAGTAACTCTATTAGATTAAGTAATCCTCATGCTCTGTAACTTTGAGTAAGTTACTTCATCTCTTTGTAGCTTAGTTTCTGAATCTATATACTGATGAATTTTAAGCAATTTTCTAGCCAATTCCTGCATGCTATGAGTGTCTATGATCTTACATAAAACTTACCTACAGAACTTAGGGCTCTGGTAAATCCTATCTTCTCTGCAGGTACAATGGGTCTATATTTGACTCCAAAATTAGTTATTTCTGATCAATTCCCTTGAATACACCTTTTACAGTTCCCTATTCTATTCTTTTTCCTCTATCACCTTTTCAAATATTGCATCTTAACTTTTAAGGTGAAAAATTAAACCTAGGTGTTGTCTTCTCTACAATAAATATCACTGACCAAAGAATTATAGACACTGAAAATGCATATTTATAATACTGAAAACATAACTCCAATAAATAGCCCTCTGAGAAATTTAACAAAGGTTCAAACGGTGAAAACACAAAGGGAAAATGAAATTCCCAAGTTGGTTCTTAAAAATCTAGTAATGAGGGGATCAATAACCACAGATAAAATTGAACAGGTGTCAGAGGAACACCATTAAAGAAGAAATCTGGCTACAAACTTTCAAAGGCAAGGAAATTACTTTGCTTTTAAAAATATTTCTTAAATAAATATATGTTTCAAAGAAGAGCTCTTGGAAGCTTTTCCATTCACCTGGAGGTTAGCATAATTTTAACATTGAGCCTCAAAAAAGATCACAGTAAAAGAAAACTATAGATCAATCTTTTTATTCCTATAGATGTAAGAATTCTATATACAATATTATTAGATGCTGTCAAGCAGGATAAAAACAGAACACTCTGAAATTACCTAGTGAGGTTTATTCCAGGAATTCAAGGATGGTGTAACATATTTATTACATTAACAATTAAATGAACTTTAATGAAATTCAACATTGTTTGTGATTATAAAGCTTTTATAAACAGAATGTAGAACGAAAGTATCTTAACATGATAGAGTTTTTAAAAATCAGATTCTAGCAGTAAACATCAGCGTAAAAATAATATTGGAAAGGAAAATGCAATCATTATTTGAAAATGATATAATTATCTACCTAAGGGCAAGGACCATGTCTCCTTGCTTAACACGATGGCCTGAGTGTCTAATATCTTCTGGAAAATAGTAGGAGTTAAAAAATTGATTGAATGACAAAAAACATGGATATTAACTAAAATTGTTCAACAGATTTTAAAAAGGAAATAAATATGAAAATCTATGGTATTCATGTAGAGAAATAATAGACGGAATAAAATTACAACTTATGGAAGAAATGTACAGAACCTCTATTAAAAAAACTCTGAAAGAAGACTTGAATATCGCTGAGACATTCATCTCTACAGATAAGAAGATGCAAATAAGTAAAAATGTGAATTCTCTCAAACTAGAATTTCACAGACTACCATAATTGCAGGGATTTTTTTCAAAGTTGAAAACTGATCAAAATTTCATTTCAAAAATTATAGTTGAGAGCCACAAAAAGAATACATAACAGAGAACAAGAAGTGGGGACATTTGCCATTGGAGATATCAAAATGCACTATAAATGAGTATCTTTAAACTGTAGTACAGATCCAGCAATGGGTGTGGCTATTAAAGACATAAAAAAGAAAATCTAGAAATGGGCCCAAGATTTATGAGAATGTAAAATATGATACAGCTGTAATATGAGAATGGTGAGAACAAGTAATAAAAAAGAACTTGCAAGTATCTCATGAAATTTCAGTGCCTTAAGAACGGAGAAAGGATTCTGAACATGTCCAGAAAGAAAGACAAAAACACAAGAGATCAAGAATCAGAACGGCATTGGACTTTTTAACACCATGGATGGCTGCAGACCAAGTTTGATGCATGAAATAGGGCACTCAAAGCCGGTGCACTGGGACATCCCAGAGGGACGGGATGGGGAGGGAGATGTGAGAGGTGTTTGGGCCAGGGGTACAAATGTACACCCGTGGCTGATTCATGTCAATGTATGGCAAAAACCACCACAATACTGTAAAGCAATTCACCTCCAATTATAAATAGACTAATTTTTAAAAATGTCTTTAAAGTTTCAAGGTAAAAATTGTTTCCAACCTAGAGTTACTCACACAAGCAAATTACAAAATCAAGTGAGAGGGTAGAAAACCATAGTTTTAGTTCAGTTCAGTTCAGTCGCTCAGTCATGTCCAACTCTTTGCAACCCCATGAATCGCAGCACGCCAGACATACAAGTTTTCAAAGATAAAGTGATTCCATGTACTCTTTCTCAGTATTATACTGGAGTTAGGTCTTATAACAAAATTGTGAAAAAGGATGAAATTATATTTCCTGATATAAACCAGGAAAAAATAGAAGCTGAAACACAGGGGAGCTGCAGGGGGAATTGCAATAATGGGGAGAGGAGGTTCTGGGATGATATTTGTACAATAAGCCCAAATATCAACTAACTGAGATTGGAACACAAGGATGGACACATATTTTTTTAAAGGAAATTATAGATCACCTATAATATTTACCCTAAGAGTTGTATCACTTGTGCAGAAATTTTGGTGACAGAGACTTGCAGATATAGACAATTAAGTGCAAAGCTCCAAAAGAGGTAATTATTAACTCCAGGCAAAACAAAATGCAGAACCAGAAAGAAAACCTAAACTATGTAGTATACTTTACTGAACTGTGAATAATATTGATGTAATAATGATGCAAATAGTGAATAGAATTTTAGCCCCAAATTGTGATATATCTGCATTGCAAGGATGATCAAAGAGAACTGAATATGTCTGTACAGACAGGAAGACAGATTGGGATGAGGGGAAAATGGAACGAGAGCTAAATCTTCCTCTTACCTAGGAGAAAATCAGAAATTAATATCAGAAGGTTAAAAATCAAAAAAGGAACATAGACGCCTATCATTGGAGAAGGAAATGGCAACCCACTCCAGTGTTCTTGCCTAGAGAATCCCAGGGATGGTGGAGCCTGGTGGGCTGCTGTCTATGGGGTTGCACAGAGTCGGACACAACTGAAGTGACTTAGCAGCAGCAGCAGACGCCTATCATTTAGAAACATGAAGTTAAATTAATTAAATATTAGAATAAACCATTACAAGAGCTGAGTATGGTTACCTTTGGGTAGCAGGACTGGGAGGGTAAGAAAGATGGGACAGACTGATGCTATTCTTTACTAGTAAACCTTCTTAGTGGAACTTTTATACTCTGCATATGTATTATTTCATTAAAAAGTAAAACAGTCAATATATACGAAGAAGAAATATAGATGGTCAACAGGCACGTGAAAAGATGTTCACCACTGCTGATTACTACAGTAAATCACTGCTGATGGTGACTGCAGCCATGAAATTAGAAGACGCTTACTCCCTGGAAGAAAAGTTATGTCCAACCTAGATAGCATTTTCAAAAGCAGAGACATTACTTTGCCGACTAAGGTCCGTCTAGTCAAGGCTATGGTTTTTCCTGTGGTCATGTATGGATGTGGGAGTTGGACTGTGAAGAAGGCTGAGCGCCGAAGAATTGATGCTTTTGAACTGTGGTGTTGGAGAAGACTCTTGAGAGTCCCTTGGACTGCAAGGAGATCCAACCAGTCCATTCTGAAGGAGATCAGCCCTAGGATTTCTTTGGAAGGAATGATGCTAAAGCTGAAACTCCAGTACTTTGGCCACCTCATGCGAGGTGTTGACTCATTGGAAAAGGCTCTGATGCAGGGAGGGATTGGGGGCAGGAGGAGAAGGGGACGACCGAGGATGAGATGGCTGGATGGCATCACGGACTCGATGGACGTGAGTCTGAGTGAACTCCGAGAGATGGTAATGAACAGGGAGGCCTGGCATGCTGCGATTCATGGGGTCTCAAAGAGTCGGACACGACTGAGCGACTGAACTGAACTGAACTGAACTGAATTACTACAGAAATACCAATCGAAACTACAATGAGGTACCAACTCACACTGGTCAATGACCATCATTAAAATGTGTACAAATAACAAATGCTAGAAAGGATGTGCAGAAAAGGGAACCCTCACACACAGTTGATCGGAATGTAAGTTGGTGCAGCCACTGTGGAAACAGTATGGCGATTCTTCTGAAAACTAAAAATAGAGTTATTGTATGCTCTAACAATCCTACCTCTGGACATACATCCAGACAAAACTGTAATTCAAAAAGATACATGTACCCCAATGTTCACAGCAACACTGTTCACAATCGTCCAGGCATGGAAACAACCTAAATCACCATCGACAGATGCATGGATAAAGAAGATGTGGTCCACATATACAATGCAATACTACTCAGCCACAATAAAGAATGAAATAAGGCCATGTGCAGCAACATGGATGCAAGCAGAGATCACCATACTAAGTGAAGTAAGTCAGAAAGAGAAAGATGAATACCATGTGCTATCACTTACATGTGGACTCTGAAATATGACACAAATAAACCTATACATAAGACAGAAATAGATGCATGGACGCACAGAACAGATTCGTTATTGCCAAGGGCAAGAGGTTAGGAAAGAGATGGAGTGGGAGGCTGGGGTTAGAGGATGCAAGCCATAATATACAGAATGGATATACATCAAGGCCCTACTGGATAGCATAGCTGCTGCTCCTGTTAAGTCACTTCAGTCGTGTCCAACTCTGTGCGACCCCATAGATGGCAGCCCACCAGGCTCCCCTGCCCAA
Source organism: Cephalophus harveyi (assembly GCA_006410635.1). Lineage (NCBI taxonomy): Eukaryota > Metazoa > Chordata > Mammalia > Artiodactyla > Bovidae > Cephalophus > Cephalophus harveyi. Next base: position 353,052 of record SJYT01056330.1, read on the forward strand.
TTATCCTATTATAATTCATAATGGAAAAGAATATTTAAAAAAGAATGTATATATAACTGAATCACTTTGCTGTACAGCAGAAATTAACACAACACTAAATTAAATATACTTTCAATAAAAATACTGATAAAAAAAAGTCAAAAGATACGAACTGGAAACATCAAAATAAATTTGAAAGGTTAAAAATAAGCACCTAAAAAGATGCAAAATTTCAATAAAGAATCAAGTATTCAAACTTAAAGAAGAAATTTTTCACATATTAAACTGGCAACAATTTACAAAATTTACAATTCCAAGAGTTTTAAAGAAGCAGAAAAGTGAGGACTCTCACAAAATGCCGGTAGAAGTATATAAATTAGCCCACTTTTTCTGGAGAGAAAAAAAATAGCAATTCACATCAAAACTTAAAACATGACCCTGATCCAGCAAATCTGCTTCTATGGAAATCATGAGAAAACTTTTCAAAAATATATACAGAAAGACATTTATTAAAGCATTGTTTATAATGTAAAATTCCAAATTTTACATCTGTGTTTTAGCCAACCTGAATGATAGAGATTAGGGTATACCTTCTGGCTATAAACCACACAAACATACACATACACACATGTGTGTGTATACACACGGGAAAAAACAGACACATATCCACACACATACATACATACAGGAGAAAATCACCAAGTGCTACTCCCTTTTTCTAAATACGGACTTGCCTTAAAAATGTGTCTGTGTTTGACCACTCTTAAGCCTTTAGTTACGAGAGGAGCAACCCCACGTCCAAGGAGCGGTGGCTGTGCTGGTGCAGGAGGGCCGAGAGGAGCTACTCCACGTTATGGTCAGGAGGGGAGGCCATGAGGAGATAGCCCTCATCCCAAGTAAGGAGCAGTGGCTGAGCTTTGCTGGAGCAGCCGTGAAGAGATACCCCACGTCCAAGGTAAGACAAACCCAAGTAAGATGGTAGGTGTTTCCAGAGGGCATCAGAGGGCAGACACACTGAAACCATAATCACAGAAAACTAGTCAGTCTGATCACATGGACCACAGCCTTGTCTAACTCAGTGAAACTACGCCATGCCCTGTGAGCCCACCTAAGACAGGCAGGTCATGGTGGAGAGGTCTGACAGAATGTGGTCCACTGGGGAAGGGAATGGCAAACCACTTCAGTATTCTTGCCTTGAGAACCCCATGAACAGTATGAAAAGGCAAAATGATAGGACACTGAAAGAGGAACTCCCCAGGCCATTAGGTGCCCAATATGCTACTGGAGGTCAGTGGAGAAATAACTCCAGAAAGAAGGAAGGGATGGAGCCAAAGCAAAAACAATACCCAGTTGTGGATGAGACTGGTGACGGAAACAAGGTCCAATGCTGTAAAGAGAAATATAGCATACGAACCTGGAATGTCAGGTCCATGAATAAAGGCAAATTGGAAGTGGTCAAACAGGAGACGGCAAGAGTGAACACTGACATTCTAGGAATCAGCGAACTAAAATGGACTGGAATGGGTGACTTTAACTCAGATGACCATTATATCTCCTACTGTGGGCAGGAATCCCTTAGAAGAAGTGGAGTAGCCATCATGGTCAACAAAAGAATCTGAAATGCAGTACTTGGATGCAATCTCAAAAACGACAGAATGATCTCTGCTTGTTTCAAAGGCAAACCATTCAGTATCACAGTAATCCAAGTCTATGCCCCAAACAGTAATGCTGAAGAAGCTGAAGTTGAACAGTTCTATGAAGACCTACAAGACCTTTTAGAACTAACACCCAAAAAAGATGTCTTTTTCATTATAGAGGATTGGAATGCAAAAGTAGGAAGTCAAGAAACACCTGGAGTAACAGGCAAATTTGGCCTTGGAATACAGAATGCAGCAGAGCAAAGGTTAATAGAGTTTTGCCAAAAGAACACACTGGTCATATCAAACACCCTCTTCCAACAACACAAGAGAAGACTTGACACATGGACATCACCAGATGGTCAACACCAAAATCAGATTGCTTATATTCTTTGCAGCCAAAGATGGAGAAGCTCTATACAGTCAGCAAAAACAAGACCAGGAGCTGATTGTGGCTCAGATCATGAACTCCTTATTACCAAATTCAGACTGAAATTGAAGAAAGTAGGGAAAAACTTTACTTTTCTGGGCTCCAAAATCACTGCAGATGGTGATTGCAGCCATGAAATTAAAAGACACTTACTCCTTGGAAGGAAAGTTATGACCAACCTAGATAGCATATTCAAAAGCAGAGACATCACTTTGCCAACAAAGGTCCGACTAGTCAAGGCTATGGTTTTTCCTGTGGTCATGTATGGATGTGAGAGTTGGACTGTGAAGAAAGCTGAGCACCGAAGAATTGATGCTTTTGAATTGTGGTGTTGGAGAAGACTCTTGACAGTCCCTTAGACTCAAAGAGATCCAACCAGTCCATTCTAAAGGAGGTCAGTACTAGGTATTCTTCAGAAGGACTAATGCTAAAGCTGAAACTCCAGTACTTTGGCCACCTCATGCGAAAATTTGACTCATTGGAAAAGACTCTGATCCTGGGAGCAATTAGAGGCAGGAGGAGAAGGGGACAACAGAGGATGAGATGGCTGGATGGCATCACTGACTCGATGGACGTGAGTTTGAGTGAACTCTGGGAGTTGGTGACTGTTGCTAACAGTGGGAGGCCTGGCGTGCTGCGATTCATGGGGTTGCAAAGAGTCGGACATGACCTAGCGACTGAAGTGAACTGAGCCTTTAGTTAATTTTTATATTTTATTTTAAAGTTTATATTTATCTGCAGAATTAGTTTTACATAAGCTTATTTGGCCACTACTGGGAAGAAAACCCCTAGGATTATAGACAATTTTCACTTTCACAAAGGTTTTTCCTTTTTTTTTTTTTTCCAGTAGACGTAATTCCCAAGCACAGTCAATGAAATTAAGTTTCCCAGATTTTCAGTTCTTCTCTTGGAACAGATTCGGGTGGTGTTTCCTACAGAAGTTTTCCCCAGTAACTAGCCTGGTTAGCTTCAAGCATACACAGAAAACTACACCTGAACTCATACTGAACAATGTAACAGTGGCACTGGGGGACCACAGCATCCAGAAACCAATTAGGGCAGAGGGAAGCAAGGGATCTTCTTCAACTGGCTAATGGTGACCATACACAGAGACTCTGATGCTGGTCCCACACGTTCTTCTTGAATTTGAACAAGGATCAGTGATCAAGAGGACTAATCTGAGCCCTGGATGGCTTCTGCATTTGCATTACTTCATGCTTAGCAACAGTCACTCATCTATGACTCCCTGGCACAAGAAAATATGATACTGTGCAACTACAAGGTATTTGTTAAAATCGCTATGTTCCTTTTCATCTTAAAAAGACATGAGAACCTACCTGTTTTAACCCAGCATTTTACTCACCAGAAACCCACAGTCCAAAATAGGAAAGACCCACCCAAGACAACATTCTTGCAACTCTCAGCTACACAGTGTTTCAGAGATACTGCTATGTGGTGAGTCCCTAATCTTTCTTAAGTTTAGACTTTAATATTCTGAGTGGAAGAAAACAGTCTGCTCAGTGATGTGATCATGATCTCTTGGAATTCAGCAGTAAGATCAGTGCATTTAATGGCTAGCTGTTCCAAAATCAGGTCGGCAAGTAAGGGCATGTAGTCTGTCTTGTAATTCTTCTCTCCTCACTTCCCCACCTTCTTCCTTCCCGTTACCATTGCTGCGGCCCCATGTTCTCTCTCTGTGTGTGTGTTCCATAGAATTCAGTTGCAAAAGGACTACTCAAGATAGCAAATAGCAAAAAGGAACTGGCCAGGCCAAAGTCAGGTCAAGCCTGAATGATAAACTTCTTTCTCTGTGCACTGTTTGGTTTTTTATATGTAATCATTTCAATTAGTCACTTGCTATCTAACAATAGATAATATGTGCTTACTCATCAGCCTTCCTCACACTACAGGACAGGGAACCAAGACACTTCCTTTGAAGAAAAAGCTTCTTCATGTTCAGAAATCTCCCTTAAGACTTAGCTACCAACTCAGGCAAACCCGGTGGACTATCAAAGACCTCAGTATGGAAAAGTCAGAGTAAATGTAGTTCACATTATGAGTTTGGGGGAAAAAAATACCCTGCCTGTCTTCAGTAGTCTGTAAGATCTCTCTTGTCTCCAAGCGGGAGAGATTCCTCAGGTGTTACCCACTTTATCATAGCATTCCTCATCTCTCCTTTTATCTTATGCCCTTCTCCTCTTTCCAGGATCATAAATCAACAGAGACAGGTCTTCATTCTTCTTTCAAAGAGACAAGGGGAAGTCTAGACTTCTCCTATTCCATGACAAAATGAACAAGCTGATAAATTTAGCTACCTGCTTCTCAGGTGAAAAATGGAACTATTTCAAAGCCCAAGTGGGCAGTCTGTAGCCAGAAGCACCAGTCCAAAGTCTTTTGTGAATTCCTGTCTACTGCAACACCAGGAAGGGGGCACACGTCGGAAAATGGCAGGCTGGTACAAGAGACGTTAGATTCTGGAGAGGGATCACAGTCAAATCCAAGAGTGTGTGACAGCTGAAATTGTCCATGATTTACAAATTGCTGACGGCAGCGACCTTGCCATAAGGAGCAAAGGCCAAAGGGAAGGCTTGCTGCCCACTGCTGGCATTAGGTTTCTGTCTAGAGGAGAAGATAGCAGAAGACTGAAGACATTTGGAACTAATTAGTGGGACTAAGGAAACCTGAAGCTAAGAGGTGGGGGTGGGATCAGGGTTGCATTATTCCTTAAAACAAGAAGTGGTTGATCAGCTTCACTAAAGGCTCTGCTTCTCCTTATCTTTCTTATACTCCCCATAACTTAAACATAGCTGATTAAAGCACAGCCTCATCTTTCAGCTTCCTGCAATATTAAGGATCTTATCTGCAGAATAATACAACTTTAACATAGGAAAGGAATCAGCAGATATTATGGTTTTCCACAGGGATGGTCTGGATCTGGGAATGTGGGAGAGGTCAGGGAAAGAACAGAACTTTAGAGTCAGACAGACATGAGCTCAAATATTTGCTCCACTGCTCACAAGTTATGTGATTCTGAGAGACTGAAGTACTTCCACTGAGCTTCTGTTTTCCTGTCGATGAGTCGGGCAATACCACTTCCTTCACATGGCTGATGTGAGGATAATATGAGATCAAATAAGAATTCCCCCACCCCACCAGCACAGACCTGAGCTCATTAAATAGAATGCCTTTTCTTTATGCCTCATAAAAATTACAAATACAATACAAACCATTTTTATTCATCTGACATTTCAGAAATCAAGTTATACAGCAAAGCCATAGTACTTAAAACAATGTGGTGCTATTTTAAAAACAGGTGCATAGATCAATGGTATACACTGGGAATTTCCCCAAATTGTCTTATTAATGGGCAGAAATAAATTCAAGTTGAGTTAAAGACCTAGATTTGGGAAAGCAAGACTAATTTTGTGCCAAGATAATCAAAGACAATACAAAGACCCTGGACCTGGGAAGACTTTCTTAAAATCAGTCAAGTAACAAAAATAGAAAGAAAAAATAATGGAAATTTGAACACCAACTAAAGACAAAAACAGGAGAGAATCTGAGAGAAAATAGTCACAGCTGTAAAATACTGAGATACAAAACAGACCAAGGATAAGATTCTGAAGCTTTCAAATAATTCTTACATATCTGTGAAAATGTCAAAAAATCAATGAAAATATGACTTAAAGGATATGAAAAGGCAATCATAGACAATGAAATCAGAATTGTCTATGAAATCAGAATGGAAAATGAAAAATGGCTCTGCTTCATCATGAATGAGAAAATGTAAATTAAAATAACAATGAATCACCATTCTGCTACTGGTTTGGCAAAGATTTAAAAGTTTGATAGCATCAATTGTAGACAAGCAAGGGATGGGGGTCAGGGGAGAAGTAGAGAGTCAAACATAGCTGCTCAGGACCTTGAAATTGGTACAATAAATCTGAAGGGCAAAATGGTGGCATATATTAAATTACTCACCCTTGGCCCCCAGCAATTTCTTGCTACATACCAGTCTTGGACAAAGACATACACATACATACAAAATATCTGACGCAATATAGCATATAATATGAAAAAATTAGAAATATTTAACCACAAAGCAAAGGATGGATAACAATTCAATAAACACAAATAAAATGTTCAAAGAACAAAGTAGATTCCACATATCAACGTGGATCACTCACAAAAATATCCAGAACCCAATATTTCATATTTTGCCAGATATAGAGATATGTTTGAAAATTACAAATAGAAACTCTTCATCAGGCAAATTTATCACACACTACACTCTTAGTATTAACAGGAGGACATCAGTATGGGGATATGAGTTATCAGAAAGCCATGGTTTAATCTGTAATTTAAGTTATAACTGGTATATTTATTGTTTGTGTAAATTTTAAAATAAATATGTGCAGACACTGAAGAAAGATATAGCACAAATATTCCAACAATGTTGACAGTGACCTATTTTGAGGGGAATGAGGAAGGAGTATGGGTGATTTTTTTTCTTTATACATCCCTATAATTAAAAATAAAGTTTTCCAAAGAGGACAATAATCATCATTATTGATTGATATTCATAAAACCTCAGGTTATGGCATGAGATAACAAGCTCAATTTATTCAGATTATTCAGAATAAACATTCTTGCCCTGTCTCACAAACATGATCTTATTTAATTCTTATATTAATCTCTGAAATAGATATTATTATTATCTGCTGATAGATAAGGAAATTGAGTTCCCAAGAAGGTAGGAAATTTGCCCAAGTTCACACAACTGCAGAGTCACAGAGTTGACAGCCCAATATGTGTCTTTGGATACTAAAGTTAATACTTTTCCCACCATACTAGAGCTATCTCAATGCCAATGCTATGTGCTACTTAAAGAAAAAAAAAAAGCTATAAAGCTAGTTTTCTTTCTTTCTTTCTTTCTTTTTTTTTTTTTTTTACAAATTGTAAAGCTGTTCCACTGCTAAATAAACTTGAAATTGAAGAAAGTGATGAATTAAACAAGCTTTTAAAATATGCAGACATTTTATGGACATATATGCATTTAAATACAGAAGTTAAACCAACCTATTTTAGGGAATAATATTACTGGTCCCAAGTAAGGCAGCTGTGTAGAAAATTCATTTGCAAAAAAAAAATGAAAAATCCTTTGTTCAAACATAATATTCTAATGCGGTGTGATACAGCAGCATGGAGTTCCATAGAATCAGTTGTTAGCTAGAAGCGTATTAGCAGGATCCCAACTCAAACAAGCCTAAAATGATGAGAATTTATTGTCTTACATAACTACTTTCAGGCATATTTGCATCAAGGGGTTCAGAAAATGTTCTAAGACATCTCTCTCTCTCCCCCCACCCTCTCTTCCCCTCTTCTCTTTGACATCTTTATTTTTCAGTGTCCTCTAGGCAAGTGGTCATATGTATCTTTCAAGTTCTCCAAGTTCCCACGGATATACTATCATGCAACCTCAAGAGGAAAAGATATCCTCTTTCCCGCAGTGTGAGTCCCTGAGGAATAAATCTTCCATATCATAATAATCTCTATAACTAGTAGGATTGGTCCATCCGGGGTCTTTTTTGTTTTGTTTTTTTACCATCCTTTCAGGAAAAACTGGATTCAATCCCACTCAAACCAAAGGGGTTGAATTGGTTTTTTATAAAATGGGTCAATAGAGGTTAACTGAAGGGATTCTGGGCAGATAAAGAATATGTGACCACGATTCAGTTGCAGCTTTGTCAGTGATACATCTGTGACTGCTGGGAAGCCAGTAGACTGACCTACACAAGAGTGGAGACCTCATAATTTTCTCTTGAAGGTTAAACAATAGTTGGAGAGAAAATGGGCCTAACACAGCATCTGGCAGATACAAAGTATCTTAGAAAGTTTGTTTCCTAATTGATTCATCAAAGGCCAGGTGGTTCTGAACTACTTGTATCAGTCACCTCATCCCAGAGACTTTATCAGTCAGCAAGTCCAACTGAACAATAGAGCATTCCTATCAAATGTGAAAGAGAATTGCAAGCCCATCTCAAGCTGTCCTTTGTAAGTCTATGGAAAGCTGGGGGACTGTATGACCTGGCAGTCATAACCACCACCACAATGAAAACTATGGTAACTAACCGCTACCTAATGCCAACCACATGCCCGGTAGTCTGTTAAATGTTTAACATGCATTTTCTCAGGCAATCTTTCCCATAAGTAACAATGTTGATTACTATCATTTCCATTTCACAGATGAAGAAACAGATGTGGTGAGGCCAAGTCATTTGCCCAAGGTCAAGTGAGTGACAAGGCTTGGACTCCCGTTGGTTGTGTCTGACTCAGGAGCCTGAGCTCTTAACCATGCATTGTTCCGTCTCTCGCTGCCCTGCGTGGCCTCATAATACCCCGAGGAGAAGGCTCAACATGAAACAGTGCTTGGCTGCATTCCAATCAGTCAACACATTCATCACTAGATGCACAAAGAAAGCAGGTAGGTTGGATTCCCTGTACTGAACACAGCAATTCAGGCCAGTACAGGCGCTGACCTCTAACTCGATTTGGAGATTTAGCATCTCCATCTTGAAGACTTGACTAACATCTCAGCTGCTGTATTTAATGGAACCTTTTGTTGATGGGGTCAAGAAGGGATCAAAGAGAATTTATCTTTTTAGTTTCTTTTCCTTTGATTGAAAAAAAAAAATTTAACCATAATGGTTCTGGCATTATTTCTTATTGGCAAAACTGTGGAGCTGTGTACTGAATCAGAGCAGTGCTGGGACTCTGGGCACAGATGGCTTTAATTATTTGGGCAGCCATTGACAGATGTGACAGTCTAGGTTTCTGCAGCCTTGGACAGGTGTAAGCTATAGGATTTACCCACAGGGAGTTGTGGAAAGCCAGAGTTGGAGAGGGCCCTGTGATGGCCCTTTATTTTGTCTTAATCCACCCCTAGGTACATAGTTATCATATTTCTTTGCCTCAAGGCATGGTCAAGTCAGTCAAAACCATCAAACCAAGTTTGTGTGCAGAAAGAAAATCTCAGAGAAATACACTGGCAGCAACTGGCCCCAAACTCCTCTCAATGTTTTTACTCAGAAGCCCTTCTTCTCTTTTATTATGTCTTCATAATCAAAAGGATAGATGCATGTCCTTCCTTCTGGATCAAAACAAGCATGTTTACTTTTCCAATTATAGTCTGCACCAATAATTTCCAAAAAATTGAATGCCAGCCTGTGAAAGACTTCATCATTTTCATTTTGTTCAGGAAATTTATTGAGCAAGTTACAGAGAGCAGGAAGAAAAAGCAGACATATTCCTCGCTCTTAGGAGCCAGCATTAGAAGGGAGTTTTCAGATCTTTGAGCTGATAAGAATAAGAGAGCCAGCACTCACCACATCGTAGCACCATTCTAGGCTCTGGGCATGCACTGGTGATCAAAATAGACCTTTGCCCCATGGAGCTTCCATTCTGACTTGGGACATGGACCATTAATCCCCCCCTCCCCATCTCTCTCTCATGTATTTGTATCCATACATGAATGGATGGATATATAAGTGTACACAGTGTGTGTGTGTATTAGAGGGGATAGATATAGTACACTACTTATTATAACACACTGTATCTAAGGAATTATGAGTGGCTGTGTAGAGGAGTTTTAAAAAAAAGCTCTACAGAGGAAAAGATATTTAAACTTGGCTGAGTATGAGAGAAATCACCAGGCAGAGAAGTGGAAGAAAGTATCCCAGGTCCCACTATGCTTTGCTTGAAAAAGCAGAGTTTGACTTACCGAAGCTGAACTGTGTCTCCCCAAGTTCCTATTGGAAAGGTCCCAACCTCCCAGGACCTCAGAACGTATTGTATTTGGAAATTGATCTTTAAAGAAGCAATTAAGTTAAAATTAGACCATAGAGTGGGGGCCTAGTTCAATGTGACAGGCATCCTTATAGAAGAGAGAGAGATGCCAGGGAAACTGGGCACAGGGAAAAGGCCAGGGGGTCATGGTAACAAGGCAGCTATCTTCAAGCCCAGGAGAGAGGCTTCAGGAGAAAAGCAAGCAACCAACCCTGCAGGCATCTTGATCTTGGATTTCAGCCTCTAGAACCGTGAGAAAATAAATTCCTGTTGTTTAAGCTACCCAGTCTATAGCCTTTTGTTACAGCAGCTCTACAAAACTAGAAGATGTGCCTCCTGTTCATGGAAGGGGAACAGTGTCTATACCTAGTGTATAGGAAGCCTTCCAAAAATAATTACTGAATTAAAATGTCTGAGAGTTAACACAGCTGACCCACACTGAGCATCGATCTAATTTAATCCAGCAACGGTCTGATGTGGATATTATTATTCCTGTTTCATCTATGAGGAAACTGAGGCTTGATGAAGTTAACGGAGGCATCTAGTGTCACTTGGCTGGTAAGTGAGCATGTATCCGAGCCCAGTCTGAGTTGACAGCAAGAGCTCATCACTGGAGCTCCAAGAATGGAAGGAGATGGTAAAGAAGGAGAGGAAAGGCCAGCTCATGGAGGGCCTTGATTGCAGCCATGAGGCTGAATTATCAGGGAACCAGAAAGCTAAATCAGGACCCAGAAAACCTCTGAAGCAATTACCTGTTCTTTACTCAGATTGACTCTCAAGGTAATCACAGTTTACACACACAGCTCATCACCCTGTACCTGACATAGACAAGGCCCTCCCAACCACTCATCTCCTCCCTTGTGAAAACACACGCACACACGCACACTCTCTCTGTCTCACACACACACTCTCCCCAAACTCCTCAGACAAGACAACTTTTTAAAAAGTCCTTTGAAGAATGCCTTAACGTATTTGAATCAATAATCTCCTCAGATCCTGAACTGGTGCTCCCCAGTTTGCTTTTTAATGATATCTCCCAACTCGGCAATCACAACTGTTCTTACTGCTGGCTCCTAGCTGTTGTACTCTATTCTTCCTTGGCCCATAGCGCATGTGTGTTTTTTTCTTAAAGAAAGAAACAGACATGGAATTAAGTCTTGATGTCCCATGTGCTTCATTATCCTGCCTTGTTGGGAATGTGTTAAACATACAGTGTGAGTTTTCATAAGGAGTAGAAAAGGATCAAAGGAACCTACTTTACTAAAGGTTTCTCTTTTCTGGTTCTCCCCCACTTTTTTAAAAACTGAGGTTTGGGTGATTCAAATCACACTAGGTAGTTGAGCTGATAAGACAGGGGAGGAGAGATCTCCAGCAGTAGTTTTTATTTCAAGAAAAGAAAACTTTTAAAGTCATGAAATGTTCTTAGGTGTCTTTGATTTTTTTTTTTCAGTTGAATTGAAAACCTGGAATTAGAAGACGTTTTCAGAAAAATACACTTGATGTTAACCCTAGGTAGTTACATAAATAGAGTGAATTGAAGGAAGTTACACAGCCCAAAGATTACATTTTGCTATGCTGCTGAGATTTTTACATACCCAAAACTTTAAATGGCAACTTAAATTTACATTCTTTACTGGAAATATACATGTGTGTGTGTGTGTATATATATATATATATATTTCTTAATAATAATGTTTTCATATTGCTCTTTTGCAAAACTTTAAAGTGCTTGTTCCTAGCAGACATTAAACAACAGTCCTTGGATGGGGAGGATTTGAATAAACTGCCCTGAGATGAGATATAATATGAAATATAAAGTTCATGGGAAAACAAATCTCCTCATTTAATCCTATCTCTGCAATACAGAGGGATCTTGGTTTCTTCTTTTTCATTTTTCAAACATTTAAATATATTGACTTATAATATTATAATAGTTTGGGGTGATATTAATATTTTCATAGATTACACACTACAAAGTTATTACACTATTATTGACTATATTCCTGTGCTGAACTCACATCCCTGTGACTTATAACTTATACTTTTCTCCCCTTAAATTTTAGATGTCCCTAGGCTATCTGGGTTTCTGAATACAAGAGTGGAATCCACAAACTCTCAAACTGAATTGAAAGCAACACATTTATAATGATAATTCATTAGAATCTGGTTTATATGCTTAAGACATAAAATGTCTAAAAGACGTTTTCCTTGGTAATACTATAAAAAAAAAAAAGTCTTTCAAAATCCAACTTTGCTGAATATAAATCTGGTTCCTCTTTTCTTTAATTTTGCAGCTACTACCGTGGCATCATTTTCACCAAAAATGGTTCTAAATATTTGCAGATTCATGTCTTTGATATGTATCAGCAGATACTCTTTTTGTGTGTGACATTAGTGAAATGATTTAAATTTAAAATGAAAGCTCACTGAAAAATATTTGGGTAGAAAAACGGTCATATAATCACTGCCCCTAAAATTTTTGTTGTATTATCATTATTTTATGCATACTTGAAAAAGCTATAATCAGACTATGCCCACAAAGTTTGTATCTTGATTCTATTGCTTAAAGTGATTAAAATCTTTCACATTAAAATAAGACAACATTTTATTGTCTTTATTAAGTATAACTTAAACTCAATGACTCTGCATTCAAATGGGTATATCTTTTCTTTTCTCCTTTGCCTTTCGCTTCTCTTCTTTTCACAGTTATTTGTAAGGCCTCTTCAGACAACCATTTTGCCTTTTTGCATTTCTTTTTCTTGGGGGTGGTCTTGAGCACTGCCTCCGTGCAGACAAACCTCCATCCATAGTTCTTCAGGCACTCTGTTTATCAGATTTAATCCCTTGAATCTATTTGTCACTTCCACTGTATAATTATAAGGGATTTGATTTAGATCATACCTGAATGGTCTAGTGGTTTTCCCTCCTTTTTTCACTTTAAGTCTGAATTTGGCAATAAGGAATTCATGATCTGAGCCACACTCGGCTCCCAGTCTTGTTTTTGCTGAAAGTATGGAGCTTCTCCATCTTTGGCTGCAAACAATACAATCTATCTGATTTCAATGTTGACCATCTGGTGACGTTCATGTGTTGAGTCTTCTTTTGTGTTGTTGGAAGAGGATGTTTGCTATGACCCGTGCGTTCTGTTGGCAAAACTCTATCAGCCTTTGCCCTGCTTCATTCTGTACTCCAAGGAAATAGAGGAAAACAATAGAATGGGAAAGACTAGAGATCTCTTCAAGAAAATTAGAGATACCAAGAGAAATTTTCATGCAAAGATGGGCACAATAAAGGACAGAAATGGTATGGACATAACAGAAGCAGAAGATATTAAGAAGAGGTGGCAAGAACACACAGAAGAATTATACAAAAAGATCTTCATAACCCAGATAATCACGATGGTTTGATCACTCACCTAGAACCAGACATCCTGGAATGTGAAGTCAAGTGGGCCTTAGTGGGCACTAAGTGGGCACCACAAACAAAGCTAGTGGAGGTGATGGAATTCCAGTTGAGCTATTTCAAATCCTAAAGATGATGCTGTGAAAGTGCTGCACTCAATATGCCAGCAAATTTGGAAAACTCAGCAGTGGCCACGGGACTGGAAAAGGTCAGTTTTCATTACAATCTCAAAGAAAGGCAATGACAAAGAATGCTCAAACTACTGCACAATTACACTCATCTCACACACTAACAAAGCAATGCTCAAAATTCTCCAAGCCAGACTTCAACAGTACATAAACCGAAAATTTCCAGGTGTTCAACCTGGATTTAGAAAAGAGATCAAACTGCCAACATCCATTGGATCATCCGAAAGCAAGAGAATTCCAGAAAAACATCTATTTCTGCTTTATTGACTATGCCAAAGCCTTTGACTGTGTGGATCACAACAAACTGTGGAAAATTCTTAAAGAGACTGGAATACCAGACCACCTGACCTGCCTTCTGAGAAATCTGAATGCAGGTCAAGAAGCAACAGTTAGAATTGGACATGGAACAACAGACTGGTTCCAAATAGGGAAAGGAGAATGTCAAGGCCGTACATTGCCACCCTGCTTATATTTAACTTATATGCAGAGTACATCATGAGTAATGCTGGACTGGATGAATCACAAGCTGGAATCAAGATGGCTGGTATAAATATCAATAATCTCAGATATGCAGATGACACCACACTTATGGCAGAAAGTGAAGAACTTAAGAGCCTCTTGATGAAAGAGAAGAGTGAAAAAGTTGGCTTAAAACTCAACATTCAGAAAACCAAGATCATGGCATCTGTGTCCATCACTTCATGGCAAATAGATGGGGAAACAATGGAAACAGTGACAGACTTTATTTTGGGGGTCTCCAAAATCACTGCAGATGGTGAGTGCAGCCGTGAAATTAAAAGACAGCTTGCTCCTTGGAAGAAAAGTTATGACCAACCTAGATAGTATATTCAAAAGCAGAGACATGACTTTGCCAACAAAGGTCCATCTAGTCAAAGCTATGGTTTTTCCAGTGGTCATGTATGGATGTGAGAGTTGGACTATAAAGAAAGTTAAGTGCCAAAGAATTGATGCTTTTGAATGGGGTGTTGGAGAAGACTCTTGAGAGTCCCTTGGACTGCAAGGAGATCCAACCAGTCCATCCTAATGGAAATCGTTCCTGAATATTTATTGGAAAGACTGATGCTGAAGCTGAAACTCCAATACTTTGGATACCTGATGGGAAGAGCTGACTCATTTGACTCAGTATCCCACAGATGCTGGGAAAGATTGAAGGCAGGAGGAGAAGGGGATGACAGAGGATGAGATGGTTGGATGGCATCACTGACTCAATGGAGATTAGTTTGAGTAAATCCGGAGTTGGTGATGGACAGGGAAGCCCAGTGTGCTGCAGTCCATGGGGTCGCAAAGAGTCAGACATGACTCAGCGACTGAACTGAACTGACACTCAATGACTCATCAATATGGGTACACTCATAAAACCATCATCCAAGTCAGGTTACTCAACATTTCACTGATCCTCAAAATTAACCTCTGCTCCTTTATAGTCAATCTTTTCTGTTTCTGACCTCAAATAACCACCAATAAGCTTTCTGTAAGTATATGTTTTTGCCTTTTCTAGAACTTCACATGAATGCAATTGTATAGTATGCACATGACTTTGGTGTTTGACCTCTTTCACTCAGCACAAAGGTCTTAAGATTTATCCTTATCATTGTTTGTATCAGAAGTTTCATAGTTTTTATTGGTAGGTTGAATTCCATTGTATAACTATTCAACCAGTTATTTATTCATTCACCTATTGATAAACATTTGGGTTGTATCCAGTCTGCAGCTATTATTAATAAAGCTGCTCTGAACCTCTCGTACAAGTTACTTTGTGGACATATTTTTTCCTTTTTCTTGGGTAAATAAATATTAATAGGAGTGGAATTGCTGAGTGGTAAGATAAGTGAATATCTAACTTTTAAGAAACTCTCATGTTGATGTATGGCAAAACCAATACAATATTGTAAAGTAATTAACCTCCAATTAAAATAAATAAACTTATATTTAAAAAAAGGAACTCTCAGCTTATCTTTTAAATTAATTTTATTGAAGTATAGTTGCTTTACAATGCTGTGTTAGTTTCTGCTGTGCAACAACAAACATTAGTTATATGTATACATATATCCACTCTTTTTCAGATTTCGTTCCCATTTAGGTCACCGCAGCACACTGAGTAGAGTTCCCTGTGCTATGCAGTAGTTATCTATTAGTTTTCTGTTTTATGCATAGTAGCGTATATACGTCAATCCTGATCCAGTTCACCCCAGCCTTGCTTCCTGCCTTGGTGATCCTAAGTTTGTCCTCTATATCCGTGACTCCATTTCTGCTTTGCAAATAAGTTCACCTGTACCATTTTTCTCGATTCCACATACAAGCAATGTTATACAGTATTTTTCTCATTTCCAATCTTTTTTAAAGTGACAGTACAATTTTGCATTTCCTTCAGCAATATATGACAGTTTAATTGCTTCATATTCTATCCAACATTTGGTATTGTCAGCCCCTTATTATTAGTCTTTCTGAGGCATGTGTAGTGATATTCCATTGTGGTTTTATTTATATTTCTTGATGACCAGTGATGTTAGGGCTTCCCTGGTGGCTCAGAGGTTAAAGCGTCTGCCTCCCATGCGGAAGACTTCGGTTCGATCCCTGGGTCGGGAAGATCCCCTGGAGAAGGAAATGGCAACCCACTCCAGTATTCTTGCCTGGAGAATCCCATGGACTGAGGAGCCTGGTGGGTTGCAGTCCATGGGGTCACAAAGAGTCGGACACGACTTTACATGCTTTATAGACATTTATGTATCTTTTGCATGTGTGACCAAATATTTTATTTTTTTTTTTTAAATTGGGCGCTTGTCTCCCTTCTATTGATTTGTAAGAGCTTTCATGTATCACAAGTTCTTTCTTATATATATGCATCAGTGAATAGTTTCACTGATCTTTGATGCGCCTTTTGATAATCACTTTAGTGAGTTTCAAAGAGCAGAACTTTTCCATTTTGATAAATTCCAATTTATCATTTTTGTCTTTTATAGTTAGTGCACTTTATGTCCTATGACATCTTTGCTTCAGCACTGTAAAGATTTTTCTCCTACATTTTCTTCTGGAAATCATATAGTTTTCATTTTGAGGTACAGATTTTGAATCCATTTTTGGTTAATTTTGTATATGATATAAGAGTCAAGGTTCAAAATTGCTTTGCCCATTCTGTTTTCTGCAGTTCCACGTAAATTTAAAATCATTTTACTAACCTAATTTTTAAAAAGTCTGCTAGGATTTTGATTAATATTTCATTGAATCTACTGGTTAAGTTGGAGGATTTACATAATAATAACACTGAAACTTCTGATTCTGAGATAGTACATCTCTCCTTTATTTAACTCATTTAATTTTGTCAGAAACATTTTGTAGGTCTCAGTATATGAATCTTGAACATACTGTCAATTTTATCCTTAAGCATTTCACGTATATAGTCCATTTGAATTGGGGCATGATATTTCACAGAGCTCAACCATTCTACCTATTGTTTACAGAATGGGTTGTTCACAGTGTTTATTCTAAAACAGTTAATGTGGTGATAAACATTTGTGCATACTTTTTTTGTATTTAAAATTAGTTTCTCTATATAAATATCCAGAAGAGACATTACTAAATCAAAGGGCAAGAACAATTTTCAGGTTTCTGATACATATTGACTAACTGCTTTTTTTTTTTTTTTTTTTTGAAAAAGAATTACAGAAGTTTTTCCAGATATTCCACTCTTTCCTCCTCTCTAGCCAAAGTGAATAGAGTCACTATTATATAATCTCCAAAAAAGCAGAGATAGAAAATAATGTTAAAATTCCCTTTAAAGAGAAATAGAACATACCCATTTTTCTCTTACTATATGACTGAATATAAAAGAGACCAAGCCAAGTTGTTGCAGGTGATGCTTTTATATGTTAAAATGTATGGATTCTTTCTAATAAGTACCTCTTTCTGGCCTTCAGTTTCTTTACTTACAAAGTAAGATCGTTAAAAGTATCAGTGGTTTTCAAACCCTGCTCTGAAAAACCTCAGGGTTTTGGAAGTAGAGATCTTTGATGAGAGTCTGAGCTGGCCTCCTTTGGGCCCCCAGCAACTTGTCATGCAAAAAAAAAGCTTTTTTGTGTCAGTTTTGCATAACATGATCCTTTCTCAAATTTGTTTTAGAATAGGCATCCACTAATAAAAAAAATTTAGAAGACCACTGAACTAAATGGACTCTAACGTATTTTTTGGTGAAATATTTTGTTTGAAGCTACTTTATCTTCTGGGAGCTTGTCTACATAGGAAACCCTAGGGAAGCTGGGATTCCATGGTACCAAATATATCATAAAACACCCCTAAGGCCCCCCCTTCGGTTCACAGGACACAGTGGTTCTGGGAAGATCCCCAGAGAGACTGGAATCAGAATTCAGATTCATATTCAGATTTCTGGGTACCTATTACAACATGCCTGGTACTCCAACTGCATTCTAATATATATTACCTTATTGAATTCTCACATGAGATCCATGATATCATCACCATTTTGCAAATGAGGAAATTAGAGCCTAGTTTACTAAGAATGGAGTTGTGACACAGACCCAGGTCATCTGTCTTTGCATCACCCCAAGGTATCCCAGATTTGTGAACACAGCCTGGTCAGAATCTGGGCACCAGACGTGGATTGCTAAAATAACTAAGGGATAGGTCCAGGCGAGGAGCTCAGAGAGTCACAGGAAGAACCCAGGGCTGGAACATGATTTCAGAGCCACTCACCTCCTAGAAAACTGACACCAAAGCAGACCACTTGGGACCCTGCTTTTTACTAGCTCTGTGATTTTGAGACCATTTCTTAGCTTCTCTGAGACTCAGTTTCCTCGTACAGGAAAGAAGAGCAGCGAGCCTCATAGAGTATCTGTGAGACCTAAATGAGACGATGAATATGATAATATATAGCTTGAAGTCTGTACAGAGAATGTGTCACACCCAAAGTGCCACATGAGCAGACCACAGACACATCATCAGATACAGCAGCTCTGAATCAGACCCTCAACAGAGGAGAAGAGAAAAGAGTCAGGGCCAGGAAAATAAGATTATTATTGTTTCCAAGCAACCACAGAAAAAAAATAATATAAGGGGCATGTCTCATAAGGGTGCTACACTGGCAACGCACAGAAAGACTCTTTGTCAGGTTTCAAAAGTAGAATACAACTATCAATGACCAGAGAGAGGCTTTTGATGGTTTACAAGTATCCAAAATTCTTCCCAAACACCAGCCGCCCCCCCTCCCACCCGCAGCCAAAGCCTTTGACTGTGTGGATCACAATAAACTGTGGAAAATTCTGAAAGACATGGGAATACCCGACCACCTAACCTGCCTCTTGAGAAATCTGTATGCAGGTCAGGAAGCAACAGTTTGAGCCTGTCTCTTATACACATCTCCTCCCACCCGCCCTACTCTCCTACTTCACAAAGTTAGTCAGTGAGGGAGATAAAAAAGATGTTTTCATTTTAATTTTATAAATAATCAAACTGAGGCTATGAGAAAGCTTAGGAAACGACATATCATCATCCACTTGGGGCTAACTGCCCCCTGGCCAGGCTATAATCTCCTCGAGGCCAGGATCTATATCTTATTTTTCTTATATACCTTCCCAAAGGGTCTTCAGAAAATAACTATTGAGTGAAATGCATTCGTCTAAGACTTGCTCATTCAGCCGTTTTTTCTCGGTAGCAGAACCTCAGATTAAATTTCAAGGTCACAGATGCTGTGGATAGCTTCTTTGGATGGTACATATCCATTTAGGAATAACTTATTTTAAATGTCTTGGTACACTGTCCTGTCCCACTGCTAATCCATTCTTTCTTTTCTTTCTAATCTTTGAATAATGCATGCACTTTTTTTTTTTTTTTTTTTGAGAAACAGCATAGGAAAAAAAGAACACTGATTGAGGATAAATTTTCATGTGGGAAAAAAAAAAACTTTGATGTTAACTCATCGTCCTGATTGGTTTTAAGTTGCAAGGAAAATTAATTGACCTTGGACATAATATGTTTTAAAGCCAGAATGGGTGAAATTTTACTGCCAGCATATTTATCTGAAGTTGAAATGTAACTTGCTGTCTCTAGTATTGTCTCTGATTGAAGACAGGAAGTGTTGTCCCATCTATTAGAAAAGTACTTCATCTGGACCCCAAATAAAAATAAGTCAAGTGCAAAGAGACCCATATTTGAACCTTGACGCCCGAGATTTACAAGGTTCCATTATGAATATCACTTAAAACTGCTCTGTGTCTCCAAATAAAATAACCACTTGCCCTCCCTTCTTCCCCAGCTCGTAAAAATTAATATAATGCTGCAAAGGGCTGGCTTCCTCAGAAGAAAAGGCTTGCTAGGTAAATGCTGAGACTCCCCTGCATTCTTAGGACCACGGGTCGTCACTATAAAAGTCAGAAGAAGAAGACAGGGAAGACATGTTTTGCTTCCGACAATTTGAGGATTGGGTTTTCCAACCACCTTTGAACCTTTTGATGTTCAAATTCCTCACTGGCAAGCATTCCAAAGCCTTGCAGGGCTCCTGAAATCTGAGAAGTCTTCTCACAAGAGACACACTGAGCTGAGCTGAAGGCTCACAGATGTGGCTGCAGCCTGGCTCCCAGAGCGGGGAGAACCGAAGTAAATGATTTACATGATGGTCTCTCCCTTCTCTTCCAGGCCACCTTCTTTGCCTTTGCGGGGATAGGGCTGGGCGACCAAGAGGGATCTCTCCCCTCCAGCATGGTCTGTACATCGCCGGCCGCGGCCCCACCTCGGGAGCTGCACTGCTGGCCTTTCTTTAACTGTGTCACTCACAGTTGAAGGAGCGTCCAGCCCGGAGATAAATCTCTCGCAGCTCGCTCATTCTTCTCCAGGCGGCTGTGAGGAGAACGACAAGGCTAGTTTGCTTAGTGAACCAGAGAGAGAGGCGGGCAGGCAGGCAGGGAGGACAAAGAGCCGACTTAAATACCTAAGTCCCCCCAGCTCCCTCCTCCCAAGTCATGGCCTTGTTCTTAAAATTTCAACGTCTGTATCTACCAACAGTGACTTCAGGGAGATGGCTGGCAAAGCCAAAAATATCCCCGCAGGAGATGACCCGGCCAGCTTCCTGAAAATAAAGCCCTTGTACATGTTTCGAAGAGTGTGCCTCTCCACCATAACCGCCACTTGTTCATCCGATGGAGAGCAAGCCCTGGGACAAACAAGACTGGAAGATTAGCAGGACATTATTGGGCCACTGACAGCTGCAAAGAGACAAAAATTAATTTGCTAAGATGCGGACGTCCCGCTGCAGGCCCCAGGCTGGCAGCAGTGCTCTCTCTCCAAGAACCCGAAGGTATTTCTGGGGTGGCGGGTCACTTTCCACAAGCCAGGAGGCTTTGTTGGGTTTTTGTGTTGTGCCCGGCATTCACTGTGCATTCCAGGAGCCAGCCCGTCACTACGGCAACTGGTCACTGATCTGGCAGGCCTTTCTCTCTCTTTAATAGACTGTCTGGAAGTAAGGGTGCGAGTTCTCTCCTCTCTGAGCCTCGTGGCTCCATCAGGCTGGAAACAACTTTCAGGAGATGTTCCTAACCCTCGGCACACGCTTTGTAATTGGTTCCATGGCGACCAGTTTCTTCCTCTTCCATGCATGTTCTTTCCATCATGGCATCAGAGCGATCATTTCAAGCTCAGACTTCACAATGTTATTCTGCTTAAAAAAAATTCAATGTCTTGCACCAGTGACATGATGGATCTATATACTGGGTTGGCCAAAAAGTTCGTTTGGGTCTTTCCTTAAGATCTTACAGAGATCCAAATGAATCGTGTGGCCAACCCAATACTTGGGAGGTCCCCAGAGAGGGGGACCTGCTCCATCATCCTGGCATGATGAGGACTTGGAGTCAAAGCCAACCGATGATAGACATAGCAAGCCAGTGAGAAATAAACCTTTTCTGTTGTCAACCACCAAGGCGTCAAGTGTTACTTCAGCCAAACTCAAGGTAAACTGGGAGAAACTGTAAGGTTTCTCTATAGTCATCTTGTTTGAGACATAAAATGACATTAGGGAAACTATTAAGAACAGATTGTGTCTTTAGGAAGAAATGTTTTTAAACAGTACACTCCTAAGTTCAAACTTATTCTAGGCCTTCATAGAACTAGTAATTAGAGTAACTGAGCATGATAAACCTGACTCCATCATCAGGATTCAAACCACTTAAGTTTGAGAATTCTGGTATAACTGAGAGAAAGAAATGATTTAAAAAACTGAAAAGCAATCCATGATCCCAGGGTATGATGTGGTTTCCAGGCCAAGGAAAGAGATTGATGTTTTAAGTTTCTACTGTGCACCAAACACTATAGGAACTTTAGACAGATGCATAGGCAGATAAAATAGCAAGATAGATAGATAGATAACAGTCTCAGCCTGAGCCCAAAAGTGGGTTCAGACATGTCCAGATGTGTCTGATGAGTATGGGGCAGCAAGCCAGGTGACTTCTTGCAGCAGGGTTTAAGGGAGAGAGCTGAGGGAAGAAGGAGCCACCCAGTGAGACACCATCATTCTGAAACTAGTGTGGTGACTTCTGGAGTCATTTCCAAGCACAGCCCCCACAGGATTCATCATATCTGAAACAAAGAGGCTGAAGGAAACACCTAACGCCTTCATAAAAGCCTGTGAAACGTCAAGTCTCATAAGCAAGTCTCACGCAGCCCGGCACGGGCACCCCTGGCAAGGAATGTGACACACAGCAGCGAAAGGGGCCTTTTTCTTTACCTTGCCCTCGAATATCTCACAGGCTCCAGGCACTAATCAGTGTTAGGAGTTGTTGGCCTACTGCTAGTGGCACTGAGCAAATGCCCTCCTGGGGACATGGCAGCAAATACAACACCAGGGAGGAGATACACGTGGAAACTGCCATAAACCCTTGAAAAGTGATTGAATGGAGATGAGATCTTGTGCAAAGGAAAGGTGCAAAGCTATAGAAGCATCTTTACTACTGCTGATGTAACCCCACCATTAATACCAGTCAATTAACATTCTGCTTCCAACACCTACTCTATTCAAAGAGAAGCCTGGCATGCTGCAGTCCAAGGGGTCGCAAAGAATCGGACACGACTGAGCAGCTGAACAACAAGAACATGTTGAATAATAACTCGCCATCTAAAGGGGCTAGATCTAGCCCTCCGTGGCCTGACAATGCTGGAAGACACGCCACCATACATTATCTCATGCAATCATCACAGTAACTCCATAAGGGAGACTTTATCATCTTTTTAAAAGAAGGGCCCAGAGAGGTTAAATAACTTACCAAAGGTAACACAGCTCTAAAGTGATAGAAAAAAACCAGGCCAATCAGATATGATGACACAAACAACTGGTCTTGAAGGCAAGGTGGTGTTCCTGCTTATCACTAACAAAACAAAAAGATGAAGAAACAAACAAAAGAAGTTCTATAGACCTTTTTTTGGTGGAACCAGTCACCAGCTCTCACGCCCTGGGGGGAAATAGCAGCTGTCAGAGGCAGCCCACCTTGCTTTCCCTGTAGCTTCCTTTCCAGTAGCTTCTGCGATTTCTCCCCTTGCCAGCCTGAGCCTCAGGAGTAATCAAATCAGTAACTGATATTCAGAAAGTAGGTATAGGCTTAGCTGAAGTGGATTTTGTATGTTAATTAAGTGTTTTATGGAACCTCTGAGATCTCAGATGACGCTCCGTAAATATTCCTCACTGAATCCACAGAATCTGTGAGCAGGTTCTGTATAATAAAGCAATTTCAATGTCCTAACAGATGGGCCATGGAAATTGACTGGGTGGCTATGATTCCAACAGATTATACATATACGATGAGAAATCTGGACAGTAAGTGCTTTGATTGTTGCCTATGTCCTGATCATTTGCTATTAATAGAAGGGAAGAACTCAACTGTTTTCAGTTTGTATTACAGACAGAGGAGGGGTTCTCAGATGTCTGTAGTTCTTTTGTCTTGGCATTAAGTAAAGAAGAAGGAAAAAGTACCTCCCAGTTCTGCTTTGTGGTTCTTGCATGAACAATTCAACCCGCTAAATGTCATTTGTAAAGCATTTATTGAAAAGATAGAAATGATAAACTTCCCCTTCTCCTCTTGAGTTCAGAGCCCTCTTTTCCCCTACAACTTCTCTGTAGAGAGTCTGATCAAAGTTCTGCTGTATCTTCCGCTCTTTCAGATCAGGACTGCAAATTCTTGGAGTGAGTTCATGTATTAGGCTAGTGAAAAAACAATTGCAGTTTCAGTTGTCCTTACAACTAGACTCAAACACATCTTTGTTAATCAAAATAGGAGCCATTACAATCAACACATTTTTGCCAATAAGAAATGTTTGTTTATCCCTATAGCATAAAAATCCTTGCTTTGGGATTTGACAAATTATTGGAAAGCATTTTCTGCCTCCTGCTCATCGTGGAAGCATTTTCCCTGCAAAAAGTTGTCGAGATGCTTGAGGAAGTGGTAGTCAGTTAGCAACAGGTCATATGAATATGGCAGATGAGGCAAAACTTCATAACCCAATCTATTTAACTTTTGAAATGCTGGTTGTGAAACACATGGTTGGGCATTATCATGGAATAAAACTGGGCCCTTTCTGTCGACCAATGCCAGCAGCAGGCATTGCAGTTTTCAATGCATCTCATTGATTTGCAGAGCATACCTCTCGGATGGAATGGTTTCGCTGGGATTCAGAAAGCTGTAGTGGATCAGATGGGCAGCAGACCACCAAACAGTGACCAGAACCCTTTTTTTTTTTTTGGTGTGAGTTTGGCTTTGGTAAGTGTTTTGGAGCTTCTTTGCAGTCTAACCACTGAGCTGGTCATCGCCAACTGTGGTATAAATTCACTTTTTGTCTCACGTCACAATCCAATTGAGAAATGGTTTGCTGTTGTTGCGTACAGTAAGAGAAGACAACACTACAAAACGACGATTTTTTTGATTTGCGGTCAGTTCTTGAGGTACCTCTCCAATATGTTCAAATGCGGAACAACTGTAGAACGATCAGCATTGAGTTCTTTGGCAACTTCTCATGTGTTTGTAAGAGGATCAGCTTCGATGATCCTCTCAATTGGTTATTATCAACTTCCAATGGCCAGCCACTGTGCTCCTCATCTTCAAGGTTCTCGTCTCCTCTGTAAAACTTCTTGGACCATCACTGTACTGTACATTCTTTAGCAGTTCCTGCGCCAAATGTGTTGTTGATCGCTCAAATTAGGTTTTTGTCTAACATCATTTCCCTAGTCTAAAACAAATATAAAATACACAGCAAGTAGTCATTAGCAAAAAACATAAAATGAGAAATGCACATTAAAATGACGTATAACATAACCACATTTATTTAAGAATGTATTGCAATATCAAACAGCAAAGTTCAACAATGCAAAACTGCGATTACTTTTGCACCAAAGCAATACATAAATCCTCAGCAAGTGTATGTGCACACACACACACACACACACAACACAGGAATTCACAAAGCTTGTGTTGTTAAACACAATGTTTCAAACAAATACCCATTATGCAAAATACTTTTTAAACATTCACATAAAGATCCTTCTAATCTGAACAGAAAAAATTCCAGGCATTTAATCTGTGGGTTTTGCCTACCTTGGACAACATTAAAGAATAAAATTTCAAAGTTGCCTCAGCCAGCCACAAAAAAGATTAATACTGCATGATTCCACTTATATGAAATATTAGAAGGGTCAAAATCATGGGGACAGAAAGTAGAACTGTAGTTGCCAGGGGCTGGGGGCTGGGGAGGAGGATGGGAAACTACTGAACTACTGTTAATGGAAGGAAGTTTCAGCTTTACAAGATGAAGATTTATGGAGATACGTGGTGGTGACGATTGCACAACATTATGAATATATTTATTACAACTGAACTGTACACTTACAAACAGTTAAGATGGTACATTTTATGTTACATGTATTTTATCATAATTGAAAAAATTTTAAACCATAGGCAAAAATTAAAAACAGAACAAAAAAATTTATAATTTGCTTTTTGCTTCTTTACCTTCATCAAGCGTCATCATCTTCTGCCTACACTGGCTGGTCTATGCTCAAATGATGAAAGGAATCTGGTGCAGCCCACAATTAGATAAAGGCAAAATTGCCCATGGAAATGACCAAATCCTTATAATTAGCTAATTGCAGGTGCAATTGGCCACTTGCACCATCAGATGAAGGGCAAGTGGTTAATTGAGCCCACAAGTGACCTACTCAATCAGAACTAACAAATGGCTCATCAGATGAGGTCCCGGCCAAAATGTGTCTGCAAACAATAGCATGTGCAAAAACTGCACAAATCAGAGCGGCAGTCGGGCTGTTATCTAAAAACGAAACCCACAAAACACAGGCTAATTAGGGAAATGATCAAAATAAGGGAAATTCAATAATGAGCCATGATCATGGGGGAAGGGAGGGAGATGAGTGATGAAGTGATTTGGGGAACCAAAGGCTGTAGATACTGGAAAGAGCATCTGCTTGGAGCCATCCCGCTTTGTTCTTATTTGAAACTTTCAGAAATGCTTGTCATTTTCTCCCATTGCACATTCTTATTTACAGAGGGTATTGAGAGACCTCAGCACAAAGTGTTGCACCAATAGGACGCCTGGGAACTGTGACTGCATGAATGAATGGGGACATCATCATTGCACATAGGAGGGCTGATACATGAATACAGCCACTTCAGTAAATTGATGGTACTGAGAAGTTTCTGCTGGGTTTCCCCAATACTGAATATTTTGTTTCACTGTGTTGTTACCACGTGTAAGTTAACTAGAAGGAGTAAATACTAATGATTATGAGGCTGTTGACAGAAGCAGTAAAAATAGGTTGTATTCATCAGGTCAGGCCAGGTCTATGCTGAGGTAGAAACCCCAAGATCTCAGTGGCCCTAAACAACAAAAGTTCATTTCTTACTTGCACAAAATTCATTTTAGTTTGTTTCTCCCTCTCACCTATAAAGATTGTTTCATTATGTAATTCCACCATCTCAACAAAGGCCTCCACCTTTACCATTCAAGAGAACAAGACCAGAGAACTCTGCAATGAAATAGGACTTTTCACTGCCTCAGCTTGGATATGTCACATATTGTTTCTGCTCACATTTTATTGGCCAGAATTAGTTATGTGATCCTGCGGAGAACAGGCTCCCATCTATTCAGAGAAGAGGAGAGCTGAAATAGGGTTGGGTGAAACTGTGGCACTTTAGGAGAAATAATCTATCCATTTGAAAACTTAGAATAGCTCTTGTTATAAAGCTATTTTAAAGACATAATTTAACTTATATGCAGAGTACATCATGAGAAACGCTGGACTGGAAGAAACACAAGCTGGAATCAAGATTGCCGGGAGAAATCTCAATAACCTCAGATATGCAGATGACACCACCCTTATGGCAGAAAGTGAAGAGGAACTCAAAAGCCTCTTGATGAAAGTGAAAGAGGAGAGCGAAAAAGTTGGCTTAAAGCTCAACATTCAGAAAACGAAGATCATGGCATCTGGTCCCATCACTTCATGGGAAATAGATGGGGAAACAGCGGAAACAGTGTCAGACTTTATTTTTTTGGGCTCCAAAATCACTGCAGATGGTGACTGCAGCCATGAAATTAGAAGACACTTACTCCTTGGAAGAAAAGTTAAGACCGAGGATGAGATGGCTGGATGGCATCACGGACTCGATGGATGTGAGTCTGAGTGACCTCCGAGAGATGGTAATGAACAGGGAGGCCTGGTGTGCTGCAATTCATGGGGTCGTAAAGAGTCGGACACGACTGAGCGACTGAACTGAAAGATATAATCATAAGGAAATGTACAAATGATTCAGAAATGAATAAAAAGAGAAATTTTCATGATAAAACATATAAGCCAAACTAGTGTTCATAAGGAAATGCAAAGACATAAAACTCCTTATAAGAGGAAAGATAGACTGAAAACAAATAACCCAGACTTTTACTCAAGAATCTTAAAGATAAGAAATAACAAGAGTTGGCGAGGATGTGGGAAAAAAGAAACCACTGCACACCACTGGTGAAATATAAACTGGTGCAGCCACTATGTAAAATAGTATGGGGGTTCCTCAGGAAATTAAAAATATAACTACCGTATGATCCAGTGATTTCATTTCTGTATATTTACTTGATTAAAACAGAAACACTAATTTGAAAAGATATGTGCATCTCTGTATTCACTGCAGCATTATTTACAATAGCCAAGATAGACACAACCTGAGTGTCTACTGATGAATGAGCAAATGAAGAAGAGATGCAGTGCACACGTGTGTGTGTGTGTGTGTGTGTGTGTATACACACACATAATGGGATACTATGCAGTCATAAAAATGAAATCTTGCCATTTACAATAATATAGATGGACCTTGAGGGCATATTAAGCAAAATAAATCAGACAGAAAGACAAATATCGTTGATCTCACTTATATGTCAACTCTAAAACCAACAAACAAAACCGAGCTCATAGATACAGAGAACCAGTTGGGGGTTGCCAGAGTCAGGGGTGGGCATGGGTAAAAATAGGTGAAGGTGGTCAAAAGGAACAAATTTCTACTTAAAAATAAACAAGTCATGAGGACATAATGTACAGCATGGTGACTATGGTTAATAACTCCACATTTCATATATGAAAGCTGCTAGGGGAAGAGATCTTTAAAGCCCTCATCAAAAGAAAAAAATTATGACTGTCTACAGAGACCAAGAACTTCCCATGTGGTTCAGTGGTAGAGAATCTCCCTGCCAATGCAGGAGATGCAAGTTCAATCCCTGGTCTGGGAAATCCCCTGGAGAAGGAAATGGCAAACCACTCTAGTATTCTTACCATAAAAACCCCAAGGACAGAGAAGCCTGGTTACAGTACATGAGGGTCACAAAGAGTGGGACATGACTTAGCGAAGGGACAACAATGGGGATGAATGTTAACTATTAACTAGACTACTGTGATTATTTCACAGTATGCACACATATTGAATCATTTTGTTATACACTTGAAACTAATAAGTCAGTTATATTAATACTTCAATTAAAAAGAATCTTAAAGAAGCAAGAAAAGAAAGGTGCTGAGGAATTACTAAAGATTTTTTTAAATGATGAAATAAAAGTATTTTATGGTAAATCATATTAATAGGAATTTTAAATGTGATCTTTGTAAAGATTGATAAAACAGAAAGTTAGGGCCAGTAGGATTAGAAGGAATAAAGAATGAATTCCTATGAACAATATTATTAACAATATAGGAGACATAAATATAGATGCTGAGTAGCAGCAAAAGCATATATAATTTTGACCAAGAAATTGAAAAATATAGAAAACTGATGAAAATCAAGGAAATCATTATTAAACCTAGGAAAATTATTTATCCTTACTCAATTTTTTTTTCTTTTCATTATTTTCCTTCCTTGAAAATGAAACACTCGCTCCAGAGTTTGGCCTGTGCCCTGGGTTATCAGTACAAGGATTCAGATCCTGACTCCACCCTAACAGACATGCCAAACTATTTCACCTCTTGGTGAGTCAGCCTTTTAACTTAAAGCTACTCACTAGATTATTGTGAGGATCTGGTAGGCAGTAAGCTATCAGTAAACACTGCTATTATTCTCTCAATGGGACCTCAAGCAGGTGCTTTTTAAGTGGGTTGAGAAAAAAAATTTAGATAGATTATATTTATAGAGCAGTTATATCAGTTATTCCAGAGCACAGAAAATATTCTACTAAATCGTGTTTAGTTTAAGGATGTAATATGCCCACACAAGCACAGATTACAGATATACAGATCAATGGATCGCACACTCAGCTGCTTTCAAGAGTCAGGCAGTGAGAAAAGTGGGCTTGGTTTAAGAAGGACTATATGTGGGTATTTTTTGGTCCATTTTGATTATTTCCAGTTTTAGTAGAAACATGGAACTAAGAAGCAGTTCTCTGCTATAAGAAAAGCAAATGGGCACTCCTGGTTAAAATGTCATGTGGCAGCTGAAGTCATGTGATAGGGAGCAAAATGGACGATGAGAACTAGTAGGCAAGAACCCCCATTAAATAGGGCATTGCCTCTGAGCTACAGCCAAATGCTAATGTATAGAATTAAACTCCCAGTGTAACCTCATCATCTCAAGTTTTTAAAGAAAAATTCTTTTTTATACATATATTCAGTATGAGCGACATACATATAGTCGCTCAGTCATGTCCGACTCTTTGCGACTCCATGGACTGCAGCATGCCAGGCCTCCCTATCCATCACCAACTCCCAGAGTTTACTTAAACTCATGTCCATTGAGTTGGTGATACCTTCCAACCATCTTATTTTCTGTCGTTCCCTTCTCTTCCTGCCTTCAATCTTTCCCAGCATCAGGGTCTTTTCTAATGAGTCAGTTCTTGGCATCAGGTGGCCAAAGTATTGGAATTTCAGTTTCAGCCCTTCCAATCCACACCCAGGAGTGATCTCCTTTAGGATGGACTGGTTGGATCTCCTTGCAGTCCAAGGGGCTCTCAAGAGTCTTCTCCAATAGTCCCACCCTCACATCCATACATGACCACTGTAAAAACCATAGTCTTGACTAGATGGACCTTTGTTGGCAAAGTAATGTCTCTGCTTTTTAATACGCTGTCTAGGTTGGTCATAACTTTCCTTCCAAGGATTAAGTGTCTTTTACTCTCATGGCTGCAGTCACCATCTGCAGTGATTTTGGAACCCCAAAAGATAAAATCAGCCACTGTTTCCACTGTTTCCCCGTCTATTTGCCATGAAGTGATGGGACTGGATGCCATGATCTTAGTTTTCTGAATGTTGAGCTTTAAGCCAAATTTTTCACTCTCCTCTTTCACTTTCATCAAGAGGCTCTTTAGTTCTTCTTCATGGCTGCAGTCATGAAGTGATGGGACTGGATGCCATGATCTTAGTTTTCTGAATGTTGAGCTTTAAGCCAAATTTTTCACTCTCCTCTTTCACTTTCATCAAGAGGCTCTTTAGTTCTTCTTTCATGGCTGCAGTCACCCTTTCTGCCATAAGGGTGGTGTCATCTGCATATCTGAGGTTATTGATATTTCTCTGGCAATCTTGATTCCAGCTTGTGCTTCATCTAACTGAGTATTTCTCATGATGTACTCTGCATATAAGTTAACTAAGCAGGGTGACAATATACAGCCATGACGTACTTCTTTTCCTATTTTGAAAAGTCTGTTGTTCCATGTCCAGTTCTAACTGTTGCTTCTTGATCTGCATACAGATTTCTCAAGAGGCAGGTCAAGTGGTCTGGCAGTCCCATCTCTTGCAGAATTTTCCAGTTTATTGTGATCCACACAGTCAAAGGCATTTAAGGATGTAATATGCCCACACAAGCACAGATTACAGATATACAGATCAATGGATCGCACACTCAGCTGCTTTCAAGAGTCAGGCAGTGAGAAAAGTGGGCTTGGTTTAAGAAGGACTATATGTGGGTATTTTTTGGTCCATTTTGATTATTTCCAGTTTTAGTAGAAACATGGAACTAAGAAGCAGTTCTCTGCTATAAGAAAAGCAAATGGGCACTCCTGGTTAAAATGTCATGTGGCAGCTGAAGTCATGTGATAGGGAGCAAAATGGACGATGAGAACTAGTAGGCAAGAACCCCCATTAAATAGGGCATTGCCTCTGAGCTACAGCCAAATGCTAATGTATAGAATTAAACTCCCAGTGTAACCTCATCATCTCAAGTTTTTAAAGAAAAATTCTTTTTTATACATATATTCAGTATGAGCGACATACATATAGTCGCTCAGTCATGTCCGACTCTTTGCGACTCCATGGACTGCAGCATGCCAGGCCTCCCTATCCATCACCAACTCCCAGAGTTTACTTAAACTCATGTCCATTGAGTTGGTGATACCTTCCAACCATCTTATTTTCTGTCGTTCCCTTCTCTTCCTGCCTTCAATCTTTCCCAGCATCAGGGTCTTTTCTAATGAGTCAGTTCTTGGCATCAGGTGGCCAAAGTATTGGAATTTCAGTTTCAGCCCTTCCAATCCACACCCAGGAGTGATCTCCTTTAGGATGGACTGGTTGGATCTCCTTGCAGTCCAAGGGGCTCTCAAGAGTCTTCTCCAATAGTCCCACCCTCACATCCATACATGACCACTGTAAAAACCATAGTCTTGACTAGATGGACCTTTGTTGGCAAAGTAATGTCTCTGCTTTTTAATACGCTGTCTAGGTTGGTCATAACTTTCCTTCCAAGGATTAAGTGTCTTTTACTCTCATGGCTGCAGTCACCATCTGCAGTGATTTTGGAACCCCAAAAGATAAAATCAGCCACTGTTTCCACTGTTTCCCCGTCTATTTGCCATGAAGTGATGGGACTGGATGCCATGATCTTAGTTTTCTGAATGTTGAGCTTTAAGCCAAATTTTTCACTCTCCTCTTTCACTTTCATCAAGAGGCTCTTTAGTTCTTCTTCATGGCTGCAGTCATGAAGTGATGGGACTGGATGCCATGATCTTAGTTTTCTGAATGTTGAGCTTTAAGCCAAATTTTTCACTCTCCTCTTTCACTTTCATCAAGAGGCTCTTTAGTTCTTCTTTCATGGCTGCAGTCACCCTTTCTGCCATAAGGGTGGTGTCATCTGCATATCTGAGGTTATTGATATTTCTCTGGCAATCTTGATTCCAGCTTGTGCTTCATCTAACTGAGTATTTCTCATGATGTACTCTGCATATAAGTTAACTAAGCAGGGTGACAATATACAGCCATGACGTACTTCTTTTCCTATTTTGAAAAGTCTGTTGTTCCATGTCCAGTTCTAACTGTTGCTTCTTGATCTGCATACAGATTTCTCAAGAGGCAGGTCAAGTGGTCTGGCAGTCCCATCTCTTGCAGAATTTTCCAGTTTATTGTGATCCACACAGTCAAAGGCTTTGGCATAGTCAATAATGCAGAAATACATGTTTTTTCTGGAATTCTCTTGCTTTTTTAATAATCCAGCAGATGTTGGCAATTTGATCTCTGGTTTCTCTGCCTTTTCTAAAACCAGCTTGAACATCTGGAAGTTCACAGTTCACGTATTACAGATCTATATATTTACCAAAAGTTACAGTGTTGGATTCCTACTTTACATATTTCACAAAGTTATATTTCAGGTGGTTTAAGAAGATAAACTAAACTTCAGTTCAGTTCAGTAACTCAGTCATGTCCGACTCTTTGCGACCCCATGAATCGCAGCACGCCTGGCCTCCCTGTCCATCACCATCACTCGGAGTTCACTCAGACTCATGTCCATTGAGTCAGTCCATCCAGCCATCTCATCCTCGGTCGTCCCCTTCTCCTCCTGCCCCCAATCCCTCCCAGCATCAGAGTCTTTTCCAATGAGTCAATTCTTCGCATGAGGTGGCCAAAATACTGGAGTTTCAGCTTTAGCATCATTCCTTCCAAAGAA